>JAJLWX010000002.1:0-600000 GCA_030570975.1 Yamadazyma songkhlaensis | reverse complement strand
AAGATTACTTGATCAGAACCCTTATGTTAGAACTAAGGCTATCCAAGCGTTGAATAAGATCTGTCTGTTGAATGTGAAGTTCACCAAAAGGAAACAGATTTTCATGTTATTGGCAGTAAGATCATTGGATGATAGAAGTACTTTGGTAAGAAGAAATGGTGTTAAGTTCATGGCCAAGTTGGTATTGAATCATCCTTTTGCTACGGTTCATGGTACGCAGTTGGGCTTGGAGAAATGGATGGAATGGTCGGAGGAGGCTAATAAGGTATTGGAGGAGTATTTACCGGAAGAACAGTTTGAGCAGTGGATGGCAGAGAGACAGGAACCTGAGGAACCTGAGGAGCAAAGCGACGAAGGTTCTGATAAGGAGAATGAGCCTGAAGAGCCTGAAAAAGATGAAGATGCCATGGAAGTTGATGAACCAGAAGGTGAAGAAGCTGAAGCTGACGCCGAAGAAGCTGCCGAACCAGAAGGTGAAGAAGCTGAGGACGCCGAAGTCGCCCCTATCGAACCAGAAGCTATAATAAAAGCCAAACTCACAGCCCAATACTACACCGATGCCGTCAATTTCATCAAAGTCATTCATAAAGGTACAGAAACCATTTCCAACCTTCTTTTCTCCAAGAATCGTAACGAAGTCCTTGAGTCCATGGACTTCCTCGTGTTGGCCGACGCCTATGGTATTGAAAACGCCAGTGTTGGGATCCGTAAAATGCTTCATTTGGTTTGGATGAAAGGTTCATCCGATGAAGGGAAATCCATTGCTTCACATTTACTTGACTGTTACCGTGAGTTATTCCTTACGGCTCCATCTGATGCCACTGCTACCCAAAAGGCGTCGTATATCGCCAAAAACTTGATCAACATCACCTTAACCTCATCTTTGGCTGATTTGGCATCATTCGAAAAATTGATCTGTTTGATGTATGTGGAGAATATGATCTCCCGTGACGTTATCCTGGTGTTATGGCAGATTTATGGCCATAAAACTGATCAATTGACGGAAGAACAAGTCGAATCATCCAAATCCCAACGTCGGGGAGCCATTATCGTGCTAGGAATGATGGCTATTGCTGATAATACCGTGGTACTTAAAGGTTTAGACCTTCTTTTGAACACCGGGCTTAACATTGAAGAATTTGATGATTCAGAATTGTGTAAGTATACTTGTATAGCCCTCCAAAGGACCGTACCAACGATCGCTAAGAGTAAAGATACCATGTTCCATAAGGTGGAACGAGAAGATGAGATCATTGACAAGTTGACCGAGATCTTACTTACCAATAATGATGATCCCGCATGGTATGGAGTGGCAGAACAAGCTATTGGAGCTATTTTCAAAGTTTCCAGCTCTCCTGACCAAATTTGCTCCGATGTGATCCGTCAAAGAGCAATGACAGTGTTCCAGAATACCGAAGATGACGTTAGTTCCTTGTCCCAACTCTTGTTCATGGTGGGACACGTAGCTATCAAAACCATTGTATTCCTCGAAAAGCTCGAAACGTTCTTTAAGAAGAAGAAACACGATAGTGAACATAAGAAGCCCGACGATGAAGAAGAACAGAACGAGTTAGAAATGATCGGTGGTACCACGGAAGATGATTTCACCGATGCGGTGATCTATATCAAAGAAAAAGAGATTTTATTCGGAGATAATGCTCTTTTAACGAGATTTGGACCTATAGTTAGAGAGATCATCAGTAATACTCGGGCCTACGATAATATCATTCTCCAGAGATCAGCTGTTCTTTGTATGGTGAAAATGATGTGTATCTCTTCCAAATTCTGTGAACAGAATCTTCCGTTACTTATCACAATCATGGAGAAATCTCCTGATCCAATCATTAGGTCCAACTGTGTGCTAGGATTAGGAGATATGGCAGTATGTTTCAATAACTTGGTGGACGAGAATACCGATTTCTTATACCGTAGATTGACCGATGACAATATCATGGTACAAAGAACTTGTCTTATGACGGTAACATTCTTGATTCTTGCTGGTCAAGTGAAAGTTAAGGGACAACTCTCGTCTATGGCCAAATGTCTTGAGAACGAAGACCAAGGAATGAGTGATATGTGTAGGTTATTCTTTACTGAGTTGGCCACTAAGGATAATGCCATTTATAATGGGTTCATTGATATTTTTAGTGGGTTATCTAGTGATAAATCGTTGGATAAGGAATCGATGAAGAGGATAGTGAAGTTTTTGGTGGGCTTTATTGATAAGGAGAAGCACCAGAAACAATTGAGTGAGAAATTGTTGGTTAGGTTGAATAAGAGTCAAACGGGGGAGCAATGGGAGGATATTGCGTTTGTGTTGCAATCTATTCCGTATAAGAATGAAGGGATTAGTAAGGCGTTGGAGGAGGGGTTCCGTCTAGTAACCTGAGTCCGCAGGACTCAGGTTACTCTACCCTTTTTCCTGAGTCCGTAGGACGAAGGCAGATCAATCCCGTTCCCTGTCTCAGCCCTAGTTTCAGCCCTAGAGTCTCGCTTCTCAGTCTCAGTCCCAGTCTCAGTCGGTCTACCGCCTATGTATAATATATATGCTTACTCTGTCCCCACTGACTATCTCAGATTAGAGCGTCTCTAACAGTGTCCTGCTGACAGTGTCCTCCTGACCATGTTCTACGCGCTCCAGCAGTCCAACCCCATCTGAGGTCAGTGTCATCCCCTCAGTGTCACTTTGAGTGGTCTCACTTTCTGGTCTCGTGTCTCAGGTCCCTGATCTCACACCACTCTGGCGGGGTCCTATATACTCTATCCCAGTGCTCTACCCCCAGTACTCTACCCCTATCCCCAGCACTCTGTCCCCAGTACGGTATCCCCAGTACCCAATCACTCTGGCTGTGGACGAAGGACTGACTGTGTCCTTCGGTCACAGTCAACTAGAGGCCCCACCATGTCCTACGTCCACGATCAGTCTCAGACAGCGCGCACAGCAACAATGGTCAATTACATCCAAATCCCCATCAATTACCTCCTGGATGTCTCCGGACTCGACCCAGCTAACATCAGAATCCTTACCTGTTCCTTACTATCCTACCCGTTCTCCGCCATCTTCAAACGGTTACCTGATCATAACTATACCTTGAAAAATGCCTACATCGTCATCATCTCATCGTTCTATATCTTTGGGGTGTTAGAACTATACCTGGGACTCGTATCGTTATTATTAGCCGCCTTAGGGTCATATTTCATCACGCGGTACGTTAGGGCCAAGTCAATGCCTTGGATTAACTTCGTGTTCCTTATGTTATATTTGAGTTACCACCATGTTCATGAACAATTCTTCCAAACCTATGATCCCACCACCATTGACATTACTGGTGCGTTAATGGTGATGGTAATGAAGTTATCGGCCTTTGGTTGGAGTGTTCATGATGCTAGACAACCTCCAGACCAATTAACTAGTTATACGAGGTCTCGTATAATCCCAAAACATCCTAATTTGTTACCTTACTTGGGTTACTGTTTCTTCTTTGCATCGCTTTTAACAGGTCCAGCATTTGATTATGCAGATTATGACCGTTTTGTACATAATACATTATTTGAAGATGTACCTGAAAGTCGAAGACCTGGAAAATCAAAGAGAAGAATCCCTAGAAGTGGTAGAGTTGCCACAAAGAGACTCTTACAAGGTGTAGGATGGGCTGTTTTATTTGTTATTCTCCCTAACTATATATCACCTGACCATATGTTCTCCAAAGAATTCGTGGGCCATAATTGGATTTATAGAATCTTTTATATGTGGATTGTGGGATTTTTCCTTAGATTGAAGTATTACTGTATTTGGACTATTGCTGAAGGTGCTTGTATCCTTTGTGGTATTGGTTACAATGGTTATGATTCACTTAGAGATAAGTTCAAATGGGATAGAGTGAGAAATATCAATCCCTTGGTGTTTGAAACCGGTCAAAACGTTCATGTATGCTTAGAAGCTTGGAATATGAACACTAACAAATGGTTAAAGAACTTCGTCTACTTAAGATTGGCTCGTAAGGGGAAAAAACCTGGATTTAAGAGTACCGTAGCAACTTTTGCTACTAGTGCCTTCTGGCATGGTACTAGACCGGGTTATTACCTTACTTTCTTGGTTGGAGCTTTATTACAAACCGTAGCTAAGATCTTCCGTAGAAACTTTAGACCTATCTTTATCGATAAAGATGGTAACAAGGCTAAATCTAAACCTGTTTATGATTTGGTGGGTTACATTATCAACCAATTAGCTTTTGGATTTACCGTTCAACCTTTTGATATCCTTGATTTCAGACGTTCGGTTTATGTATGGTCAACGGTATATTTCTGGGTACCTGTTGGGATAATGGTGGTATTCTTTGCATTCAGAGGTCCTTATGGTAAGAAAGTTACTGCCTTTTTTGCTCAATATCACATGTCTCATGATACGGCTGTTAGACCTAAAGGGTTTAATAGGGTTGAATCAGAAAGAGTGGTTAAAGCTTTAAGTTCTTATATTTCTAAGGATAGAGATTTGGTGTACGCACCTACGTTGGGATTACCTTCTTTGGATGATTTGGAGAAGTTGGATAAAGATGAGATCACTGAAGAGTTGGAGGAGTTATCTCAAGCATGGAATAGTTTCAAAGATGATGACAATAAGGATTTGAAACAAGTTTATGGGAATTTTGTAACGGAGATCAACGAGATATTTAGTGTTAATAAGGAGAAGATCAAGGAAGCTGTTGAGAAAGCTGAGAAAGTCAAGAAGGAATAGTGAGAGAAATAAAAGTTCTGTGAGGTTTCTGGTATTGCTCTGAGTCGATGTGAGTCTCTGAGGTCGCTGAGTCTCTGAGGTCGCTGAGTCTCTGAGGTCGCTAAGTATCTCGCTAAGTTACTCTAAACTCTGAGCTCTGAGTCTTGGTCGCTCTGAGTCTTGGTCGCTCTGAGTCTTGGTCGCTCTGAGTCGTGGTCCCTCTGAGTCGCTCGAGTCGGTCTAAGTCTCTAGGAGTACCTCGTGATATTTGCGATGTATCACTTCCGGTTAATCGCGATCACTTGCGATGTATCGCAAGTGATATATCACATTTCCAGTGACATACCACAATCAGGTACAAACGTTACGATATATCACTCGTGATACATCATCGGCTCCCATCCTAATCTATCCGACCCCACATCCTCCACACCAGCCTTATGGAAATTTGCACCCACTTTCCCGATATCCATCCTATCGTATTAACTTAACTTTTTATCCAAGGATACAACGTCTTGGCTATCGGGTTTATGATAAGGTCAAGTAACAACGGTTTTCCGGCGAATCAAATTGCTTATCTTATCATGCGCTAACCAAAAGGGAACGCGGATCCCTGTCATAAGCGCATCTTGCTTGACGTCCAGACGGAAGGAGATAGGCGGATGTACTTAACTGATGGTAATACCAAAGATTAAGGATAATGGCTTTGTATCACAGTACCACACTCCATAGTAACACACTGCAGTAACATACTCCACAGTAATTAACAAGCCCCCAAAAAACAGCAACATTCTCTAACTCTTACCTTTACACGACCCGACTCCCAGCCACACCATATCAATGTAACATCAGATGGTTTCCCGATCAAGCAAATTCCACTCGGCCCATGTAACTGATAAGCGATAAGGTTTAATATATAGACAATAGAAAGTCCAGATTCTTCTTCAAATCAATGAGTGATCCAGAAAAGACCGTCACTTCTGTGACTAGTAAAGAGAAACCTGAAGCTATCACCAGTATCAAATCCATTGAACATTTCGATAACCATGAGATTCAAATTAATGGTAAAATCATTAAACTTGATGGTGGGGATGAAATCATGAAACTTGGTTTGGCTGATGGTGATATCATTGAATTGACTCCTGAAGTTGAAAAGAAATTGTTACGTAAGACTGATATGTATCTTTTACCTATCATGGTTACTTTATACTGTCTTCAATTCATGGATAAGTTGAGTAATTCCTTTAGTTCCATTTTGGGATTGAGAACCGATTTAAATATGACAGGTCAGATTTATTCTTGGACAGGATCGGCGTTTTATCTTGGGTACCTTTTCGCTGAATTCCCCATTAGTTATGTGTTACAAAAATTACCATTAGCAAAGACATTGAGTGGATTTGTTATGATTTGGGGGGTTATCTTAGCTTTACATTCAGTTGCTAATGTTGGTGGTTTCATGTTCTTAAGAGTTATGTTGGGAGTATTTGAAAGTTCAATTACTCCCGGTTTCAGTATGATTACTAGACAATGGTACCGGAAAGATGAAACATTTTTCCGTACTGCTATTTGGTTCAGTGGTAATGGTTTAGGGTATATTTTAGGATCTTTCATTGCTTACGGAATTGATGTTCATAAAGATTCAATGTCAATTGCTCCATGGAAATTGATTTTCATCATTTCTGGGGTTTTAACCTTTGTTTTCGGTTTGGTGATGTTTTTCCATTTACCTAATTCTCCTGCTCACGCTTGGTTTTTGACCGATATCGAGAAAAAATTGATTGTGGAGAGAATTAGAGGTAACCAACAAGGGTTTGGTAACCATCACATTAAGAAAGAACAAATTATTGAAGCTTTAACTGATTATAGAAGTTGGATCATTTTCGCTTCAACTTTTGTGGGTAATATTCCAAATGGTGGTATCACTAACTTCGGTTCTATCTTAATGAATGAAACCTTTGGTTATACTGTTCAACAATCTTTATTATTGCAAACTATTGGTGGTGGTGTTGAATTTGTTGGTCTTATAGTGATCGCATCCTTCAGTATGTATTATAAATCAAGATTTTTCTGGGCTACTGTGGGTCAAGTACTTGCTGTGGCCGGAATGTTTATGTTGTGTTTTGCTGGTAACAAACAAGCTAGATTTGCTGGTTATTGTATGCAATTTTTAGCTCCTTTATCTTTTATTGTTATGTTATCTACAGTTCAAACCAACGTTTTGGGTTCAACTAAACAATCCACAGTGTTCATTATGTTATTGGTAGGTTATTGTGTTGGTAACTTATCAGGATCACAAACCTTTTTAGCTAAAGAAGCTCCAACTTATCAAACTGCTCTTAATTCAATTGCTGCTTGTGCAGCTCTTTCCATTGTACTTTTATTGGCATTATGGGCATCATATGCTTGGGAAAATAAACAAAGAGATAAGAGAGGTGATAAATTGGAAGTGGAGAATGTAGAGTTCTTGGATTTGACTGATAAACAGAATTTGAATTTTAGATATAGTTATTAATACACTTTTTGGCAGCACAGAGTGCTGGCATCTGTTCAATCCCGTTCTTACCCTCTCCCTGAGAGCTCTTTTGGTGCCAACACTTCGTGCTGTTACAGTTCTTCTTTCGATTTAGTCGTGTACATCCCAATTATTCACCACCAACTTCCTACCACCCACACCACTAAAACAAGTGTCTAACCATTCCACGTAACTCCTACGGCCTTAATAAGTACCTTACCTCTTCATCTCCCCGAAATCTCATCGAAAATATCATTTTTAAACACCCTTAACCACTACTCCCTCGATGTTTCAGATTTGTTTCAGATTCAACATGAAACAAATCTGAAACAAATTCAAAAAAAAAAGAACAACGCCAGGTTTTCTCCTTGACTATCTTCAACCTTCAACAGCCATGTCAGGCCATCAAACGTGAAGAAGCAAGTCAATGAACACTTCCCCCATCGTGTCCAGTTCATATGTAAAATGGCTGCGAAAACTTCTCAAACTTCACTTTCAAACTTCACTCTCTCCAGGTTGAAAAACTTTTCAGAAACACACCAGACTTGTAATAACTGTCCCCAAGCTAAAGATACCTACACTGGCAGCAAAAAAAGATTGCAGCACGAGAGTTTCGCGTATGGTCTCCCACTACACTACTCGGTCTCGCTCTTAGCAGCTTAACTACAGTTGATCGGACGGGAAACGGTGCTTTCTGCTAGATATGGCCGCAACCGAAAGATACACTGGGAGTTGGCTTCATAAGTTGCTTGAGAGAGCCAGGTAAATTGCTAGGCTAGAGAACGAGACAAAGAATACGGCGAAAGCAAAGGAGAGGAACGTCAGAGGTTTCTTATATTAACAGTATGTCCGTAGTACACCCACAGGAAAGAATGGAGCTGGAATTTGTGGAGAGACTCCCAAAACTACATCATGGGTCAATCACCTACTTCGGCCTGGCCTTTGGTCCCCAATTCTTAGGATTCTCTTGAAATCTAACCATCTTCAATCCCCTCAACTTCTTAATCTTCACACTCTCTTCATTCTCCTTATCAAAATCAACTGTCTCTGACCAAGGTGGTAAATTTTTCAAAATTTTAAACCCAATCATTCCTTCAGTCAAGTTAGAACTCATTTCCGGATTCTCCTTCAACTTAGCTATCTTCTCCACTACCTTATCAGTCTTATTGATCTTACCATTTTCGAAATCCTCAATCAATTGAAGGTTACATCTCTTTAACCATTGTTTGTTGACTTGTAAAATGACCTCCCATGGAGCATCTGTCTTGACACAGTTCTTTTTAGCATGTGTTAATGATACCTTGTACCCTAAAGACCCTATAGCATTACAAAATTGATGGATAGAGATAGGTGGGGCTTTGAAAAATGAAGATAATTGGTTCAAATTGAAATATGAAGGAGTTTCCAATTCATTCAATGCAAGAGTAAGCATTCCCTTGATTCTTTCGGTGGTGTGGTATACCGTTGGGTCGGAATTGGCATTGATTTCCAACACTTTTTCAATGAAATCCTTATTATGGATAATACCTCCATACATAGGACCAGCTAAATGGAACGCACTTTCACAGTACTGACATTCGTTTGATGGGATCACTACCCTAGGGTACTGATACTTCCCCTTACCTTTTTCGTCCAGTTTACGTCCTAAATATTGATTAATCTTATCCCCACATCCCGCACAATGATAGGTCATCATCGTGGTAGAAGCTAATTCCTTGACTTCGATGGCACTGGTTCGAACCTTGATCACCAATCTGAAATAATAATCGATAGATAATGATAATAATGGTTCAATAGACTTCTTATACTTACTGGCGATTTGAGCAATACTATTTAAGATCAATCTGATTCCTACCTCGTGATTACTTTCACTACCCATCATTGACCCACCGAAATTGTTACCTCCATACAAAGAAAAACACTTTTCAGGGTATCCGGACCCAGCTAACACCCCAGCATCGGTGCACGTCACCAAAAGAATACCTTCATCTTTAATACATTGGATGGCGGAATCTATGAATGGCATGGCGGTACCGTAAGGATCTAAGTCTACCACATGGAACTTAGTATTGGTGGACCCCATAAACTTTATGGCATCTCCGTGGTTAGCTACTAACTTATCAGATAACTTATTATATTGGATGTTTTCATTGATGAGCTTAACGGCATCAGCAAGGAGATCATTGGCCACGATTTTGTTCACATGGTCTAATTCTCGGGCATATCTTACGGATCTTAAACCTGTAGCACTCAAAGCTTCTAAAATGTTGATATAATTTGGAGATGGTTCAGCTTCAAGGGATCTTTTTCTGGATTTGAAATGATCGTGGTAAAGTTCGTGCCAACTTTTGATGACCATGACTGAAAGGTCACGGTTAAATTGTTGGATATGGTTGTAGAAGACTTTATCCCCTGCCAAAATCTCGGCTTTACCTTCTTTAATGATATTGGCCATTTTGAAGAGTTTCATGCGATGAGATGAAGTTGTGAGATTGAATAGGGAGGCTCTCGGCGAGAGCCTCACTAATTTTCGGTGAGAGGCTCGCTTTTTTTAGTGAGATCGTCGCTAACTTCAGTGATACCGTTGAGTTGTGAATCTTCGCATTATCCAATGGAAACGGAAGAAGAGTTCAGTGATTACGAATCAGAATACGGCTTAACAGCTCAGGAACAATGGGAGGAGAGTATGAAACAGATCAATGGATTGATGAATTGGATCATTGTGCCGTTGATAGGGAAGATTTTAGGGAGAAGAGCCAGTAAAGTGATCTGGGCATATATTAAGGGAGTGTGAGTGGCGTGAGTGGAAGAAGAGTGGTAGGGGAGTAGATAGGGAGTAGGGTGAGTGGAGGCGGTGTAGGATGTGTGTGTTACTGTAGGAGGATGTAAGGGTGTTCAAGTTTCGATCAGCGGCTAGTAGGTGTCCTGACCAAGGGTTTTGGATCACTGGAGCTTCTTTAGACCAGAGCTTCTTGAGACCAGAGCTCCTTAAAACCAGAGCTTCTTGAGAGAGCTCCCTAAAACCAGTGATCCCTACGAGATCATTGTGACACCTTGGACCGATGAGTATCACCCGATTACAGCTACTGCCTCCATTCAACGACTTCACTCACTAGACAGGTCCTAGGCAGGTCCTAGACCCAAAACAACGTCAGATTCTGAAGTTGTCCCAAGAGAGTCCCAACAATAAGCAAACCATCAAGTAGAGAATAGGAGACAGAAGAATTATTCATTAATTATACGATCGTACAGGCCATGTGACCATTAAAAGTAGTTTAACAAGAAACTGGCGGACAAGTGAACTTGCTGAATTTGAAAATTACTGGGGAACCTCCGATTGTCCCTTCGGTCCAATCGAAGCTAAAGACTAGTAATCAAAGCCCTAAACTCACTACTCACACTTTGACTAACAAAATCCATCACCGTCTTCAACAACGGCTCCACTAATCCATTAGTTACCCTATTCAATGTCTGATTCAACACCCTAAAGTACTCATCTACTGATATACTGTCAGAAGATCCCGAACTCACAGAGTTACTCAGAAATATCGACGACCTATCATTAGAATTGATAAGATAATTGTCGTTAAATCCAAGATGAAGCTTCAAGATCTCAAAGATCTTAATCAATAAGTTCAACAAGTGTTTATAGATGAATAAAGTATCCAAATTGATGTTAATCTCTAACTTTTCAATCAACAATTGTTTGGAATTCAACTTAATAGGGGAACTGGTGTACTGGTTCAACGTCGTAGATGATGCTTGATCCTTAATATGATATCCTATGTCAAAATTCTTAAGTATAAGGAGTAAGTTCTTGATAAACTTGATCTGATACAACGGCTGACTGTTGATGGGGACAGAATTGATATAATGTTTAGGAGATTCCGCCAAAGCATTAAGCTGGGAGTTAAGACCATTTTTCTGTTGATTCCTGTACATTTCCTCGTCCAAATGAAGGGATTTGATAAGGTTTCCTAGACTTATAGTTAGTTTGAGGAGCTTGGAGCTATCGATGGGAAATGGGTTAATTGACATGTATTTGTGGAGATCCTTATAATCGAGTTTGTAAATTTTGAGGTAGTTGGTGGTGGTGGGGTAATCATTGAATGGGATGGATTGAAGGAGGGTCTCGTAAGTATCTATTTCATTATTTAGGGTTTGGATGAAGTTCATTGAAGATTTGGAGGTTTTGGCGCGAATTAGGCGAGAAGATGTAGAGATCATGTGACTTGTCACGTGAGATTTGGAATATGGTGGTTTTATAGTGAAATCAGAATATATATTTTTAGTTAAATACTTGAATGACTATGGATTGACCGTGTTCATCGTAAAATTGACGTTTTTCACTATCGGTCAATATTTCATAAGCTTCACATATTTGTTGAAATTTTTCACCATCTACTTCCTTATATTTCAAACTAAGCTTTTTGAAAGCTTTTTCGATCTGTGCATCTGTAGCAGTGGTCGATACACCTAAGTTATCGTAATGTCTTGAATCTGAAACCATCTCTGGGGGAATTGCTCGATAATTGTGGACAATAATAGACAATAGAGTGATGTAATGGTAGAGTCACGTGAATCGCGGTAAATTTAGGGCCACCCTCGACCTAAATCTTCCTCCCTAATCCTCGCTATTTTCCCGCGCCTTGACTGTGCGACTTTTGTTCATGATCTGGCTAATACCTATCCTTCTCCTAGCCTTTATTATCATCTTTGGAGATTCTCCCAGTTTCAGGAACACTCCCATCCAATCATCTCGACAGAATCTTCTACGGCTCAATTCATGGATCCTTAATTCCGCCAGTTTCACCATTCCACCATGGACTTACTATTCAGTCCCATTATTTTACCTTACAGTCATTATCGTTTGTTTAAGTCAATTCTTCCATAAGACATGGCTCATACTACCTCCTACCATCACTTCGTCCATCTGGCACCAATCCTACATCGCCATCACCATCATTGCATTGTTAACCCTTACTTTCATGGCTACCTTCTCAAATCCGGGTAACATCACCAAATATAATGTCCACCAAATCAATAGTCATTTCCCCAATAACGACATAATCTACTTCCATAACAATCGATGTACGACTTGTGATTTCATCAAGCCCGCTAGGTCCAAACATTGCTCCACATGTGACCGATGTGTGGCCTTATTCGACCATCATTGTATTTGGATCAATAATTGTGTGGGTTACTACAATTACAAGTACTTCTTAGGGTGGCTAGGGGCCAATATCAACTTTCTCTTGTACGGAGATTACCTCTGTATGCAAGCCATGCCCTGGCGAGGATTCTGGAAGGCAGTTAAGGGGGATGATTTCCATAAGATCACTGGAATTTTCATCATTCTTTGTACTATCTTCTCCTTGATAGTGATAGTGTTTACGGCATTACAATTCCGGTACGTCTATCTCGGTATTACCACCAACGAACTCGACAAATGGGGCGAAATCGAACATTTGGTCTCCATAGGTACGCTTTATCGTAAAGACGGTGAGTACTTTGAGAGGGTAGGGGATCATGTGATCAATATGCAGAATACAAGGACATGGCCAATGATGCCTATGGATAAAGTGGAGACGATGGAGGAGATTGATAATGTTTACGATAGGGGATTTTGGGAGAATTTGAGGGAGAGGGTTGTTTGTGTCGATTTTGGCTAGAGCCTGTGGTACCAAAGGTACTACGGGTGCTCTGAAGATGCTACAGACACTATGTGCTACAGACCCTATAGGTGATGTGTATTATAATATATCATATGTATCGTTTCTTATTTTCGTCACGGCCCTGCCGCTCACCCAATCACCCACTCTTACAACAAACTCTTCACCACCATTGGTACCTTCACCTTCTTCTCTGTGACCACCACCTCCTCAGATTTCAACTCTATCAATGGGATGTTTAACTTTTTACGTGTTGGCTTCTGGGTCTTACTCTGCGTTGTGCTCTCGTTCTTCGTGCTCTCGCTCTTCGTTCTCTCCGTCTTCACATCATCAGTCTTCATCGTCGCCTCCGTAGCTATGCCATCTCTGGCTCGTCGAAACTCCTCCAATTGCCCGTACCGTCTCAGATACTCCTCCACCAACTCAATGATCATACGCACAAATCTTCGCACTTTTTCTCTCCCTAACTCCCTCTCCAAATACCACCACCCGCCCTATCCTCGCACCAGAGATCACTAATTTCCTAATAACTTATGAATTACATATTTGTAGCACAGAAAAACAAGCAATATGTCAATGTTAACCCATCATCTAAGTACTGGCTCTTCAATTGACTCTTAAAGAACTCGTACGCCCCGTTAGCATCCACTAAACTGTAGTTGAGCATTAAAATCGACCTGAAGTTATCTTCACCCAACTCTCCCTTAATCATCTCCCACTCATCTCTAATAAAATCCTTACTCTTAAACCAATGGGATACCGCTATCAATGGTACCATATGGATCCCATGGATATAACTCTCTTTATTTCCAAAATAGGTCACGTGATCAATTTTATTTTCAAATAAAATCCCACTAACTTTATTGTAAACGAACTCCAGGGGTTGGATGGTATTGTTCTGGTAGTAGAAATAGCAGTTCAAACTATCCTTCAAGATCCCTAACATAAGGTTGCAACTCTTCCTTAAGTTGGTGTACCCCATAACATCCGCATACATCTTGATCCCGAAATAACAGTTTATATCTTCACTGGAACTCTCTTCATCCTTCCCATCAGCACTGGCATAAAGCCCCTTTGCCCATGAATGGCCCGCATAAAAGTCAAAATTCCTGATAAATGGAAAGTCGGAGTTATTGGAGTTGAGGTTACAAATGTCCATAATAAGTAATTCAACCCAAGATTTGACTTTATCCACAAACCCCCCATTCCGTTCGTTATCTACCTTGATTATAATGGCTATGGCATAGATATGGTAGCCGTAGTGGAAGTGGTGGTCGTTATAATGGCCGTTACCGAAATCATTGTCTTGAGTGGCTGTACTGACGATACCTTTGAAATTGGTATCGTACATTAAGGGGAACTGTTGGTTGTTGCTGATGAAGGTGGTATAAGCCTGAGTAAGTTTTGTTAAGACGGTGGTGGTTAAATCGGTATCGTTTAAGATGTATCGACAAATGTATAAAAGGTTAGCGTACTTGGCGAAAGCCTTACCGGCGAAATACATGGAACTGACGTTAGTAGCGGCTGCAAAATCCTCGTTAGCATCGATTCTAGCTTGGGCCAAAATATCTTCCTTGACACTATCGGATAAGGATTCGTTCTGGAAGGATAAGGAATCTGGAGGGAGGGTCTGGTTCATGGTGAGTTTGGTAGTGATACAACCTGACAATTGGCCTAGAGTACAAGAATTCACAGTGATGCCTGCTTGAGAACCTTTCAGTTTGTTAGTGAAGTTCTTTACCATATGAGGAGGAGCAAAGACCAAGGTTTTGGAAGTGAGGGAATTTCCAGAAATAGAATAAGCTAAAGTATACTGAGACTCTGAAGCTTGGACTGTCATGTTAGTAACGTAACAGCCAGCTACTTGGTCGTAGTAGTCGAAGGTACCAAACCCGATTTGAACCAACACATCTCCCAGAGTAGCAAATAAAATGGAACTGGAGTTATTTTTCAAACTGATGTTCTTGTTAAGGAACATTGACCATTGGGAATCATCATTCAAGGTTATAATGTATTTGTACAACTTATCATTTTGACATTGCTTACCTTCAACTTTCTTGAAACCTACATTGGAGGTGATTTTAGGGATCAATCCTTTATAAATCGCACTACAAAGACCCATTCCTGGAACTAGAGGGGTCTCTAAAGATCCTAAGGAATTAGAATATTTAGGAGTGATGGAATACTTCGATAAGTTAGTCAATTGGAATGAAGGAGATTGGGAAAAATCCGATGAGGTGAAGGTAAGGTTATTAATCCCTGAAGGATAAAGAAAATACTTCACTGGTGAAGGTCCATAAGTCAATTGGTTAGGTTGGGGATAATAAATATTACACCCATTATTGGTAAATGTGAACTTATAGGGATTTGTCCAAACAGGTTGATCTTGATTTTCCACAATCAAATTGGTAAAAAAATTGTTTGTAGGTATAGGACCAGATACTGAGACATTGGATTTAACAGTTACTTCACCAGCTTTAGCAGGAAATATAGATTTAGGGTCAACAGTAGTGATATCACCACTAAATATTGACATTTGGTTTCTGTGCACTTTTCGCAGCCTTTTTTTTTTTGCTATAAATAGTAAAATCCACAAAAGCACTTAAGATCCACAAAAAGAGAAAAAAAAATATATATTTAGATAGAAGGGAATGATATTTGAAGATGACATCCAAATAACATTGAAGTATATGATTCTTGACATTTCTTAAAATTTTCCTCATCTTCTGGAACCACAGTGATCAATCCTTGACAGATGGTTAAGATTCTACCATTAAGAGCAAATCCTGCTCCATGATGGACGAGGTTAGCATCGATAAACATAGGGTTGGTCTTGATATCTTCGAATGCCTGGTGGGAAATATTCTTTCTGAGATCGTAGTAGAACCTGGAGAACCCCCAGGTTTGAGTTTTCACATTGAACACAAGCACTCTACAAGTATCGAAGTTTTTGGCTGCAAGTTTCATACGATTGAGACATGACACATCGAGCTTATCCGAGATATAGGGCTCATCGTCGACGAATTTGAAGAAGTCGCTACGGAATCCTCCTACGAAGATCACCAATTGCTTACCGAAGTTATTGTAGAAGATGGCTTGGTGATGACAAGCACGAAGTTCAGCCTCTACCAAGTCAGGGGTGGGATTTTGGTTCTCTGACACGAGATCCTTGTCCTCTGCCGACTTCTGTTGTTGGTTGAAGTAATCGTAAGTGAAAGAATCAACGGTTTCCCATTTTTGTGTGCTGAAACGGAATACAAACATATCGGAGAAGACTTGTTTGTGATGGTCACAACCTCCTTGAACGAGTAAACCCTTTTGGGCAAAGAATTCTTCAGGTGTAAGGATCTTAGTGATCTTATTATGATGACGACTGTTGGAGGTTTGGATGGAGGAGTTACTAGACTCCTCGTCATGGGGTGAGAATGGCCTTACGTTGGTCCAGTCACATTCTTCGTCATGGTTTTCGTTCAAATCAATAAGGGTGGAAGCGAAGTAACCCCTGGGGGTAGGAGAATCGGCCAAGTCCATAATTTTATGAATTTTGGCAGTTTTGTGGAAATTGGTCATGAAAAATGGTCCTTCACAGATCAAATCAATTCGGAGGAAATCATCAGTAGCGACAAATTTCTTGATATCTCCGTCCTGGACTTCAGTAAACCCACCAAAGATGAATACTGACGTTAAGGAATGAGTTGGTTTGACGGGGTTCTCGCCAAATACGTCGCTGGCCTCGACATCATCTTCTAACTCTGTCCCGTCAAAAGTGATGATTTTATTGAAGTTAGGTCGAACAGCTGTAGGTTGATGAGGTTGTGGTGATACGGGTCTACTGTTCAAGGACCCAGAATTAGACCTATGTTGTTTAACTTGGTTGGAATAGGATGACTGGAGATGGGATGGGATCCCTACAGCTTGTTGGAATTCCATTGGAAGGGGTGATGATTGTCTGTAACTTGGGGAGGTAGATTTACCGATTGGCGAGGACGAATGGAGGTGAGATATGTGTTTCTTACCGTTACTGTTAGACCGTTCCCGTTTGGAGTCTTTGGAACTGACACTTTTAGATTTGGTCAATTTGGCTCCGGATCCAAGGGTACCAATGGCAGCACCGTTACCACTTTGACTACCAAAAGGTCCACTCAGATTGAAAGTGCCACTATTCTGGGTACCACTGGAACTAGGAGTTCCTGGTTCAACCTTCTTCTTTGCCGCAGGACTTTTAGTACCATCCTTGGGATCTTTGGTGGGAATGTAGGGACTATAGTACGAGGAATCAGTGAAATTATTGAATTGCGTGGACCCAGCAAAGCTAGAGACCGTATCGTCGTATACGACCTCGTTATAGACATTGGCAGTAATCCCATTCCCCAATCGTCCCAATTGAATCTCTTCATCTTCCTTAACCAACGGTACCTTGACGAATTTGAACGTAATGGTGTCCATGATATAACCATCTTCGTTCAACACCAAGTCCTTCTCTACCACCCATCGGTCGTTAGCTTCGTCGTGGTACACTCGAAGAATCTTCAACTCAAATCCTCCATAGATGAACACGTGACGGTCGGAGATTCTAGCAAACGAACAACTACACAAATGGTTAGGGAGATTGGACGTAAAGGCGTCCAACAACGTAATGGTGCTTCTGTCGGGGTTGAACAAGTAAAGGTGCTTATTCTGGGAAAGATAAGGACTCATCAAGATATCTCTATCGATAAATGGTGGTAAGTCCACGGGGAAATGGACCGAGACTTTACTGATATCTACGTTAGCCGGGAGACCTATCTTGCTGAAGCAGGAGTATTCGTTATTGTACAACCCACCCCAACAAAGGATAATATCGTCATGGGCGTAGAAATTATGGTAAATGAGTCGACTGATATCGTTCTGGAAGTGATCGATGACATCGTTAGCGTTCTTTAGCGATGGGACGTTCAACGATACTTTAGGGAGACTGAAATGGGACGAGAACGCTTGAATTGGATTGGTTTGGGGGTATAATAGGTCGGTGTAAGTATCGCTAGCGTCGTTATCCTCAAAGATGGAATTGTGATGGTAGGAATGAATGGTTTGATGGCCTACGGGTTCTAGTACCGCCATAGGTTTGAAGAATTTCCCCTGGATGGTGTTAAGGGTAAGACGATTAGTGAGTTTCTTGCTGGGATAAAATTTGAACGCCGTGGTGGGTGGTTGGAACCCATGGGTCCAGTAGGAGCTGTTAGTTGGTGTTAATGGGGAGGTGTTCACTGGTGGGTCGGTGGCCGTTAATGGGTCGACGATGTCCTGGAATGATCCTGGTACTGAAGCTCTCGGTTCAGATCCTTTTTGAGATCCTGTAATTGACATGATTTGTCTTTGTGGAAGTTTCTGTTTGTGTTAATGGTGATATCTATAGAACTTTTTGTGGTGATTTGGGGTTCTGATTGATGAGTTAGTGTAAGTGGTGGTGTTAATGTGCTGTTAGTTTTGATTTACTGTTGAAGCTTAGGGCAACTGCTGGTTGAGTGCGAAGGGGCGGAAGGTGAGCGGGTGAGGGAGAGAGTTAGGGAGAAATGGTGAGGGAGAGTTGGGGAGAGATGGCGGGAGAAAAAGGTAGCGGCGAGGTGAGAAAATAGTCCGAGTCAAATGGTCATGTGATTTGTCACGTGACTAGCTGATCAGGATCCAAGGAGAAGAGTGGCTATAGAAGGTCATACAAGGCCAGAGGAGTTCCTTAGAGTGTAGCGAAGAAGTTCCTTAGAGTGTAGAGACCGGCCTAGAGACTTACCAGTCAGCAAGATCATACTGTGAGTCAGTACAGCCATCGATCGACCCATGGGGGCCAACCTCCATACACCGGCACCACCTTATCTAAACCTTTATATTCCATGATCTACATGTTCTAAACCGTCCATGACGTCTTACCCTCCCATGAACGTTCTAATCCGCCCGGAGGGCGGCCAATGAGGCGACCAAACGACGGACTAAAGGTACCCGCCCTGGCGGACACCTAAACGTTGGGACTCAACATATCGCTCTTCACCAACACATTCACATCTTGCACCGAAGCATGAATGAACTGTCTCACCTCCAACGCTAACCACACCTTCATCATCGACAAGCTGTTCTCGTTCCTCAAGATATCTCGTCCTTCCTTCAGTACACCCAATTGTCTCAAAATAGGTAACGAACTACGATGTTAGTAAATACAAATCATAATCAAAGGCTAAAGAGTATACGAACCTTGCGAATAAGTCCAAGTTTGGGTCCAATTGTCTCCCTATTCCTTCAAGTAAAAGAATAGCTACCACGATACTTATGAAATCTCCTTCCATACGCACGTGATGTTTTCTCACCATATTAAGGACCTGGTCAAGAAGGTCACCAATGCTTAAGTTACCCAAAGCGAAGGTCCTTTGTTTCATTCTGTCGACCAATTTCTCTACTTTTAATGCGAACACTTCCTTATCGATGGCGGTATCTGGGGTTCTAGATCTCTCGATCATTAATTCCCCAGCCTTAAACCCATCAAACTCCAGTAGAGCTTTAAATAGGTCGATGAAGTTGAACCTATCGGTGTGGTTGAGTTCAGTAACGATCCCTACGTCCAAAAAACAGATCTCGGCATGGTACCCATCGTTGTAAAGTTTGGCCAATTTCTCACACCAAGCGGTTTGGTTGGTGGTAGGTATAGCGAGCAATTCCGTGGTAATTTTATTGGTTTCTTCTTCATTACTGGTTTTAACGATCTTGTACTCTTTCTCGTGTTTGTACAACTCATTCTTATAGAACCTAACCATCATATTCCCAGGGTGTAAGTCCGCATGGATGAAATTGTCTAGAATCAACATTTTAAGGAAAGCGTCGAGCCCCTTGTCACTGATCTCCTTGGAGAGATTCTTACCGAAATTGGCATCAATGGAGAGAATCTTCTCTAAGGGGATGGCTCTCATGAACTCTTCTACCAATACCGTACGGGTGGAGAAGTTGAGGTACGGTTTAGGGAAATGGATATCGTTATTGGACTTAAAATTATGACGGAACTTAGCGAGGTTTAACCCTTCGATTCTTAAGTCAAGCTGAAGTCTCATTAGCACGGCAAATTGGTCTACTTCGTCTGGTAGAGAGAGCCATTCCATGGTAGGAATACAATTGATTAAGTTAGCAAAAAATTTCATAAGTTTAAGGTCTCTATTGATCTTAACTTCAACTTTAGGATGTAATACTTTGATAGCCACCGTTTGGTTAGATTCTAAGGGGTCTTTGGTAATGAAAAATTTCTCCATAATTGAATTGTAATCACGTGACGAGTCATGTGATTGGTCACGTGAAAGTTTTAATTTCAGTTGTAATTCAGTTTCTTCGTCTCTAACTTTGTTGATGAACTTTTCATTGATTTTGGCTAAATATACTTGAGCTATGGCCCCAACACCTATAGGAGTTTCGTTAAATTCGTCGAAAATCTCGTCAAATTGGAATTTCTCCTGGTCACCATTATTGAAACTGGCCATGATGATCTTCTTGGTGGCATGAAACGAATGGGCTTTGGCATTGGAATGTAAATTATTAAGCTCGTCACACATCTCTTTGGGGAGAAGGTCAGTTCTGGTAGCAGCCCATTGACCTAATTTAATAAAGGAAGCTCCGGCCACTTCTGCTGACCATCGTATCAATCGGTACCATAATTTGGCACCCACTTGGTTTTTACGGCCGTATAACACCAAGGGGTAAGCTAGGATAATAGGTGTAAGGATACAACTCAATTCAATGAATCTAGTGAAAGTTATAAGGGGATCGATGAGATAGTCGGTAATTTTGAAGCGAAGATGGTACCATAACCGTTTAAGAATGTTTCCAGTGAGTTTATCCTTACGGAATTGATGATATTGGTCGGTTTCTTCTCTTTGGGAGGCTTCATAAAGGCCCATTTCGAAAGTTTCAGCTGATGAGTCGATGGTAAGATCGTGCTTGGAAGTGTCAATGGCATGGATTTCATTGATGATGGGGGATTGACGATAGATATGGTAGGACGTGAAGCCTACGATGGAGACTTTGACGAAGTGTCTGGGTCTTAATAGGGGCCTAGCTAGTCTAAGCATGAGTTGTGTATTGATTGCTATGTGTGCGCGCTGAGTTAAGGTTAGCGAGAAAGTCTCATGTGCAGCGAGACTGGTTCGCGGGGGCGGGACGTAGATGGTTCCGGCCATAAAATTTTGAGTGTCTGATTTTGAGTCTCCTGCTTCGCAGGGTTTTTTTGGTGTCCCGCTTCGCGGGGTTTATGTGAAGGTAAGGTAATGGGTAGTGAGATGTGGGATAATGCTTAGAAGGTGGTCAGGATCAGTTGCTGACACCTTGGGTGCCAACAACGGTGCTAACAACTCTTTTTTCTAAATGTTCACACAAAATACTCACCCATAACCCTATGGATGCAGTTCCCTTAGGATTACTAACAACTCCTCGTCTTGCTACAATTCCATCGTGAGCATTCCATGCATCAAGAAATATAGGAATCTTAATCCAGTCTAACAGATTGAGGTTATCAATGATAGCTTTCTTATCCTTATCCACTGGTAATCTAGCTTCTTTAACGAATAACGGGAACTGGGAGTAATCAGTGTTGGTAAGGGCAGGAAGATGACGTTGAACGGCAGATTTGTGAAGGTCTAAGTCGAAATGAAGGTTAGCAGTAACAGTTGAACTAGAACTAGAACTAAGAAGATCTTTGACAGCATCGGCATCCCGGTCAAGATCACTTTCTACTTCATCCCCCACTTTATCATCCCCCACATCTTCCTCCCCCACTACATGTCCATCACCATGAATTCTTTCATCTGCATAAAGCATTCTTTCCATCCCCATTTCCGTCAAGTTGGATGTATCCCCCTTGAAACTCTCGCTACGATCTAATTCCTTCCGTTGGAGTCTTTTCTTAGTACCGATCTTGAAATCTTCATCATCAACTCCTTGACTTCCATAGACTCCAGAACGAACTTTCTCCCAATGAAGCTCTACTGATGGATAAGTGAGAACTCTGATCTTGATCATGGAATAAATGGAGGTTAAGAAAGTCACCGTAAGAATGGTAGGGATCCAAATAGGGAGAATCACTACCGAGAGAAGGATAAGTCCCACTCTAAATAATTTACTGGTCCTGAGGACGCTAGTTTCTTCTTGAACGTTCAAACTACCACCATAAGCACCACCATGGTGGTAATGGGAACGTCTCAAATCAACGAATTTCCCTCTAACATGGACTTTCCCGATATTGGATTCGGGTAAATCCTTTAAATACTTGATTTTCACCACATCAAACTTCTCAAACGGTGAGTACTCGGTAATGAACGATGTAAAGAACGATACCGACCTATCATTCTTAACATTAGCGAGAAGGATCAATTTTTCAAACCGTTTAAGCCCCTTAAAATACCGAGATTTCGGATCAGCCATAGTGACAAGGATTTTATCCCTATCAGTGATGAACAATTGACGACCAGTGGGTCCGAAAAGGTACCCACCAATAGCATTGGCAGTGTAATCGAAGTAATTCTTCTTGAAGAACTCAACCCCCACATGAGGGGAGGCAAAAGTTGTAAAGAAAACGGGCTTAACTTCGTGGAAAAATCCCATGTCTTCTAAAATTCCGATAAGGTACCGACTGATAAGACCCCCAAAGGAGTACCCCACGAAACTAATCTCAGTAACTTTGAGGTTATTCTTCTTCAATGTTTCGATTTCATAGAACATTTCTATAAGAACTCTTTCGGCACAGATCTGAACACCATCATAAGTCTTCCAGAATCTAAAACTTGAAGGTCTAAGGATAGCAATTTTTGAATCGTGAGGGATCATTTCATTGATGACAGTTTCAATGGTGGTCATATGATTGGGGTTACCCCATAATCCATGAATCAATACGAACAAATGGCAGTCCATTGGTGATAGATCGCGAGATAAGTTTGCGACGTTATCAGTGGGGTCGTGTGGGGGCGATTTTTCCTATCCGCCGTACTTATCCGCCACATTTATCCGCCACTTGAGAGGGGGAGACAGATCATAGAACCGTTTATGATTGATCAAGCGATTGATGGGACGGATTGAGACGGATAAGAGAGATACCGATTCGACAGTTGAAACTGTGAGGAAGAAGAGAGACCGTGGATAGCTCTAAGAATAAAGAAAAAATGCATGTGAAAACTTAAAACTGAAAACCTTCCTGTGTGACACATCACCATACTGAACTGGTCTCCTACGAAACTCCCCCAATTCTTAATACCCCCAAAGTCCCATAATTAAAACCGAGAAGTGCCCCCACCACAGTGGGCTCACTTCCTCGCATATTTTTCCGGGTCGCACAAATCATCGTATAACTATGACAGTAGCTTTACTTACTGGAGGTTCTTCCAACCTCAGTCTTTCTTTAGCCAAACGTCTTATCGACCATTACGACACACTCACTATCATCCTTACTTCCAGAACCTTGCCAAAGGCCCTTGATAGTATCAGTGAACTCCATAAGTACGCTCAAGCTCAGTCCAAGTTCTCGGTGGAATTCGATTATATATTGGTAGATTTCTGTGATATGGTGCTGGTATTAAGTGCCTACTACGATCTCAACAAGAAGTATGACCATCTCGACTACCTTTTCATTAACTCCGCCCAAACTGCTTATTTGGGGGTGGATTTCTGGTTTGCTGTTAAAGATATCATTAGAGATCCTATTTTTGCCGTTACTGAAGGTCAGATGAAGATCCAGAAAGCTGGTTTGAAGTCTGGCGATGGTATGGGGTTGTTATTCCAAGGAAATGTCTTTGGTCCTTACTATTTAATCCACAAATTGAAACCTTTATTACACAGAAGTAAAGTTATCTGGGTCCTGTCACCAGCTAGTGGTGCTCAGTACTTATCGTTTAACGACTTGGAGCTCATACAGAACACCAGTCCTTATGAAGGGTCCAAAAGACTCATTGACCTTGTTCATTGGGGAACTTACCGTAAATTGGCAGGAGAAGGCATCCAACAGTACGTGGTAAACCCAGGGGTGTTCACTAGTTACGTGTTCAACCAGTACTTGAACGTGTTCACGTATTATGGGATGTTGGCGTTGTTCTACTTGGCCAGGTTCTTAGGTTCTAGGCTCCATAATATCTCGGGATATACCGCCGCCAACTCTTTGGTAAAGTGTGCGTGGGGGGACGAACCTCAAGATAAGAAGGTGGTATCCTGTTGTGATGTGTGGGGAAGAGAGTACTTGCAATATGATGACATTGATGGTACGGGGGCTGAAGATGTAGTAGCATACTTGGATAAGTTAGTAGAGGTTTGGGATGAGAAGTTAGATGGACAGATTGTGGGTACCAGGAAGCCTTAGACAACGAGCGCTAGGCACCAACGAGCGCTAACGAGACGGTTGCTATTTACTAGCTATCGCTAACTATCCTCATGCTAAAGACCATTATATTACTCTATAAAATACATACATGCGGATGTTCCGCTTTTCTTTTCTGCGAGGTTTATGCTCTTATGTGAGAGATTTTCGGATTTCTCTTGATCCCTGGCGTTTTCTGTGACTTTTTGGGGCTTTCTGTGGTGCTTGGTGACTCTCTAGCATTCTTGGTGCCTGACTTCTGTGCCACTCGCCTAACGGCTCGTCATGGTCTACAACCGGTAATTCAAACACTCACATCCACACCCACTACCACACTCATCCTCTCCACTCCACCACTCCAATGCACAGTCCGAATGCATCACATGCTCACAGTTAGTACAAATAACCAACCTCTTCGACACCAACAAGTTACACAAAACACAGTATTTCAACCCCTGGTCCTCGCTCAACCATACATTGGTCTTGGCACTCTCTATAGAAGTAGGCTGGTTCACATACTTCACTTCCAGCGCCATGTCGATGGTCTGAGGCCTGAACCCGAAGTTACACTCATGTTCTACGAACTTAGATGGGCTGAAATCCTGGGAAAAGTTGGGATAATTGAACTTAAGGATCTTGATTCTGTTAGCAGGTAATCCCCAGGCGTATAACATGTTGGCATACGATTCTCTGTAGGCTTCAATCTTCCCACTGTCCTGAGAACTAAGAAGTGGTTGGGTGTAAATGTCGTCGAAAAGATCGAGTGAAGCGACATTGTCGTATTGGATCGTTATCTCCGGGGGAGGTTTCACGCCACCTTTGCGAGGAGCTCGTTTGGTCGTAGGGCGAGGTTTTCGCGAGGTAATGGCAGTAGCTTTACGAAGTCTTTCATCGATAGATTTTCGTTTATCGGGACTGTCATCGGATAAGGAGGTGACTGAACGAGTGAAGGGGATAGGGCTTTGTCCTAGGATGTTTGATGGGGTGGAAGGAATGCCTGTTCCTTGGGTAGCTCCCTGGAAGCTTCCCTGAGGGCCCTGGAAGCTCCCTACGATCCCTAAACTTGAACCAAACGTCATAGACTCTCTACGAGTAATCATAGACGATGTCCGATGAGCTGGTACCACAGCACTTCTCTCTGTACTGAAACTCTCATGGAATGAACTCTCATGCAGTGGTGTAGCCAGAGGACGATGGGGTGACGACCCATAAGGACTTGATCCGTATGGCGTAGACCCAAACAGGGCGGAATTGTGATGGGAATACCCACCATGGTGTGGATATCCACCATGGTATGCGGGATAGGGAGTGTGTGTCGCACTTCCAGTACCACCCTCGCCAGGAACTGCTGCCCCAGGTTCTTGGTTCTCAAAGAGAATACACAGCATCATCACCAACATTTGAAGGTTTCCCTTCCGTTCGAAGTACTTCATCATCTCCTCCACCAACCAGGCGTACCCGAACGGATGGGCTCCCCAGTAGAATCGATAATTTTGTCCATTGAAGAGTTTCTTGGTCATGTGACTTACCTTCAAAAGGTGGTTCATGGCTTCAACGTTACGGGCCACCGTACTGTTAGGGAGAACGTCCGACGAGTAGTACACCGGGTGGATATCGTTGATCTGAATGTCCTTAACTAGCACCATTTCCAAGAGCTTCCAGGCATTGGCTATATCGTTAAGACCATATTTCAGAGCCACACCACTATTGTACCGCGCGAGGTTTTCGGGAGAGTCCCCTAACACTCGGTATTCTCGTGCTAGCTCCTCTTTGTCAGGTAACAAATGCTTGAAATCAAAGATTCCTACAATATTTTTGTTCTTATGGGTCGATTTCTTCTTCTTCTTTAAGTCCACCAGGGCCCCAGGAAGGGACGATTTATAGTTTGATCCCGTGCCACCACTGGTGACGGTTTTCATACGATCATTGGCACGAGAAACGTACCTATTACCAAGACCTACGGAAGTTTTGAAAAGTCCAGGAACACGTAAACGAGAGGTTAAGTCCTCTTCTTCGATATCGTCCCAGTCGTTAGTGAAACTATCGGACGAAGTGGTTGATTCTACGTCACTATCACTAACGTCGCTATCCTCAGCGTGCGAATGGTGCGAGGCCGCGTGAGATCCTCCGTGAGAATGTTGTGTGGAATGTTCATGCGAATGCTCGTGCGAGTGCTCGTGCAGACTCCCCTGGAGACTAAAACCAGCATCAGTGAATTTGAAGATGGAGAACTTCTGTAACGCCTTATTGTCCTCCCCCTCGGTATTCTTAGGGATGAAAAAACATACCAATTTCCCTGTACGGGACCACAGCGCCCCACAACCTTTGGGGATAGGCGTAGAGTCGAAAACTCTCGTATTATCTACCACCGCCGCTGCCGCCAAACTTCGTCCTAACGAACCTGTACTATTGATCATTTCTTCATCGTTCAACGCTGGCATAAAATCAGAGAACTCTCCGTCTAAGTCTGAATCAGGAGACTCATCACTGGTAGGTCCATCTGTAGGTCCATCAGTAAGACCATCAGACGTAGGAGCATCAAGGATCTCTTGTGAGCCAATATCATCTGCAGCACCATCGGGTTGCTGGTTAATGAGATCATCGGCCCAGCCTTCTTCTCCTATTTCTACGTCGTCCTCCATAGGTGCCTCCACTGCCACCAAGTTATCATCTAGCACGATTTTATCACCCATCAAGTACCGTAACAAGGGTTCGAGACAGAATCTCTGGTGCCTGTTGGCATAGAACTGTGAGATCTCCTTCAAGTTAACGAGAAACTCCTCCTTAACTTCCCTGGTAAGCTCGTGGGTTTCTTCGATGTCGAAAGAAATGAAATTCTGACGGAGGGATTTCTTCAGTGCAGTAGGGGACGCACGCGGGTCGAGGAATGGGTATGCTCGCGGGAAATTTATCTGAAGACGAATGAAGATCAATTTTTGGTCTTCCAGGTCGTCTTCTTCTGGTTTGGCGTCTTCGGTATCATCAACTTCATCTTCCTGAGGGTTTGGGGATGGAGCTGCTTCTTTTGTGGCTGTTTTAGCGACTGATTTGGCGCCCGGTGCTACGGCGGGAGTCTTCGCGGCCGCTGGTACGGGACCCAGTAAACTCAAAATAAGTTCACCAGTGGATACGGAGATCTTTTCAAACCGTACTTTAGGGAAAGTATGAGCTACCATACTGACCTCTTCTCCAAGATTGGTAGGGTTATCTGTCATACGGTCCTGGTCATTAGCGGTACCAATACGGACCCCTGAGATCCAGTCAAGATGGTTCAATTGAGTAGGGAGAATGGTAAGGTTCTTGTGTTTCTTAGCGATCTGGAACATCGCCATAGCCAGGAGGATATCTCCATGGTTCTTGGTAATGATATTACTGAGGTTAACTGGAGGTTCTATGGCATAGGAGTTGTAAACGTATCCGTTGGAGGTAGCATTAGCATTGGCGTTAGTACCAGAGGTGGCGATGACATTATTCGCACCGCTCTCGCCATTCGCACTCGCCCCATTAGTACCATTTGCCCCAACAACCATCCCACTAACAACACTACCAGGAGACGTACTAGCACTACTCACACTATCGAATCCTTCTAACGGTACCGTCTTCATCACTCTCTCGTGCAAAGGATTATAATTCACTTTCTGATAAACCTCGTCGTCGGGCCAAAGCTTCAAATCGTAGTCTGCCAGCGACCAAGTGACAAGCTGGTAGTCCGTCCAGTCCCGCGAGGTGTCGCAGTCGTGGTAGTTCCCATGACGTTTCCTCCAAAGAAAATCCTTGATAGGTCCCTGGTGACCTTTGAACGAATGAACAGGTTCAAAGTCTAACACCTGGGTATGGTGGGTGGCCTTATATTGGCCCAACGCCGCATTGACGTTCAAAATATGCACTGAATCTTGACCTCCGCGTAGTGGCATCACTCCGCACGACGCCTCAGTACCAAACGGGAGGTGTCTGGCACGAGCCACCGGGAAATCTGTGTTAATGATAATCGATGGGTCGATATTACTACCACGATCGCTATCGAAATAGTTGAAACTGTCGATGGTATCTCTAGCGGTAGATGTGGTGAGGTCCCAGTATTTAATGGTACCATCATTGGAACATGTAATGACTTGGTCAAGCCCGTGACTGAAGTCAATACCGTTGATTTTCCCATGATGAGCATCCTCGACCCGTAGCACTGGAAGAGCTCCCTTCCTGGTATCCCAGATATAGAAGGAGTGGTCGTGACTGGAAGCGATCTCATAAGGATTCTGATGATTCCACTTAACTTGGGTAGCTCCAGCCCGCCATTCGGCCCATTGGTCCACAGCTTTCCTGGGGGTTCTCATATCCCAGCTGAGAATGTATGTATCTATGGAGCAAGTAGCGAGAATCTCTGGGTCCAGGGGATGGAAGTTTATATCGGTGATGGCTCTGGTATGCTGGTGAAGAACGTTCAAAATCGAACTGTCTGAGGGCCTGGAAAGGTCCCATAATAGCGCCTTCTGATTGGACGTAGAAATACACCACGAAGGTTTGGCAAAATGATGGGGAGACCATTGAACGTCTGCCACTTCCCATGAAGTAATGTGATGAAGCCAACGAGGAGTGGTGAAAGGGTCGTCTAAATCGATGATGAAAAGACCTCTACGGCCTGCTAGTACTGCGTCCCTACCATTGGGGGATAGGGACATTGCTCCAATGGCTCCATCCACTCGTAGCAGTAGGGAATTGCCAAAAGTGATGGACTCAAAGGGGTTTTGCATTGATTGAGTTTGTGGATTAAAGTGCGGATTTTACGAGGGAGTCAGTGTTAGGGCGACACCTTAGGCAGATGTGGACCTGTGTTGTAGGTCCATTTGGACCTAAGAGCGCGCACTTTTTTTTTGTCGAATACATCGCATATATCCACAAAAAGGTTTCAATACTTATAAAATCCACAAAAAGGGAATTTAATCCACACAAAGGAAATTTCAATCCACAAAAACAAATTCAAACACATAAAAGATGACAGAAAAAGAAATGGAAGACATTGATGATGAATTCAATGATAACAACGACAACAATGATATCGTTCATGAAGAAACCGACCCTGTGAACGTACAAATCACCGATCTTCCTGAACTCGCCAGAAAAGACAAAACATTGAAGGAAGTTCTCGACCTAATGGACGGAGACTATGCACCCATCATCCCCGACACCGTCACTGACTACTACCTTGCAAAGAATGGATTTGAGTCCAGTGACATAAAGATCAAGAGATTATTGGCCTTAGCTACCCAGAAATTCATCTCAGATGTAGCCCAAGATGCCTATGAATATTCCCGAATCAGAAACTCCTCGGCTGTGTACAACTCATCTAATCCACAAGTCAGAGCTAAGCAATTGTTACAGGGACAACAGTACGCCAACCAGCAACAGATCACTGGGGTCAACAGCAATAACGTTGATGGTGATATCCCCCAACATACATCCAGTAGTAATGCTGGGAACCAACAGGGAAAGATAGTATTGACTATGGAAGATTTAAGTAGTGCTTTGACGGAGTACGGGTTAAATACGTCGAGGCCAGATTTCTACAGGTAGGTCGGTGTTTTTAACTCATGTACCTATGGGCTTGTGCGCTAGCTGATGTATGGTTCAGCTGCTGAGTCTTCTGGTGCTTATAGCTCCTTGCTTTTTGTAATATATTTCTCGTTGTACCGCGATTTCTCGCCATTTCTCGCCACATCTCTGCCTCCTTCTCCCTACCTCGCCCCACTTTCTCTCTAGCCTCTCCCGCACCTCCCAAAAAGGCAACATCTCCTTTAGGTAACCCCCCACCACCGTTTCCCCAAACTTTATGACTAATACTCCCCACCACCATACCACTTCCGATCCCCATGGGCTGGGGTATAAATAGCCATCTGTAGGACTTCGAATCATCAATGAACACTGAAACCTTTTCCTTAAACACTGGTGCTACCATCCCCCAAGTCGGTCTTGGATGTATGAGACTTACCACTGAATCAATTCTTCATGCTTTGAAGCTGGGATACCGTCAATTGGACACTGCTTATATTTACGACAGAGGAGAAAACGAAATTGATGTGGGTAAGGCCATCAGAGAGAGTGGAATTCCTCGTGAAGAAATCTTCGTAGTAACTAAACTTTGGAATAGTCACCACAAAAACGTTGCTGGTGCCTTAGACGATAGTTTGAAACGTTTGGGTTTAGATTATGTTGACTGTTATCTTATGCATTGGCCATTTTGTGAAGATCCTGAAAAATCGGAAGTGGCTTACGAGGATTGGACATATTTAGACACCTATCGCGAGATGGTCAAGGTCTACCACGAAACTGACAAAGTTAAGTCTATAGGAGTATCTAATTTCACTGTAGATAACTTAGAAGCTATCAAACATACTGGTGTTGTACCTGTAATTAATCAAATTGAATATCATCCATTGGTTGCAAAATTTGAGAATGGGCTTGTGGATTATTGCCACAAAAACAAAATTTTGATTCAAGCTTATTGTCCATTAGGAGGTACGGGTGCATTCTTGGTGGATAATACTGATGTAGTAGAGTTAGCTAAGAAGTATAAAGCTCAACCAGGTCAAATTCTTTTATCTTGGTGTGTACAAAAAGGTATTAGTGTTATACCTAGATCTTCAAAGTTTGAGAGAATTGAACAAAATATCGTCACCATCAAATTGGATGATGATGATATGAAGTTAATGGATGGTTTGGAAGATAAGTATGGGTTCCATAGAATTAATGAAAGTCTGTATAAATTAGCTCATCCATGATAAATTTGTTTTTGTGGATAACTAAGGGTTTTGTGGATCACTGGCCCTTTTGGTGGCAATTAAATACCCGCTTAATTTCCATTTGTACCATCAAGTTTGATATTGTCTTGAATGATTTATAGTCAATTTAGGTACATTTAAAATATATGGTTTATCGTGTGATCTATAGTGTGATCTATTTCCTCCATGATCCAATAGGTTCAAAATCTCATGCAATTACTTTGATAACGTATAACACTAGCATTCTCTATTTGTGTAACCCTTTCCCCTTATATCTTTATTGAATCCCCATTCGTGTACTTACCCTTTCGTGTAACCTTCCCTTTTGTAACCTCAATTTTTCCCTTTTGTGAATTCGCATTCTATAGCAAAATCCCCTTACTTATCTAAAGATCACGGAGAAGATGGTTACACAACCCCCCAACTCAGATGGTGGGTGTAGTGACGAAGATCATCCAGGATTTAGTGAACAACAACCACAAACAGACAATGCCTTTGATTTCGAAGACATGGAGGTAGAGGAGAATGACTATGATGGATTTGAAGATGCTGACGAAAGGTACGATGATGAAGGAGAAGATGAGGATGATGATGGTGAAGACGATGATGATGATGAAGAAGAGATCAGTCCCCATGATTTCATAGGACGTCTTCTCCAGTCGAGAATTGGTCGTCAAGATGATGGAGATTTCTTTAGAGCTTTCGGTAATAGTGGCGGGCTCGGTGGCGGCGCGCTGGGTCGTGCTGGCGGTGACGATTCACACCAATTATTCTCAGATGTGATACAACGATTAGTCAATGGTGGTGGTGGAGGAATCATCTCCAACATGGGCAGAGACAATGAAATGGATCAACTTGTTCAAAATCTCGACCAACGTGACGATACCTTCCTTATACTGGAGACTTTGAACGAACTTCTGAGTAAGCTTCTCATGATGAATGGTATCACTGCGGAACGAGTAATCCCCGCCAACAAGTTAGCGCGAAGTCTCGTTGGACTCATGGCAGATCCCTCGCTAGCAGAAGAATTGGAACTACAACTTGTGGCTTGTAGATGTCTTTATAATTTCCTTGAAGTCAACCAAGATTTCATCCATGACGTAATCAGCAACGACGCTATAGAGACTTTGTGTCACAAGCTCAATGAGATCACTTATATCGATTTGACTGAACAAGCCCTCCAGACATTGGAGATGATTTCCCGAGATCCTGTTTCCCACAGTCAAATCATTGAACATAACGGGTTGATGGCATGCCTTCAATACCTTGATTTTCTTACTGTACATTCTCAGCGGAAATGTCTCTCCATTGTCGCTAATGCTTGCACCAACGTCGTTTACGATAATTTCCCCCTGGTTAATGAAGTGTTTGAAAATATACTGGCGGTGGTAAAGACTCACCACGATGCCGTGGTACTAGAACACGCATGGTTGGCTATTTCTCGAATCGTTCATAGCTTTAAAAGCTACCCTGATTTGTTAGAGAAATTATTCTTAAGTCGTAGCGACCTTCTACACGAGCTCGTGCTAATTATTGTCGCTAGCTCCAATAAGTCCGCGGACCCATCATCAACCAAAATCCCCGTCAATTTCAGCTCATGCATTAGTCTTATAAAGTCATTAATCATTCTATGTAGTACCAGTGTGGACATTTCCGCCCTACTTTTGACAGACATCGCTATAGGTGGTAGTATCATTAAAGCTTTAAATAGGTACCGGAAAACGGATACGAATTTGCACTCCGCTTCTGGAGATTCTGTTTCTGTTGAAGTTATAATGGCAGCTCCAACTGAGCTTGTGTCACAACTTCTTTCATTGATTGGTTATTTACTTCCGATTGCTTATACTCCACAAGAGACTCCATTCTTGAAGAACTCCCACGAAGAACATATCGAATGGACAGAACTTAAGGAGAAACGTATTGAACTTTATCGAGAAGTTATCAACCCATCATATGTTAAGTTCGTTAATGATATCTGGTCATTCTTGATCAATGGTTTCCAAGCTTCCGTTGACTTCGAAGTCAGAAGGAAGGTGCTTATAAATGTTTTCAGAGTCATTAAGTTTTTCAGCACTGTTGAAGATTTAAAGAAGATCACTGATGTTCATCTCCTTTCGAATCTTCTTGCTTCCATAGTTAATCAAAGTAAATCAAGTACTAAATATTTAGGTCACAAACGGAAAATGTCGTCAGTTACACAAAAAGAAACTGATTATGAGAATAATGACGATGAATTTAGTTTTGTGGATAATAACCACAAAACCAATAATCATAAAAATGAATCTGATGAAGAAATGTCGGAAGATGATGATGATAGGGATAGTACGGCTAATATCAATGCCATCATTACGCTTCTCAGTTCATCTCTTATCATCCTAAACTTGATCAGAAGTGATTCCAAAGACTTTGTGGAAGCTTTTGAAAAAGAAGGATTGATCAGCGATGTTCTCACCATATGTACGACATTGAAATCAGCAGGTCTCGGTGATTCCAACGATGATTACGAGAGAGCTAGACCCTTCTCTTCATCCCAGAGTTACAGATTCGTTGATATGGAGTTTACAAAAGATTATGAGTACAAAATCACCAGTACTAGACTTTATAACAAACTTCTCCATGTCACGTGTGAGATTGAAGATGCTTACAATGAATATAAGAAGTTAGGGGACTCATTAGGGTCGTCGGTATGTGTTGGAACCCTTGAAGAACTAAGGAAAGTGGTGGAAACTCAAGGTAAAGCTGGTACCATGTCTGAGGAACAATGGTATGAGGTTTGGGCCAAATTCAAGACCACCTTTGACCATAACGTTTCAAGTTTTGAGTTGATTTCTTCAGGTTTCATAGAAGCCTTGACCGATCTCTTCACACATAGCACAGAGACAGACTTAGCTTATACCACTTTCGTGACCAGTTTCTTCCTACCACCCCGGGACGAGGATTCTCTCTCCCCTGCGGAAGTATTGGTAGAACGATTACAAGAAGCATTGACTAGGTCAGAATCGTTTGAGATCCTTTCTGCTGATGGTACCACCACCAAGTTCGCCTCATCGGTTTACCACGACAATTCCCATACTGCTGGAATGGCTAAACAAGTCAAATTGAGACTCGTGCCAGATTTCGATACCAATTTACCTCCCTTAATGCAGAACATGGTACTATCAGTTCATGCCATTGCTGGGTTATCTTCCATCGACATGTTCTTAAAGGAGCGGGTGAGAGTATTCGAGCATTTGGTGGGAAATGAGGACGAGATGGACGTAGATAAAACTGACCTCGAATTCCATATCAATGGTGAGGTTATCCCTAAGGAGACCACCGTCTACGGTGCCATCTACCGTTCACTCCAAGGAAGTCCAGATGAAGCCATTGATGCTTCAAGAGTGTGGAATACCGTCCATTCCATTTGGTTCCGTCCAGTTGAAACTTCTACGGAAACTCAGGAGGAAACCACCGCTGACCCCTTGTACGGTGCTGGTAATGGTGCTGAGGAACTCCGCCACTTCGATACAGTCACCATTAGTATTTTGAGACTTTTAAAGGTCTTATTCGAGATGAATGGTGCTTGCGGTCGTACCAGTACCTTCGCCGGTTCCCCTGCCAGTGCTGGCACTAAGGCTATCCCTAGGGATAAATTCATGAACTGGAAACTTCTGGTTAAACTTAACCGTCAACTTGAAGAGCCCTTGATCGTGGCAAGTGGAACTCTACCAGGCTGGGCCCTCCATATCACTCGTCAATTCCCCTTCATGTTCCCCCTTGACACCAGAATTTTCTTCCTTCAGTCCACATCCTTTGGTTATAACCGTCTTATCCATCAATGGCAAGTCCGTACTAATCAACAGACCGTTCAGTTAGGTCGAGCAGCTCGTCATAAGGTGAGAATTTCTCGTAAGCTGATGCTTCAAAGTGCTATCAAGGTCTTACTGGCCTACGGATCGATCCCTGCGGTGCTAGAGATCGAATACTTTGATGAGGCAGGTTCAGGGTTAGGTCCGACCTTGGAATTCTATTCCAGCGTATCCAAAGAGTTCTCCAAGAGAAAATTAGGACTTTGGAGAGACGACAGTCCGAATGAGGATGGTGATGATTACGTTCATTCTACCACGGGACTTTTTCCAGCTCCTTTAAGTCCTGAACAATTGGCTACCGAGCAAGGGAAGAAAGTGCTTTACTTCTATGCCATGTTAGGGAAATTCATTGCCAGAGCTCTCCTTGACTCCCGTATCATCGACTTTAAGTTCAACCCATTGTTCCTCAAGTTGGTGGCGATCTTCAGTGGAGAGAATGTGACGAAAGAGCTCCGAAAGATCAGCAATTTGGCCACTCTTCGTACGGTGGATCCTTATTTAGCTGAGTCTATGGGTCATTTACAGCTTTATGGTGCGGGAGCTAGTACCACATCGCGCGCTCCTACTGAAGCTTTAGAGGATCTCTCCCTAACTTTCACCCTCCCAGGATATCCTCAATACGAATTAACCCCTAATGGAGAGAACGTCTCCCTAACTACCGCCAATATCGATCAGTACATCAACAAAGTCATGGAAACTACCCTTTATAGTGGAGTAATTTCCCAAGTTAAGGCCTTCATGGAAGGGTTCAGTAAAGTATTCCCTATCAATTCCTTAGTGGTGTTCTCCACTGAAGAGTTGGTGGAAATGTTCGGTAATGCTGAAGAAGATTGGTCCTATACCACCATCTTTTCTTCTATCAACGCCAACCATGGCTACAACAAAGATTCCGATACTATCAAGACTTTAGTGAAGATTCTAGTGGAATTCTCCGACATAGAGAAGAGATCCTTCCTTCAGTTCTTAACTGGAGCCCCCAAATTACCTATCGGTGGATTCAAGAGTCTTAAACCGGAACTTACTGTGGTGAGGAAGTACCCTGAAAGTAACATGAAAGATGACGATTATTTACCAAGTGTCATGACTTGTGCCAACTACCTTAAGTTGCCTAACTATTCCTCCGAGAAGATCATGAAGGAGAGAGTGTTACAAGCGGTCAATGAAGGTGCAGGTGCATTTTTATTATCATAAATATATGATTTTTCATTATAGGGTATTTGTGGATTGTTACCACAAATAGAATTATCTCCTTTTTCTCTGATCTACTCAATTGTGGTATAGCTTATATCTCATAACTCAAAAATCAACCTGTCAATCAACTCTATACAGCTTCTAAAGTGGACATATTCCGAGAAACCATAAAAATCTATAAAGTCGTTTTGAGATCCACAAATATGTTTGTGGTCAAAGAAAAAAAGTGCGACAATGAGTGTTCAGTTAAACAAGCTTGTTTCATCATTAGTGGACTCTGCTCCTCCAGGTGAATTGAATGGTGTCCAACAAGACTTATCAGCCATCTTACCTGGTCAAGAAAGACTTATAAATGAATCCATTGAATCATTCATCGACACAAAAGGAGGTCTTTTTGGGCCTTATGTTGCTTCTAATCTCAACAAATTATCGGGATCCACCAAGTATGTGGATTATGTCCACAAAAAGCTTTTCAACATTGATTTAAAAAACCAGAAAGCCATTGATATTGAAACTTATGAACCAGATCAAGAATATCCTTCCTACTACGATGAATTGGTAGATTTATTGGAACAGTACGGTAAGGATCACTATCCTTCGACTTACGGGTTCACCGTCATTCCAAAGGATGATGAAGTGGTGGTTATCATCATTGGTCAAAAGTTAAACACAGAAAACTACTATACGGGACAATGGAACTCGATCTATCGTATCAAGAACGGTAGTATCACTGGGGACGTGGCCGTAGATATCCATTATTACGAAGATGGGAACGTCAGATTAAATTTCAACGACACTGTAAAGGATTCAGTGACCGCTGGAGGCAGAAATATTGTCAACTTCATTAACAACTCCGAAAATAAGTTGACATTAAAAATCGTTGACAGTTTCAATGACTTAAATGTGAAATATTTCAAGAATTTAAGGAGACTTTTACCTGTAACTAGGGCCAAGATCAATTGGGGGAATGCTATCGGTAATTATAGGTTAGGATCTGATGTGGTCAATCAGAAATAGGCGTGAATCCCAAGCTTTTACCATTTATAGTGAAATAAACGAAGTATGAAAGTCAGCTCTTGACCCAAATACCGACAGGTATCGCTAAAATTAAGGAGAAATCGCGGTATTTAGTGAGAAGTAACATTACCGAGGATCTCGCCCTAAAAATTCGCGCTAAATAACGAGAGTGCGCACCACCAGAGACACCCCAAAACCAACATTAGGTACCGTATATTCTCTATCTCATCTTATATAACATCCATATCACAAAGAACGCAAGCAATATCAACCCCACTATTCTGGTGAGACTTTGGTTTCTGTTCATGACGTTTCTTAACTCTCCACTGGTTCTTTTGACGGAGTGAGCCAATCTACCAAATCCATCATTTAAGGTATCTAAAAGGGAGTTTTCTTGGTGGACATTACTATTGATATCATCTACAGTGTTACGAAACTGACGTAACGTGGAAGCTAACTGGTCGAACCTCTCGTTGTTCTGGTTTTCTCTATGACCATATAAGTCTGACATGTTGAGATCTGGACGAGGCTGCGCGATGGTGCTGGTTTGTTTTTCGCGGGGAGGTGTCGGTAAATTAGTGAGAGCAAATAGTAATTTACTGCGACGCGGTAGTAAATTACAGAGAGCGCAGTAAATGTCGCGGTAGTTATTCATTATAAGTTATTCACTGATGGAAAACTATTGACATTCAGGTATTGGGGGGCTTCAGGGTATCCATACTGGCCCTGGCTAGGATACCTTTCGTTTCCAAACCCATTGCTAGTGGGTTGCATGGGTAATTGACCAGTGGATTGTTGAGGAAGTCCAGTAGATTGTGGAGGAAGTCCTGAAGGACCTGATCCTGGCCCTGAGGATTGTGGCATTCCTAAAGGCTGTGGAACCTCAGGAATTCCATTCGGATATCCTCCCCATTGAGGATAAGGTGCTGGGCCAGGTGCAGTTCCATGACCACCTTTCATTTTCAGGTTGATCACGTGATCGGTCAATTCGTTATAATACTTAACCTGGCCATTCAATTGACCGTTTAATGCCATTAACTCTTCCTTCCGTACACTATATTTCTCTATAGACTTAGCCAAGGATGCTCTAAGTGGGAGAATCTCGTTATACAATGCATTAACCTCGTCCTCGTCAGCACCAGGCCCCGACAATAACGCCAATAACCTGTCTATCTTCTTCAGTTGGGCCAAAATCATTGACTCTTGTTCTAACTCTTGGGCTAATTCCTTAGGAGATTTATTAACTATAGGCGTGACATAGTTCAAGGGGAAAATACCTACTTTCCCATTGGCAAGAGACCCTCTCCACCAGTCACGGTAAACTGATTCAATCACCACAATGATATCACCCTTACGGAACGAAAGTTCGTCAGGTTCGTAGGAAATTAAGTCGTACAAGGCTCTCACCTTGGAAACCGTAGCAATGGTAGCCTCGCCCTCTTCAGGAGCTTTGGCGGTAGGTTTGGTCTCAGGTAAAGGTTTATCGAGGTAAGCTTTCTTCACCAGTTGTTCTCTTTCGTATTCCTGCAACGATAACTTCAAAACTCGTTGGAGGTCTTCATCTTCCTTAGCTTTGTCGTGGTGCGACATTTGAGTTTTGTCTGGTTTTGTAGGACCACTAGTACCACTGCCACCAGCTCCCTGGAGGTACTGGCGATAGTCCCTGGCTAAGATCTCGTAAGCATCAGTCATAGGCTTCAACGATGGGTCGGTCTTGAACGATTGATTCAATTGTTTGATCACATCAGCTATGGCATATTTAACGGTTTTGTGTAATTTTCTATCACCAAGACGTTTAAGTAAACAATCTTGAAGAAAGATCTTTGTGGCAATCTCTTGTTTCATTCTAGAACCACAATTCTCTGCTATGGCCACGAGAAGGGATAATGTCCTAAGGATCACATTAGCATCCTTGAGATTAAGTCTTATGGTAATGAACTTAATGGCTTGTTTGGTGGCTTCTTCGGGGTTGGCCGAGATGTAGTCACACACATCGAGATTGTACTGCCAGTTATCTGAAGTAAGGGTTTCATCAGTGGCCTTATTGATGAGTTTATCAAGGGAAGTCATAGGGGTAGATAGCGAGGTGTGAATGCGAAGCTGTGACGGTGCGAAATGGTATGAGGGACTGGGACAACGCCTTTACTACGGGACGTGACCTGATGAGGAATGGTCAATATGGGGTTTTGTGGTATTGAGTGTGTTTGGGTGTGTAATAGCTGTGGCCTGTAGTGAAGAGAAGGTTCTGTGGGCTTGTTTAGGAGAGAAAAGTTCACTTTTGTTCTTATCATCACGTGATTTTCATGTGATCCATCACGTGATTTTTATCTATTCGATGGTTTCAGTGGAAGACTGTCTATTATAGTACGGTTAAAGTCCCCTGGCTTGGTAGCATGATATCATCAAGCCCTTTAACAATATTCTTGACGTTCGACTTATTGCCGTTAGCAATCTTCTAAAAACCATGGAAAGAAGCACTAACTCCTCAGCCTTAACTCCTGCCATTACAGCCGTTCACCATCTCTTTGGTCATCTCATTAACTCCGCCTCACTTTTACTCCCTCAGTCACCTCCCCGTCTCCAGACTCACTCCCACAACCTCTACGCCCCTTAACTTCAAATGCGATACATCACAGAGCCTCACAGAGCCTCACAGAGCCTTAAAGCACACAGCTACAACAACTTTGTATTATCCTACACACTAGGCCATCTCTTCAAGCCATCTATACGTTACAGAGAGAGTTTCAGGCTCAATATCCCACCAGCTCTATGGCTTCGATCCCATGAGCTTCTGGGCCATCCTTCCACGCCACTCACCCTGAAACATACAAATCTTCACCAACTCACTTTCAACAAAATGCCCAGTAAGACGCCTAACTCTTAACACCCTCCCGTCTGTTCACGGTGAGCTTCTATCATATCACCATCTTCCAAATCTAAATCTTCAGCGGTGTTTTCAGGTTGAACTCTGGTTCCATCAACTAAGAATCTCATATTGGCCATAGGTTTACCTACTCTTTTACAGAAAGCATCCATCAATCTTTTTAATGGAGTGGTTTTCTTGATCTTAAAGAAGATCTCAGCGGATCCATCACTAACTTTGATGTTGATATGGGTTTCTTCTTCCTTTGGTTCAGCGGACATGTTGATTTTGGGATGGCGCGCGGATTGAAGATGTAGGGGTGTGCGACAATGTCGTATGGTAAAAGTGTCGTGGTCAGACTGGGAGATTGAAGGTTGGAAGTAGGGGAAGCTGGGGAGACTGAGAGCGTTGGGGAGACAAAAGGGGAGAGGTGTGGGTATTGATGTTCTGTTGTACAGTGGAAAAGTGGCTGAGGGGTAATAGCGAGTACACAGCTGCTTTTATGTCTCTCACCACTAGATCCCTTCACTCTCTTCTAACTCTCTTTTTGTTGAATGTTTTGACCCTCCTACACTTCCAGGTCATTCCTTTCCACCTCTTATTCATCCCAACCCTCTCCCACCGCCTGTAACCCCCTCTCACCCTCTCAACCCCATCTCTTATCTTTCTCACTCCGTGTTTCAGATTTGTTTCAGATTTGTGTCGATCCTTTGACTCCCTAAAAAACCCCTAAACTTCCCCAAATTTCTCTACCACCTTTTTCATGAAACTTTACACCAATTATCTCAACTACAAAGAACAGCTTATCCAGATAGCCTTCAATTACTATACTATTATCCTCATTCTAGTTCTTTTGAAGGTCTTTATCTTCAGAAAATCCTTACTTCATGCCCTAGATGATTTGGAGTACCACGGTACCCAGTCCCTTGACACAATCAACAGAGCCAATCTGCAGCTAGTTCAACTCCCTCACCAATATTCTCAATTGGTCAATGTCCTAGTACAACAATCCATCGCAGACCTAAAATCCCAATGGTTATACTTACTTGTTCTCCTTATTAATGTCATTATCGGTATTGTCCGATTCCAAGTTCAATTATTTATCGGTACGTTTGTGTGTCTTGTAGATGGACTACTCCAGGGAGTGGTGGACTTGGTTCTAGATTTGGTCCAAGAAGTAGTGAGAACAGTCAATGATTTAATCCAAAAGTCCACTAAAATTATCTCCTCAGGTCTTGATGGTCTAACAAAGGTTATCAATGGTGTAACTAACGGTATAAACCTGGTGTCACAGTTGTTCTCCGATGAAAATGTCGTGGATTCTTCATCGCTCATTGATGATATCAATGGAGCCATTGACTCGTTGAATAACTTCTCCCTACCCCTGTCCATCTATACCACCATTGAAGGATACAAGGAGAAAGTTCCTTCGTTGGACGAAGTGGAAAATGATGCTATCGATGGGTTGAAACGGCCTTTGTTAGATCTCATCAGCACATTTAATAGTCTGACCCTGTTCCAGCCCCTGAACACGTCTGTTACAGCCACTGTACCTCCATATACTAAGCTATCTACCGAAACTATCACTGACTTTACTATCAAGTCCCGGCACCTTATCAATAAGACGTTCGTGGTCATAATGGTTCTTCTCATCCTAGGTGGTTTAGCAGCCATGGTGGTATTGGCATGGAAAGAGTATCGTCTGTGGACCAGGAAGTATGAATTTTACGTCCAGTTGGATGGCACAATCAATGACTTCACCTTCCTTAACCTTCTAAACGCTTACACCAACCAATGGGTATATTATACTAAGAAATGGTTCCTGCTCAGCGATAAGACGGTGTGGATAATCAGTTTCGTTACTTCCAAGTACTCGCTAGCTTTGCTAGGTCTAGGACTAACAGGTATGATAGCTACGGGGCTACAGTATTGGTTATTTGTGGTATTCAATGCATGTTTAGACCAATTCCCTTTATCGACCCTCACCACCAATGTCAACCGTACCATGGCCAATACTACCCAAATTTTCATCGATACCACCAATGATTTTATCACAGACCAACAGAAGCAGCTCAATGATGAGATGTTTGGGTCCATTAAGAATGTATCCACGGTATTCAGTGATGCAATTGAGGAATTCGTCCAAGCATTGAACGAGACTTTAATTGAGCCGTTCGAAAACACTCCCTTGGCTACCCCCATCAACACCGTAGTATATTGTGTTGTTACAAGGAAGCTTATCATGGTAGAACGAGGATTAGAATGGTTAGAGGACAATTTAGTGATAAATTTACCCAGTTTACCCCCTGAACTCGGCCAACAGTTCAATGATCTCCTTAAAAACCAGGCTACCACGTCCATCAGCCTCCAACCTTACATAGACAAGACTCGTGCCATGTTTAAAGACTCCTTGATTATAGAAATCTCCATTAGTGGAGGTATTCTAGGTCTTTGGCTCCTCCAACTTATTCTAGGAGCATTGTACTTCGCTTATAGACGTACTAGAGATATCACAATCAGTGAGCCAAGATCTCTAACAGCTTTAGAAGGTAAAGAGTATGGATATCCTTTCACTGGGCGTATATTCTAATTCTTCTTCTGAGTGGTTTTTTTAGTCGTAGGCTTCTTCCAATAATATTGTTTGTGAGTTCTTCTACATGATCTTAAGCCTCCATGGCCTTTGATAGAACTTACAAGTTCACGTCTTTCTGGGTCATCATCTTGTTCAGGTAAATAATAAAATTCTCTTTCTAAAGGTTTGCCCGCGGCGTCTTTTCCCTCACGATCAATTGCCCCGACGGGCTTTAACAGATCTAAAATAGCAAATAATTGATTGTTAGATAAATCATTTATAGTACTACTGATGGTCCTTAACACTGATAAAGGTGTAGAAGATAATCTGGAAAAGGCCAAATGGTTTATCAACACTTTATTTATATCTTGTAAGTTCTCAATGGCACTGAGATCCACTGGTTCTGGAGTTGGTTCCATAGGTTCTGGAACAGGTGTAGAAGTTCTTGACTTTCTCTTTTTTGCTGGTGGTTGATTAGTTCTATCTGCCAAAGGCATTCTGTTAGGAGTTCCGCTGGGCATTCTGGCTGGTGTGCTAGATACCCTGACCGGTGTGGATTCCTCAGAAGTGATTTTGAAATTGACCTTCATTGGGGTATCGGGTTTGAAATCCATATATTTCACCGGAGTGTTCTTCAAAATAGGCATTTCATCTTCAGTAAAGTCATCTTCATCACGTGGATTGACTATTATCAAGTTATTCTTAATTTGGATAATCACGTTACTATATTTGGGAAGGACCAATTTCTCTCCATGGTACATAAGGAATTCGGTATGTTTAGGACTAATCTTAATGGTTTCTGATATTTGCTTGATGGTGGTAAAGTTGGAAATCTCTGAAAGTTTATAATGATTGTCACCAACCTTTTGAACTTCACAAGCTCTAGGAATAGTGATCCCGAACCCATTTTGTCCTAAACATTCAATAGTGACCAATTCTCCCATGTTTTCAATTCTGATGTGATTTCTGGAGATGGTCTTGTCGTTGGATTTGATACAGATATCGTTGTTCTTTGAAGATCTACCCAATCTGATAAGGGGCTTGTTTAAAGGTACTTTAAGGATCTTAAGATGGGAACTAATGGGTAATGAAGGTTTGTCTACTTGGAATTGAACCTTTGGTGGGTTAACAGATTGATCTTCAGCTTCATCATCACTTCCATGGGGAGAAGATCTCCCAATGGTGGAAGATGGATGAGGTGTTGGATAATCCCCAAGATTATGATGATTCTTTGAATATTTGGGACTTTGTTTAGCAAAGGGATCATATGTCTCATAACTCTTGACCTTGAAGTCAGAGTCTCTAAGAGGAGACGAAGGCGGGAACTGGGAAGCCATTAATTGAGATTTTTCAATGACCAAAGGATGTTTATTTAGTATTTACAGTGACACGATAAGTTTTGCAGCCAGAATTCGCGTCGTAAATCATGTGCACATCATGTGATATTTTGCGTGATTTGCATGATGGAAACCGCGAATTGTTTCTCTGTAAAATAAGGGCTAGAGCCCTCATTTGTATGTGACAGTTTTCACCTTAAAAGTGTCGTGTGCCATGCTCATTTTACACCACCCTTTGTAAAAAAGTGAGAAGAATTTTTTTTTTCAACTAACTAATTAGACAATCATGGGTAGTATGTAACTTAATTAATAAAGGAGTAAAGATAAGACCATCAAAGGATTCAACATTCAATTCGTTCAATGTAAGAGAAGCAAGTACAAGTGAATCAATATCAAATGAACCAACTGCAAACGAACTGTTCAATCATTCCAAGTGATGAGATTTTTCACTCCAATTCCTAAATAACATATACTAACTAATTCTATAGAAGGTACTCCATCTTTAGGTAAAAGACACAACAAATCCCACACTTTATGTAACAGATGTGGTAAAAGATCATACCATATTCAAAAGAAAACCTGTGCATCTTGTGGATATCCAGCTGCTAAAATGAGATCTCACAACTGGGCCTTAAAAGCTAAAAGAAGAAGAACTACTGGTTCAGGTCGTATGTCTTATTTAAAACATGTTTCAAGAAGATTCAAAAATGGTTTCCAAACTCAATAAATTTAATCCTTTAATGTAAATTATAAACCATTTTATTGAGTAACGTACATAAAAATAATATACACTATTATTACTCAAGGATATCTCCGTTGATATTGATATAGAGGTTATCAGCAGCTTCAGTATTGATTACTTTCCCTAGGATTTCTCGTGATAATTCGATGGTTTCGTTATCGAAGGGATACTCTAAACCGTTGGGGAAATCTACTTCGGCTTCAATTATTTCTTTAGTGGGATCATTGAATGTTAGATGATGGGTTTCTCTAGCTAAGTTCTCTATATCGTGATTAAAGATTTTACCTTTGTATCCTCTAAGTCGAAGATTCCGTACTAATTGTGAGCTGGCTGAATGGAGATTCTCTGACCCAAAAGCTATTCTCAGTAATATAAGGACTAGCTCTACTAACGTATCGTTATAGATGATTAGACCGATTTCAGATTCGAATTTGAATAAATAATTAAGGATCTTGATTACATTGGCTACTATCTTAATCCTTTGACCTATTAACTTGGACCTGGGTGACTTCTTCATGAGATTTAGTTGCAAATTCAAGATATTCACTAGAATTCTCACTGTATCTTTATTTTTAATCACCGTCAAGTCAAGGGAATTGACTATATAATCATCTATTGTCCGTATGATCTCTAGGTGAAGTTCCATGGTATGAATAGCATGGTTAAAATTGGATTTATAGGGAGGAATTGAGGTTTTGAAATTGATGATGGGATTTGGCTTAAATATGATTGAATTGTTTAGTTTATCAGTATCTAAGGGTATGATCAGATCAAATTTAGCCAAATCTTCGTTGTTGCCCACATACCTGTTCAATCCCATGAACTTAAACTCCTCTTTAATGGGAATATCTATCAAACATAATTTGAACAATAATGGAGTCAATTTCTTTAAGATTTCATGGCCTTGGTTAGTGGGATGTACCACATATTTAACGATATTAACAAGATTGAATACGATGTTTATCTGTAGGGAATTCTGATCCCTTTCAATATTATGAGGAATAAAGAATTCCAATAATTTTTTGATCTCATGAGTTTCGTACAATTTAGCCCCAAACTTCGACCCAGGATCTTTATTAAACACTGTGAAACTCATAAGAATCTCTAAAATATCCATGGCACATATAACAATGAATTTCTGGAGAAGTTTCTCTTGTAAAGTTAAGTTAATATTCAAATTTATCATTTCTTCGGTATTTAAATTGTACCCGAACTTATTGACCACTCGTACTAGTCTCCCCACTAACATTTCAATGACATTATCACTGGTAGCTAAAGGTTTGAACAATAAAGTCCCATGAATCAAAGATAGTAAGAAAGGTACTGAAAGTAACAAATTTAACTCAATCAACCGTTCAATAAGCTTTATCAACAAGTCAAGGAAATTTTCAAATAGTACATCTAACCTGAGCTCTTTCTGAAGGATCAAATACTCTAAGATCAATGCTGAAATAGGAGATTTGGCTGTGAATCGGAAATTATTGATAATGATGGGTTTATCGAAACATATCTTACTAAGGTAATTCATAGTGGTTCTAGAACTTCCATTGATGGTTAATTTCCATATATAATCAATCAAAAGTGACGTTTCGTTCTGAATCTTTATCACTTTAGCTGTAGAAACCGTTGGAACTTGAGTATCAACATTTGGTTTCCGTTTCTTACTTGAAGCTCGGACTTCATTCTCCAAGAAAACTCTTTGGTCTTCTAAACTCTGGACCTTAGCCTTAAGTGACATGATCTGTTCTTCCATTGATGTCTTGGTAGTATCATATTCATGAGTTAATCTGGTTAATTCCTGATAATTTTGAGTTTTGCTTTGTTGTAATTGACTTTTTAGTATTGCCACCTCTCCATCAGCCCTATATAACTTCTCTTTGATCTCTGGGGGTATTTTAGTATAATCAATAGACGTTATTGAAGTATTTGTGGAGTTATTCACGTCTATCAGATCTTTAGGTTGAATTGATCCTGGTTGAATTGAACTTCGTTGAACTGAACCTACAGTAGAACTTGGTGGAATTGAATCTAAAGGTTTCAAGAACTCTTCATCATCATCAGAGAATTCAAAATCAGATATCCCCATATCGCTTGTATGTATTCTAAACCCTCACACTATCTCCCAGGTCGCGCATCTCATCGAAATCTCAATCTGAAAAATTTGTAGCCAACATTAACCAGAGCAGTTTGTGGAGTTTAAAATGTCAGATACTAAAGAAGTTAAACCCAAGACCTCGTCAGCACCTCCAGCTTCTTTAATCCCAGTTCAACCAACAGCTTTAAGTTCAAAAGATAAAGATACTAAAAGATTAATTGTAGTTTTATCTCAAGCATGTTTAGAAACTCATAAAATATCCTCAGGAGGTTCTGGTGATAAATATGCTTTATTGAATTGTGATGATCATCAAGGATTATTAAAGAAAATGGGAAGAGATATTGCTGAAGCTAGACCAGATATTACTCATCAATGTTTATTAACTTTATTAGATTCTCCTATAAATAAAGCAGGTAAGTTACAAGTATATATTCAAACCGCTAGAGGAGTACTAATCGAAGTTAACCCATCAGTAAGAATTCCAAGAACTTTTAAAAGATTTTCTGGATTAATGGTTCAATTATTACATAAGTTAAGTATCAGATCAGTTAATTCTGAAGAGAAATTATTGAAAGTCATTAAGAATCCAATCACTGATCATTTACCTACTAAATGTAGAAAAATCACATTATCTTTCGATGCAGAAATCAAAAGAGTTCAAGATTATGTTGAAACTTTAGATGAAGATGAAAGTATTTGTGTATTTGTTGGAGCTATGGCTAGAGGTAAAGATAATTTTGCTGATGAATTTGTTGATGAAAAAATCGGTCTTTCGAATTATCCATTATCGGCATCAGTTGCCTGTTCGAAATTTTGTCATGGATGTGAAGATGTTTGGAGCATTTATTAGGTTTTAGGTTATCTAGTTTGTATAGGAATAGATGTATTTAGATGTGATGTTACACAAAAATTGAGATGTTACACAAAATTGACACAAGACAATAAATGTCGGGTGTCGCGCGACATTTCACTTGTAACCTTTCATTTTGGCTGCAAAAAAAAAGTTTACAAATAACTTGCTAATGTCAACTATTATTCAAGCTCTTGGAGTTAGTGTTTTAACTAATGTGTTAACAATGTCAACGTTTGCGTTGAATCGTCTCGGATTAGAAGGAGTGTTCAATTTGAATACACGTACGGGAGAAATTGTTCCATTAACTAAATATCCTAAAGCTTACTATATTCGTGGATTATGGAAAGATTTGAACAGGGTAGTTAATGTTTTCGATAGAGAAGGGAATCAAGTTTATTCCTTCGAGAGGTTATCATCATTAAACCCCGTTTGGTCATTATTGACTTTCCCTGAAAGAAAAGAAGTGGCTACCATTAATACTAGAATTTTCACTAGATCAGTTACTTTTCATCAACTTCCTGGTGTTAGCCATAGAAAGATTGGTAATGGGTTCAACCAGAGTTTTTATTTGAACGATGGGTTATATTGTTGGACCAAGGGAAGTAAATTCCTTGAAAGAGTGGTTAACCCTGGGTCCATGGAAGAAAAGAGAGAAAGGGTTGCCAAGGTTAAATTGATGAGACAGTTTAAGTTTGACTTTGAGATGTTGGTGGATCCCGAAGGTGTTAGGGAGGAGGTTGCTTTAAGCACAGGCTTTCTTTCAATGTTGACCCAATGGGGGATGGGAGAAAGTACCGATACTGTTGGTCCTACGTATGTAGGTCAAGCTTTGAGTCCAGTTATGGAGACTCTGGTTCCAGACTCTACCGAGTCTGAAGAGGCTGAAGAGGCTGTTCAAGAGTTAGTTCCAGAGTCAGTGGCATCAGACTCGGTAGAGTCTGGGGCCACTGTGGTCCTCATCATTTAACGTTTATTCTATAATATATCGTACAATTAACTATCCATAACCCCTTCCTTACATAAAACCTTTTCAATCTCTTTAAACAATGTAGTAGATGTCACCTTAGATCCCTTAACTCTAGCACAAACAATCTCTGATTTTTGATTGAATTCTCTAGAATTGATCTTAATCCTAAACTTACAACTCTTCAAATTGAAAGCATTATGTTTAGAAATACTTCCAGTAATGATATATGAATAACTATCATTCTTAAGGTTCTTTAACCCAAAGTTAGACCAGGAATTCAATAAAGCAAATAATGCAGTAGACATTTCCTGTTTAGGTAAGATAGTACGGAATCTTCTAATCTCCGAATCCGTAGATTCTTGTGAACTTGAAGAGAACCATCTAAAGAAAGAATTTTGTCTTTGAGGTTTCTCTTCAAATGATTGTTCTCTTGAATTAGCAGGTGAAGGTAATTGAGTATTAAGTTCATCCAATTGTTTCTTTGTACCCCAAGATAACTTCCTAAAGATAGATTTATTCTTTGGTTTATTAGTAGAATCCTCTAAAGGTTTTGGTTTTGGTTGAGGTTGAGTTTTAGGTTGTGGAGGTGGTTGAGTTTTGGTGGTAGCATAAGGTTTTGGAGTTTTAGGTTTATCAAATTGTTCCAAATTTGGTAATAACATTGATTCAGCACTTGGTTGAATTGATTTTGTTTTACGTGATTTTTCGGTTCTTTCTGATTTAGCTGGAGGTAATTTAATATTTTCAAATACTTTAGTTTCTCCTTCTTCTTCATCTTCTTCTTCATCCCTATCTAAAACGCCTCCGTAGTAATCATCTTCTTTCTTCTTACTAGCGAAAGTTTCATCATTCTTCTTTCTGGCTGGTGGTAAGTTAGGTAAATCAGAGACAGGTCTAGTAGATTTAGAATGTCTTTTAACGGTGTTGGAACGAGTACCAGCATAATAACTTGATCTTTTAGCAGCTAAATGTTCATCGAAGTCCATGATTGATCCTTGATCTAAAGGTTCTTCATCATCTTCTTCGAAAGTGTTTTCCATACCAGCACGATTCAATCTATCGGCAAAACTAGTTCTCATAGTTGGCATTTTAGCTTTATTATTCTCATCTTGAACGATAGAGCTCAAATCGTGGTAACTTTCTTTGGTGGAATACATCGATAACACTGATAATCTCTTATTGGAATTAGTGAAATGACGAGATTTCCTAGTAACATTAGGAATCTTAACATCTCCAATAAGGGTTTGACGTTGGTTCTTCTTAGGGATATCGATTTGTTTCTCTCCTTTAACTATACCATGGATATTCAATTGGGAGTTAAGAAGCTTAGATTTACGAATTTCCAGGAGATATTCTTCACTTAAATCACTTCTTTCCATGGCTACTTCAGGTAACATTTGACGATCCATATCAACTACAGAGATCATGGATTCTCTGTTCTTTTTCTTAGATTGTTTAAATTCAGCTTCCAAGGCATCTTGAGCTCTATTAAGTTCTTGATTCTCATAAGCTGTCCATAAAGGATCTAATCTTGAAACTGGTCTACGAGTTAAAACTGGATGTTGTCTTGAGATTGGTTGAGTTACTGATCGTTGTTTAATATTGGCCAAATCTTCAGGAGTCAATTCTTCTTCAAATTTCTTCCCTGTACCTTCAGAAATCGATCTTAATTGTCTTTTTGGTTGTTCAAGTTCGGTGCTGTTACCATTAACTGTTACTTCATTTTCACTATTGTTAACATCATCTTTAATGAAGATACTTAACTTTCTTGAAGATAACAAAGACTTTCTCTTTTGTCTTCTTCTTTGCTTAGCTAATTCCTTTCTAGCTTTAACTTCAGCTTCATGTTTCTTACGTTCAATTTCCATTAATCTTTCATATTCTCTAGCTTGTTTTTCTTCCTCATCCACCAAGTTCTCTTCATCTTCATCGTACTCTTGTTGGTTAAAGATCTTGTCACATAATGTAGCAAAAGTAGCTGAAGTTCTACGGGTTTGCTTATCCATATATTCCCAATCTGAATCCCCTGCTAATTTGGCATATGTTGATAAGAGTTTAACGGTAATGGAGTTTCTCTTTAATCCGGTAGAAGCTCTTAAAGACTTTCTACGAGAGAGTCTGTTCTTGGACATTGATCTCATGAGGGAGTTTCTCTTTTTGGGTGATTTGGTAGGAGAAAAGTTAGCTGAGGCCATTAAATCAGGAGCTGGGCCAGTAGCTGAGCCAGCGCCAGCTGAACCAGTATGTTGCTCTTGCTCTTGTGCCTGCTCTTTATATGTCAGAACTCTCTTATAATGATCCATAGAATCCTTTGATGGTAATGGAGGTGGCATGGTCATAGAACCACTCCTTTGAGCATTAACTATCTCATTATAAATATTTCTAGGTATAGCTGGAGATGACATATCATTCTTCATTGATGATCTTCTAGGAGATCTTCTTGGTGAACCTCTAAAAGGAGAATTTCTTGGTGATTTATATGGAGACTTTCTAGGTGATTTATATGGAGATTTATAAGGAGAATTCTGAACACTTGAAGATGCAGATATTCTACCACTAACACTGGTTCTAATTCCATTCTTATATTGAAACAGAACAGGTCTATTACGTGATGAAGATGCAGATATTTGACTTATTCTAGTATTTCTAATAGACGTATTTCTTTTGATTGAATTGCCTCTAACAATTCTACCTTGAGGTTGTCCAACATAATCATCTTGATTATGTCTATATCTCATTAATAATGCATAAAAAGTCTTTTCTGGATTAGAACCATTAGTTAATAAACATGAAATTATATCTTGTTGCGGCCTATCATTCCATAATATCGATAAATTCTGTAAAATCTGTTTATCTATGTTTTTGATTGATCCTAAAGATTTATAAGCAGTTTGTGGATGAGGTAAACTCTTTACACTGATCAAATCTTCATTAGGAATTGGATATTTATTTAATAATGGATGTTTTAAGATCAAATTTGTCTTTATTCTTTGATCTGGATTAACAGTTAACATCTTAGCTATTAAATCAGCAGCTTCAAAACTTATATCAGTAGGCATTTCAAAAGAACCAGCTTGAACTTTAAGTAATAAATCTCTGATATTTTCATCATCAAATGGTAATCTACCAGTTAATAAAGCAAATAATATAACCCCACATGACCAAACATCTGAAGCAAATCCATGATATTTCAATCCACTAACAATTTCTGGTGCGGCATAATGTGGACTACCACAACTGGTCTCTAACAACTTTCCATTACTTTCCAAAGCTGCCATACCAAAATCTGCTAACTTAACATTTAAATTTGAATCCAATAAAAGATTTTCTGGTTTTAAATCTCTATGACAAATCCCTAAAGCATGACAATAAGCTGTACCCAAGATAATTTGTCTAAAATATTTGATAGCTTCCGATTCTTGTAATGGACCTCTTTCTACTAATAAATCAAATAATTCACCACCTTCAACATATTCTAGAACTAAATAAAGATTCTTACTGGTTTCCCAAACATCATATAATCTTAAAACATTAGGATGAGTTAATAATTTCATTATAATGATCTCTCTTTCAATACCATAAGGTAAACCACCTTGAGTTGGTTTCTGTATTTCATCTTCATCTAAATCTGATTTGGAAACAACTTTAACTGCAGCTTTTTGTCCATTAACTTTATGGGTAGCTAAAAGTACTCTTCCTGTAGCACCTCTACCTAAAGTTCTACCTAATTTCCAAGGTCCAATGAATTGAGGATGTGTAGTATTACTTGATAACATCGATGAAGCAATCGATGGTTGTCTTGAATGAAATGACATACTACTGTGAATTAAAACGAATGAATGATGGGTTCTGTCTGAAAAAAGGTTTTGAATTTGTCGAAAAGGAGAAATAGGTGTTAAAATATTTTTCACTTTTGATCGCGACGCGTTGCATTTCAACTCCTTAAACGCGAATGGGTAGACGAGGTTTGCATGTACACGATGGTACCTGAGAGGTGCCACCCAATTGGGAACCAATTGGGTGGTAGGGTTACTAATTGGGAAGAGTTAACGATTTGAAGTGCTGGATTAGGTGGTCGGACTGAGTTGTCGGACTGAGTTTCAGATTCTCATTTGTTTCAGATTTGTTTCAGAGTTGACTCCAGCCAATTGGGAACCAATTGACAATTGGTTCTTAATTGGGTGGTAGAGTTACCAGTCTGGAAATGATTAGTTGTGGGACTCAGTTGTGGGACTCAGTTGTGGGACTCAGTTGTGGGACTGAGTTGTGGGACTAAATTTTCAATTTGTTTCAGATTTGTTTCAGAGTTGTCATAGCAGTAGTTGTCTTCAGATAGTCAAATTAGTTATCGACTTGCGTCAACTGAGTTGCCAGCTCAGTTGCTAACTCAGAGCGCTAGTTATTAAATCAGAAATCTAGTTATCAGCTTACACTTCAACTTGAACTTCAACTAGGACATCAACTTAGACTATCAACTTCAGATTTATCGTCTGATGTCAATTCTGAGAGAAGAGAATGGTTAGGTATGTTGGGACTTGCTTCAATATTATGGTCTTTTCTATCAGTTTCAAAGTCAAACAGTCCTTCATGATCATCTCGTTGTCCTCATCCTGCTCATACCGCTCAATCTGACTATCTGACTGCCCGGTCACCTGACTGACTAGTTAACTGACTAATTGATCATCTGACGTACCTGACTAGTTGGCTCTCTTCCCAACTAGCTATCTACCTGTCTACTCCTCTAACTAATTCTGCCTATCTGACTACACTAATTCTGCCTTTCTGACTACGTCTCACTAATTCTATTATACATTTCTACATTATCATTATCCTATCTCACAACCCCATCCCCGTCAACATATCTAACTGTTGTTCCAATTCACTCTCTACCTTCTTATTTCTCTCCTTATCTTCCTTCTGTTTACTTAAATCCTCCTTTATCTTCTTAGCATCAAGTACTTTAGTAGTCTTCTCTCTCACATCAACCAACGACTTTATGCTTTCAATTTCTTTCAAATCTGCATTCAATTTTTCAATCTTGGACTTAGCTGACTTCCCTTTACTCTTACTAACTTTCTTCTTCTGTATCTTAGCCATTTCTTATTCTATGATCTCACACTTAAAATTATCGCGATGAGATAAAATTTTCAAAATGGTTTCAACTCATAATCGTGATAAACCTTGGGATACTCCTGATATAGACAAATGGAAGATAGATGAATTCAAACCTGAAGATAATGCTTCAGGTCAATCATTTGCTGAAGAATCTTCTTTTATGACCCTTTTCCCAAAATATAGAGAACAATATTTAAAATCTATTTGGAATGAGTTAACTAAAATCTTGGAAAAACATTATATAAATTGTGAATTAAATTTAGTTGAAGGTTCTATGACTGTTAAAACCACCAGAAAAACATTTGATCCTGCCATTATCTTAAAAGCAAGAGATTTAATCAAATTATTAGCAAGATCAGTGCCTTTACCTCAAGCAGTAAAGATTTTACAAGATGATATTGCTTGTGATGTTATTAAAATTGGAAATTTTGTTAGTAATAAAGAAAGATTTGTTAAAAGAAGACAAAGATTAGTTGGTCCAAATGGTAATACTTTGAAAGCTTTAGAATTATTAACTAAATGTTATATATTAGTTCAAGGTAATACTGTTAGTGCTATGGGACCTTATAAAGGATTAAAAGATGTTAGAAGAGTTGTTGAAGATTGTATGAATAATGTTCATCCTATTTATCATATTAAAGAATTAATGATCAAACAAGAATTAAGTAAAAAACCTGAATTAGCTAATGAAGATTGGTCAAGATTCTTACCAAGTTTCAAGAAACGTAATGTTCAAAGAAAGAAAGCTAAGATTCAAAAGAAAGTTTACACTCCTTTCCCACCTCAACAATTACCTAGAAAAGTTGATTTACAGATTGAAAGTGGTGAATATTTCTTGAAAAAAGGTGAAAAGAAACAAAAGAAATTGGATGAAAAGATGGAAAAACAACTTGAAACCGTGGAAGCTAATAAACAGAAAAGATTAAAAGATTATGAAGCTCCTGAAGAAGAAGTTTATGAGAATAAGTTAACTAAATAGCATTGTAAGATATCGTAATGAGTTTTGAATTTTTATCTCTATTTTTTTTTTTATTTGTGCTCTAAAGAACCCATTTGAAGATTATTTTGTGTAGTTCTGATGAATGGCTATCCATATGGACCTTTATCTGGCGAGTTCTTTTTTTGAGTGATTTAGTTTCTTACTATTTTTTGTGCTTTTTGCAACTTTTACCAAACAATCAAAAAACTTCCAGAATTATAAAAAATTCATACTAAAAAAAAATCAAATGGTTCCAAATACGAAGAAAAGACCACCTACAACGCTATCAAGAGTTCAAAGAGTCTAAAAATAGTTTAATCCCGATATATACTGAAAATAATGCAAATATTTAAAACCTTGGTCTTCTCTTTCTGGCAGTGAATTTCGAATCATTAGCCACCACTCTACCTCTCTTTCTCATAGTTTCTTTCTTTCTATTGATGAAAGATTTTCTACTTTCCAATTTCTTTAATTTTCTCTTATCTTTCTTTGCACTGACTTCCATTTCAGCTCCTTCTAAATTAACTGATCTATCTGAAATACCTGCGGATAAAACCAAGTAATGTTTCTTATTTCTCTTTGAATCTGGTTCATCAATGATCAAACCACCTCCAAAACCTGATACTTTAGCAGCATTTAAGATATCATCAATTTGTCCTTGATCTTTAGGATAAAATTGAGCAACAAATTTCCCTCCTCTAGCTAATGAAGCATATAAAGTGTTGAAAAATCTTAATAATCTCTTCTTAGGATCATTACCAACTGCATCTACATTACATAACCATTGAATAGCTGAAATTGAAATGGCAGCATCAAAAGTCCCTGCTCTGAATGGTACACCATTACCTAAATCACTTAATATCAAATCTCCATCTGAATCTCTATCTAAAGCTGTAGCCAACATGGAAGGACTGATATCCATTCCAACCCAATTATATCCTTCTTCAGTTAAAATCTCTCCACTTAATCCACTACCACATCCTAAATCTAATAAAAAATGTGGTTCATCTGGTGATAAATTTAATAAATCTAATGCTCGTAGAGTCATCTTGGCTTGAATGTGTTGAACTCTGGTGGATGAGGTATATTTAAAGGACTCAGTGTCCCCATAAAAAATCTCTGGTGGTGCTAACTCTTCTGGTCTTGACATGCGATGAGATAATTTTTGTGCGAAAGATGAGATATGTTTTGAATACCATGGTTTTGGGTTTAAAGGAGTCTGATTGTGAGCAGCCATTGATGTGGACAAAATGACAACACCATGAAGGATCTTTACCCATTCTGTGAGATCAACGGTAAACAATCATGATTGTCCATATCAAGAATGAGAATCTTAGGATTTTTCGATCTTTAGTCATTGGCATTCAACAGACATACAGACATTTTGGACACGAACCTCGTTGGATCATGAATCAAATAAACTCCACTAGTCGCTATATTTACACTCTATTCTTCAAATTAGCTTCTTTTTATGTAACCTCAAAGAAGGTGCCGCTTAGAGGCACGTGACTACATTGAAATGGCTGCGAAAGTCTTGGGTTGGGAGGTGGAAGGTGGTGAAAAATAGGTCGAGAACAAAATGGCTGCAAGTGTGACAGACTTAATGATCCGCTCTCAAAATTTCGAATGGTACTGGTTTGAAAGCTTCATCTTTCTTTTTGGAGAATTTAATAATTGGACCCGTGGTAATACGAACTGTGTTTTTGAGGGTAGAGATAGGTGGGATCGATTCCAGGTAGCTAAAAACTCGGAAAGAATTGTGCACCTTTTTTTTCTCGACTCTGGTTCCCGAGATATGGCTGTGTTTACTCTCGCCTAGTTATTGTCGTTTTTGTGTAGCATGATTTTGTGTAACATGATTGAAGGTGGAGGTGAAACTTGGACCCATGGACTGGCCACCTCGGTTTTTGAGGGAAGAGATAGGTGGAATCGATTTTAGGTAGCTAAAAACTCTTCAAAATTATGGCCCTTTTCTTTCTTGACTCTGGTTCCCGAGATATGGCACCATTTACTCTCGCCTACTTATTATCAATTTTGTGTAGCATGATTTTGTGTAACATGATTGAAGGTGGATGGAAAAATAGCAGTTTCTGATATCAGAGATGATCCAAAGTTGGTACCGCTATAGAGATCTGATTGATATAGGAAGTCAAAATCCTGTCTGGAGTCTATTGCTCCCAATCACCACCTTGAAAGTCAAGAAATCATTTTTTGTCACGTGTTATTTCGTAAAGCGTAAAATATCGCGTTTGTGAAAGAATGAAAACATCCAAAGGTAAGAAAGGAATGGGAAGCTGATAGAGTGTCCTACAGTGTGCTTCATTTCATTTAACAAGCTTATTAACTAACGAGTTAATGATAATTTGATGAGGAGATGTGAGGGAAGATTGCTATTCGGAACACACTATAACAGAAATCAGATTTCGAAGGTTAAATGACAACAAAATTCAATGAGTACCAAAAATTTGACGAGCTCTGACTCCTTTGTATTTCTGAGACTGACATTCTCTTCTCTTTCTGTATATTTTTCATTCTCTCTTTCTCTATCTCTATCTCTATCTCTATATTCTTCTTTACATGGAAAAACCAATATTATTCTGGTATCTTCCCTCCGCCCGCCGCCTGCATGATATGATTATCTCCAAAACTTGTGATTTCGGTTGCGGCCATATCTAGCAGAAAGCACCGTTTCCCGTCCGATCAACTGTAGTTAAGCTGCTAAGAGCGAGACCGAGTAGTGTAGTGGGAGACCATACGCGAAACTCTCGTGCTGCAATCTTTTTTTTCCATTCCTTGTACTTTCTAATCAGGGCTAGGGTTGTTTTAGTGAACTATCGGGATCACTAAAAGGAGTAGTCAAATTCTATTCATGCATTCTTCACTAGGAAACTCACCCAAAATTTCAATTTTTTTCAATTGATAATCAGGCATGTACTTAATCGGAAAAAGAAGTAGAGAGGGATTAAGAGTGATGTTGTTAAGAATATTATTAATGATATAGAATCTAGACTCGATAATTTGGGTGTGGATCAGGGATTTTGATCTCTAAGGCAGTTGGTAATGACTTTGGAGCGGGTGAGTTTCTTTGCTGAGCTGACTAAAATCTATCATTGAGTCATTGAGACGAAGCATGATCCTACATCTCAACAAAACCTTCTACTTTAGACTTCCTCGTCCATGTGAACTTATCAGTTTTAGGAAGATGGAAATTCTTTTGACTTGTTATATTGTTGTGAAATACACGACTTTGTCTTTTTTTGCAGCCAAGAGATAGGGGTTGATGTTCCAGAAACTTTTGCCATACATTCTCTCTTTCTTATCGACTGGGAAATCCCAGCTTCTCCATATGTGTATGCGGTTCCTGGTAGCTTTTCCCTGTGGGTAGCTTTGGCTGTTTAAATCGTTAACAGTCTGATATTTTAAATTTATCATGGGAGTTTTTGCCGCAGAAAAAAATATCAATTATCCACAAAGTAGAAAATGAAGCCATTAACTATCGAAGACGGAAACATATACAATCGTGGTGATACTAGCCGTGATCACTCGGATAAGTTGTATTATTTCCTACATGCTCGTGAATTGATGAAGATGGGTCCTCCTGAAAGACAACTTCGTTGTAGACGTAAAATAAATTATATAGAACTTTCTCAGGATGATTCTGATTTAATTGAATACTTACCATTCGATTCCCCAGAAAGATCAGTTAAGAAGAGAAAAAGATCAAGAACAGATGAGGTGCAACAACTTCAACCGGAGGGAGATATGGAAACAAATGAAGTGAATAATAGTGTTGGATCTTCAGCCTGTACACAAAAAGAAAACGGCGACAATTCTGGTCATGAAGCTAACCAACAATCTGACAATGATGATAGAGTAGCAACTGACCTGATCATGACAACTTCAGGACTCGAAGAAGGTCACAAAGAATCCGGAAGTGATGAGGATCAAAGTGGTTCTAATACGTCCTTCGCTGACCCAGAAGATAATCTCAATCGAGATAAAAGTACAAATTCTATTCAGAATCATAATGAGGACCACACTGAGGAGATAATCCAGAATGATGACCAAGATTTAGACTCAGATATTGCACCTAGTGAAACATTCACATCAACAATTTCATCTGAAGACAATACAAAAGATGATCCAGATTATGTGCCTTTTTGGGGTAGCTTCGTTCAAATTGGTGAATATCTTGATAGCAATGGCCCGACATCAAATCCTAATGATAGAATTGTCAGGACGTGTGTTTATCATGGATTGGAGGGGTTTGATCGGGTATTGGATAGATGGGGGAACAGACCCCGAAATCCCATTAGAGAAGTACTAGATATAGAAGAGGATGGTGAATATCAAGGAGAAGAAACGACTCCTTTTGATACTACCAACATCCTTCCACCTGAACTCACGATGAGTGGTAATGGTATCGAAATGGGTGCTATTACTCCTGAAAATACTTGTCCTGTTAATAGTCCAACTGTTGATGTTCCTACTGTAGATGTTCCTACTGTAGATGTTCCTACTGTAGATGTTCCTACTGTTGATATACCTCCTGTTAATGTCCCATCTTTGGGCCCTGCCCTTGATGGTGATAAGTGCCCCCAATCAAGGGAACAAGCTACCAAAGAAGTCGCGAATGAAATTGGAATTTCAACCAAAACTGATACAATTCAAGCCTCCCGAACATCGATAGATAAAGCTCAACCATTAGAGGATGATACTACTTATTGCATAACTGAAAATCTTCCTCAATATATTCTTAACCAGCTCCCTCAGGATATGGTTGATGAGCTTCTGAAGAGAGAATTCGACGAAGACCTAATAAAGTCTAGTATACCCAACATACTGAGTAATTTCCAAAGTGTTATTCTACTACAATTACGGAAGAAAAGATTGTATGATCGCATTTTAAACGTCAGAAGACGTCAACGTAGATTCAAACAACTTGAAGCTGAAACTGCAAAAATTCTGCTTAATTGTCGACCTACAGCAATTCAACAATCAGATATCTGAAGGATCTTAGATCTAGCCCCGGTAAGGTCACTAGGATGTGAAGCTGTTTGTAGAAATGCATTATAATTTTTTTCTTACCTACTCTTGCCAACCCCTGAGGGATTATTGTTCAAACAAAAGAAAAATTGCCCTATATCGCAGTAGGTCCGGGTAACTATGGATGATTAATTTTTGCAGCCATTGATATTTAATGATGGCATCCACTTTCTCTCTATGGAACCAAAGTTTCTACCAACGATAAATAAGTTGATTCTCACGGTGCTCTAGAATCGTTCTAGAAGTTTCATTATCTCAGGATACTCCACAAAAAGGTGCGATATATCATATCAACAGAATAACCATGGAAACAACTTTATCTAAAGGAGATAATACCAATATCAGCACCGGAGACCTTCCACTGACTGGGAAGAGTATATCTGGGCCATTAATAGCTTGGATCAAGTCAGTTGTTCCTGAAACTGTGAAAAGTCTTGATCCTAAATCATACGCCTGCATCAGGATGTTTTTCCAAATTGATTTGCACACAATGTATAAGATTTATGAAACAAATATAGCTAACAAATCAACACCTATAGGAAAGACTCGTGAATCACAGGAAAATATTCTGGACGTAACTGCCCCAGAACAGAAAAATGACAAATCAAAATCTTACCCAGATTATGACTTCAAATTAGGAGGGCCTACCAGCGTACAGAATTTTCTTAATGGTTGTGGGATGGTATTTCTTGAACTTATTTCCGATTTTGAATCCAAGGTAGATATTATCTTTAAAAATCAACTTTTCCATGTGCTTGCTCGAATAGAAAAGGTGATCGATTTTGATAATCATATGTTGAACCACTTTGTCTTACGTTCTCATGAAATTTACATAAACTACCACCCAATGTTTTTCAGAGAACTCAACAAACTCTTTAAAGGGCTTAAAGAAACTTCTTATACCTCCTTAGACAAAGATTTTGACAGAGAGTTTGATTCAACTGAGAAAGTTGGAAAGAGGATTCTCGGATTTGTCAGAGCTCTATTAAGAGAATTGGCACGAAAATTAAGAATTTCTTGGAAACGGTCTCAACGTAAATTGGTATCTTTTCTCAATTTAAATGAGATACCCGTGAAAGAAATACTAATGGAATTTAGTGGAATTAAAAAAATAAGTTTCAAGCTCAACGAGACAACGAGAGACAAAATATCAGATTATGTCCAGGATTTAAGTTCCAAACTTTGGACCGAACATGAAAAATTGTTTGATTTTTTCAAACACCAAGTTCGGGCTCTAGCAAAAAGAGCAGCTTTAGAAATGTTAGATTCATATAGGATCCAATTAAAGGAGATCATTTCCAAATTGAAGGCTGAAGCCAAAATTGATTATTCAAATACTCCAAGGTATATGAAAACTTTTGAAAAGTAATAATAGGAATCAAAAGTTATGATTAAATAGGAATAAATTTTGGCTGCTTTGCTTCTCTCAATCCTTTGTACCTCCCTCCCTTCACACTCCTGCTTGAGCCTTTGTATATGTTGATGTGAACTGATTGATGGAAGACAAATCTACATGCCTTATCTCCTGATTAGACTCAGTACTTCCCTAGGATCATTGACAAAGATGAACTTATGAAGGGTCTTAAAATTGATCATGCACGACTTTTTGCACCCAAAAGATAATGTTCATCGTTTACCATGTACGCTTGAAGAACACCTCAAACTGGTTAGTAGGTTTGGATAGCGTGATTCGATAATACATCAGATCAGTTACACTCTTTTTTCAGCTCAGATACCGTGTTCAAAACTCTGAGTAAAATGATACTTCTGCTTTTGCGATCAATTATTTTTCTTCTTTGTCAACATCTCCTTAAAGACTAATTATGAGTTCTACAGGTAATGGTGAGGAGGGAGGCTCTCTTGGTCAGACCCCAGACACAGACAAAGATGATCCAGAATATACACTATCGTCAGATGAAGAGGTACCTCCAGAAACTGAAAGGGTTCTTCGTCGAGTAGCACCTGCATTTCTTACTGAGCTGAACCCAGTGTTCTCCTCTTTGGTCATCATTACTCAAGGAGGGATTATTTGCATGTTCTGATAATCACGTGTTATTCATCGACTTATGATTTTTTTTTTACTTGATTTTTTTCTTCAGAAAATATTGATTCATTTTATATGGAATTGGTAAAAACTACAGAATAAAGAATTAAAAAATGATGAAAAAAAAATTGGACTCTGGCTGGATGATGCTAGTAGAACCACACCCTGGGGATAGATTAGTCCATATCCTAGATTTCAAAGCTAAGACTGAATCCATCTATTCGGTAGAATTCGAAGTGATATTGTTGAGAGTAAAATATAGTTTTGCGACACGGAAGACATTATTGCAACATTGAGACATATATTTCGGATAAGGAGGAGGGAGTGAAAAGGGACTCAAAGACTCAGGGAGTTATGAATGATTGGATATGATTGAGTGAAGGTTAGAGCTGGGTGCTATACATCATTACAGCTCATAAGGTAAAGTTAAAACTAGCAAAAGTATTTAGGTATAATCATAAAACCAAGTAAGGCAAGTGTAAGAGGCTGGAAAACTGGCTACAGACTGAAACCATAAGATCCAAACCATCAAATACAACAGAAAAGATAAGGATTTAATGTCCAACTATATCAAACATCGAACTTGATGGTGGTAAACTCATATAAATGGTTATTATGAGGTAATCACTGAAAAAATACTATTTCCCAGTACTTTTACCGAGATCTAGCTCATAACTCAAATCAAGCTAGAACAATACTCTAAGATACTTCTTCTGGAAATTCCCGGAATCAAAATGTCTCTCTGACGAAATTTGCTCATCGTAAACATTTCATTTTCTAAATATTTTGACAGTGCACCAACCACATTTCCCTTAATTTAAGTTTTGCATTATTTTAAACCTTCTTATTGTCTTAAAATCCAGGCTAAGTAGTTAGTGCATTTAGTGGTTAAATTCTTCATCCAACTTCCAACTCTCTGCTGTACTCTACAACTCAGTCGTCAGTTTCATAACCTGAAACACAAAAAATGCGATGGTTGTAAACAGCCATTTACTTCTCAACCACTATTATTTCACTCCTATAACCATCTAAAACCTCTCAAGTATCAGAATTCAACATTCCTAGCTCATCTCTGGTGATCTCCAGATCTTCCCTAAAGGGTAAGGCTAAATCTCAAATAGGACCAACCTTTCCCAAAACATGGAAAAAATAAACGAAAATAAACAGACTGCATATAATATGCATATCGCCCAATTAGGTTCTCATTCGAGAAGAGTTTCAGGGATTGAATCTTTGATTTGAAGCTATTGATAGTCTTCTTTAAACGATCTAAGTATAGTGTTGTTGAAATCATAGAAGTCATATCAAGACCACAGGAATCCATGAGTCGTATTGATCAGCTTTTGTCCATAGTTGAGAATCTTGAACGAAAGACTGAGTGTATCTTATCAACTTTTCAAACCACAAATGATATATCCAATAAATTAGATCATTTAAATGATCAGTTATCAACATTTGACATTCGTATCAATGATACCAACAACTTGATTATCAAGAAGTTTGAGTTCTTGAATGGTTATAATGATTTGTTGTTAAGGACCAATATGTTTGAATTAAATGTCCATAATAATGATCCTTTAACTAATCAACACATTTTATTGAATTTAGATCATGAATATCAACAGTTGAAGGCAAAATATGGTGTTGAAGATAAACAATCTTTCCCATCCCAGAAGTTTCAAAATGTCGAAATGTTCAAAGATCCTGTAGAGATCAAATCACCAATGAAATCAAGAAGTCAAAAACTTAGAGCTTCATTATCAATATCTAATTTGTCATTAAAACCCATAAAGTGTAAACCAAACAAGGTTTACAAGAAGAAGTCCCATTATAAGATATCCAATGTTTTTGATAAACCTGTAGTAAGTCCTATAGTGGAACAACAATCAACATTTGATGATAGCTTGGAAAATTCAAAAGAATCGGATTTTTCTATTGATTTTTCTGAAATTTTAGATAGAGAGAAATCCATACAGGCAGAATCACTGACAGAATCACTGACAGTGGAACAAAATCTACAAGAAGTTCATCAGACCCAATTGGATGATGATTTTAATACCCAAAATATTTCGCATAAATCTACACAGTCAATAGAATCAAACCATTTCAATTCATTGAGTCAACAAAACCTTCAGAACCATCATCTTCATAGCATTCAAACAGACCTTAGTCATTCAAATGATTCTTCAAATAGTTTGTTAGATAGGTTGGATTCTGATACTCCAGATACTTTTACTAGTGAGAATGCTATTGATGAGATATTCGATATAAATTCTGAACCAATGATTAAATCGACAAACTTTGAAATGGATGTATTTGATGATAACGAATCGACCATTCTGAATGAATCTAACTTTGAAAATTTCGAAAATTATCTAAGAAAATCTAGAATCAATCTCAATCTGTCTAGTTATCCATATATCTTGAAAACCACAACCAGCGAGTCGAGTATAAACTTCAAGACGGATTTATTCGATGGAGTTGTGATTAATAATGATAGTTTTAGTTCAGACGATTCTAAAAATCAACAACTTTATTCAGATCCAGCATCTCCTACTCCTGTGAGAATGCGTCTGCCTGAAATCCCAGATATCGATAGGTTCCATAATCCTATAGATAATCTTAAGATAGCCAATGAAAGTGTAACGCCTACCATTGAACAAATCTATTCCACATTTAATTCTGAAGGTGATACTAAAACTTTGTTGAACAAAGTAATGAATAATACACCATCTAAACCATTTCTGTTCCTAGGTCTTTTGAATGATAAAGAAACTAAAGAACCAATGGAAAGAAGGAAATCTGTGGGTAGTAGTTTGAATAATTTTCTTTCATTAATGACATCTGAACCTCCTAAACAAATCCAGGGGATCACTAAACTGAACCTTGATACTGGTAAGAAAAATGATCCTCCTACTCCGGGCCAGAGAAGAAGGAAACGTATAAATAAACTCGATGAATTGAAAAATGTCCCTAAGACTAATCCTATCACTGTGTTGAATGATCTACAAATCAAGAGACTTCCTCCTAGTCTAACATGCTTATCACCAAAATCTTTATCTACAAGAACCTTATCATCATCTTCAAAGGTAATCATAGATAGTAACAAGTCATTCGTTATTCATGGAGAGAAATCGATTTTCAACACACCAGTGATAAGTAACTTTAGTAATAGGTCATTACAGGATGCTTTACATAGCAGTTTATCCTACTGAGCAGTCAGCAGCTTGCCTTAGCAGTGTACAGCTTACCTAAGCAACCTACCGCAGCTTACTTAAGCAGCCACACAAAGACTCTAACTAATACCAGAGGTTATTAGAGAGTCTAAGAAGCATCAGCTGGATCACTGTAGCTTCCTTCAATTAAGATATCGTCATAGACTGATGTCAGAGTCACTTAGGGCCACCCTACTTATACCCGTGTATTCACTTCAACTAAACTCATTTTTATTTGCATTCATAAGTTTACCACCTTTAATATTAATTTTAGTCTTCTTCTTTTTGGAAATATACGTAATAGAAGCTTTAGATCCACTTGCTACTTTGTATTGTTTTGAGATCGTAACCCCTGAGAATGATGATGTTGTGGATGAACGGAATGATTTGATAACTGATGGTTTTCTACTTGGTAAGAGTTCATCATCAGATACTGGTTTCTCTTCATCTTCATCAGTTTCAATCTCAACATCATCATATTTTCTCTTCAAGTTCGTAAAAGATTTCATCTTTAACGATTGATAATTATCATCAGAATCAGAATCATATCTATTATTCTCTTTATTCTGTTCAATATCATAGTCGTTAATGGAGTTATTCAAGAATGATAATTTCGATCTGATGAATTCTTCTTTAATGGTATTGTCTTCAGGTTCTTGAACTTCTTCTTCATCAATAGAAATGGACTTTTCTTCATCTAAACTTTGGAAGAAAGCCTTAGACTTTTCGGATTTCAATTTCTTCATCATTTTAGCATTTTCGGCCAACTTCTTTCGTTGTTCAGCTAATTTTTGTCTTCTATATGCTACTAACAATTCATCTTCTTCATCACTCAATTCAATAGTTAAACCTGAAGCTTTCTTAATCAACTTATGGTTCTTTATATCATCCAATAATTTCTCTAACTCTTTCTTATCTTTGATTTTGTATTGATCCATGAACTTTTGTCTGATTTCTTCATCATTTAAATCGATTTTGAAGTTGTTATCAATCATCTTTTCATCTTCAGAGTTAGCTACATCTTCACCTTCAAAATCATCTCCTCCTAACCCTGCCCATTCATCTTCACTTTCCTCAGCTTCTCCTTCAATGATTGATTTATATCCTTTCTTTTCCATTTCCTTACGTCTTTGAACGAGTTTCAATTCTTTACGACGAATTTTGTCTTCATAGAGTTTGATCTGTTGTTGAATATCTTCTTCATCATCTTCCTCTTCTTCGGTTATCTGGGGAAGATTAGATGCAATGGACTTTTTGGCTTGAGATACGAGTTCTGGAGTGATATCGTCATCTATCTTTGAATCTATCTTTTGGGTGTCACTAACTTGAGTAGCTATCTTTTGGGTATCACCAAGAACTTGGGTATCTCCTAAACTAAGAACTTGAGTATCTATCTTCTGAGTAGCACTAACCTGAGTATCTATTTTTTGAGTATCACCAGTATCTATCCTTTGGGTATCATCAATAACGGTATCATCCTCAACTTGAGTAAATGTAATTTGAGTATCTAATTCCTGACTAATCACTTGAGTTGATTTTATGGACTTATTTTGACTAGGATTGAATGGTTCTAAGTTACTGAACAATAAAGATTTGTTAAAAGAATCTTCGATTTCTTTATCTTCAGTTATTTCAGTAAATGATCCACTAAATTCAGCTTCTTCATCTTCACTATCTATGATTCTAGCCTTTCTACGACTTTTGAATTCTTCTTCATCTTCATCTTCTTCAGCATCTTCCTCAGCATCCGAACCAGGAACATCAGAGTCAGCAACATCTGAATCAGGAACATCCGACTCACCAATATCAGAATCAGGTACTTCAGATTCTTCAAAATCACTTTCATCCTGTCCCTTCAATAACGCTTGTTTAGCCTTCATCTTCAACTTTTCATTCTTTCTAATCCTTTGTACCCTCTCAATTTCTCTTTCCAATAAAGATCCCATGATTTCTTCATTCTCTTCCTCTTCAATATGCTTATCATCCTTGATAATAGTATTATTCAATTGGTTGACGTTAAGTGAGAAAAGTTTCAGGAAAAGCTGTTTGGTACTGTTCTTCGTAGGCTTCATGGGCTTAACATATTTCTTCCTGATAGTCAATAATTGATCTTTAGTCAAATCAGGCATTAAATCATCTTCTAATTCAATGTCACTTTGGAGATTGGATTTATATAATTCAATTGGATTCTGAATAGGTGAAGTATGAGGTGAAGACTCGATTTTCTCTTCTTCAGCAGAATCTACCGGAGGTGGAGGTACATCATCATCGAAATCATCTAAGAACTTTGAGGTAGAGAATTTGAAAGTCTTTTTGGTTTTAGGTCTATCGAAAATCTGTTGCTTCTTTTGTAAATCCATAAATTTTTGGATTTCTTTCAAATCTTTGCCTTGGGTTTTATGGTTAACTTCAAGTTCATCTGCTTCTTCATCAGTTAATGTGACATTGGAGATATCTGCTTGTAATTGTTCTTTCTCCAATTCTTTAGCCAATTGACGGTCTTTCAATCTTTGAAGTACAATAGCTTTCTTTCTTTCATCCAGATCAATGTCTGAGTCCAGGTCTTGGGTCTCTTCTATACGTTGGGTGACTGTTTGGGAGATGGTTTGGGTTTGTTGAATAACTTGAGTATCAGCTGTTTGGGTACTTTGTAAGGTTTGAATTTCAGACAAATCAATATTCAATTGTGGTAACACAGATGTGGTAGGTTGGGTAGGTTGGGAAGGTTCTTCATCACCTTCAAATCGTTTTTGAATGGCACTGAGCTTCTTTCTTAACTCATCTACTTTATTAGCCATTTGTGGTTGTTCGATATCGGAAAAATCCTCCAGATCTGATTGAGACTCAGACCCTGAATCCATGATCCTCTGTGTCGGTTGAAGTCTATGGATATTGGCTATATCCTCTATACCATCAATCAAATCCATAGTGTTTTAGAAAGAAACTACGCGTATTAACAAATTCGTGGTTTGAAGAGACATCGCGACATATCTTCAATGTCGTCAAAAACCAAAAACGAAAAATGTCACAAAATGTCGTTTTGTGTCGCACTTTTTCACATGCTGCCAATTAAAGGAGTCAAGTCACGTGCGATTATCTAAATCGTCGTTTAGAGAAAAATATGCGATGACATTATACGATACCACGGTGGGTAATCACGAGTCCACGCGGCGGTGTGATACTACCGCTGTGGTACTGATAGTACTAGGAAAAGCCACTGTCTCAACAAAAACTCGTGGCTATCAACGTTTCCCAAGATCTATCATAAACATCTTCAATTCAGTGTTCCTTTGGTCAATTGATCAATTTAACCCTGTGGAATCTCTATTACTCATCTCCCAACCTTTCCATAGTCACCAATGACCCTTTACTGGACTGTTTTCCCCCTATCCCACCACCCACATTGGTTCCGACTCGTCTCGCGAATCAAAAATATTTAAACTCTCCCATGCCCAGGGAAAATTTTCAACACTCAATAACTATGTCCGTTGAAAAATTTTTATTTACCTCCGAATCTGTCGGTGAAGGTCACCCAGATAAGATCTGTGATCAAGTTTCCGATGCTATCTTAGATGCTTGTTTAGCTGTTGATCCATTATCCAAAGTTGCTTGTGAAACTGCTGCTAAAACTGGTATGATTATGGTCTTCGGAGAAATTACCACTAAAGCTCAATTAGATTACCAAAAAATTATCAGAGATGCTATTAAACACATTGGTTATGATGATTCCGCTAAAGGTTTCGATTACAAAACTTGTAATGTTTTAGTTGCCATTGAACAACAATCTCCAGATATTGCTCAAGGTTTACATTATGAAAAAGCTTTAGAAGAATTAGGTGCTGGTGATCAAGGTATTATGTTTGGTTACGCTACTGATGAAACTGAAGAAAAATTACCATTAACTATCTTATTAGCTCATAAATTAAATGCTGCTTTAGCTGATGCTAGAAGAGATGGTTCATTAGGTTGGTTAAGACCTGATACCAAAACTCAAGTTACCATTGAATACCAAAAAGATGGTGGTGCTGTTATTCCTTTAAGAGTTGATACCGTCGTTATCTCAACTCAACATGCTGAAGAAATTACTACTGAAGATTTAAGAAAAGAAATCATTGAAAAAATCGTTAAAAAAGTTATCCCAGCTAACTTATTAGATGATAAAACTGTTTACCACATTCAACCATCAGGTAGATTCGTCATTGGTGGTCCTCAAGGGGATGCTGGTGTTACCGGTAGAAAAATTATCGTCGATACCTACGGTGGTTGGGGAGCTCACGGTGGTGGTGCTTTCTCAGGTAAAGATTATTCAAAAGTTGATAGATCTGCTGCTTATGCTGCTAGATGGGTTGCTAAATCTTTAGTTAACTCTAAATTAGCTAGAAGAGCTTTAGTTCAATTCTCTTATGCTATTGGTGTTGCTGAACCTTTAAGTATTTATGTTGATACTTACGGTACTTCTAAATATTCATCAGAAGAATTAGTCGAAATCATTAAAAAGAATTTCGATTTAAGACCAGGTGTTTTAGTCAAAGAATTAGATTTAGCTAGACCAATCTATTTCAAAACTGCTAGTTATGGTCATTTCACTAACCAAGAAAATCCTTGGGAACAACCAAAAGAATTAAAATACTAGATTTACTAGATATAAGATACTAGAATTAATGGTTTAACTCGTCAATTAACGTTCAACAAGTTAATTGATCTAATGATATTATGTTGTAAGGTATTTACCTGTTTTAAAAAATGAAAAAAAAGTGTTTGTTTGATTTTGGTTTGGATAGAGTTGCATTAATTTGGGGTCCTCAACGGACAAGTATTTTTAATAGATTATTATTAAGATCGTCTCTGACTCTGGTGGAGTGTCTCTTGTGTTGTGGAGTGGTGGAGTGGTCTCTCTAGTGTAGTGTGCTCCAGCGACTACTATGCTCCAGCCACTACTATGCTGTGATCTCAAATCCTTCTCACCGCGAAATGCAGTTATCACACACTGAAAATGTCAATGGGTCAGACTACCAAATAATCATCAATACCGAACCTCAGCCCAAATCCACAGCCCCTCCTCCTTTACAAATCTACATATCGAAAAAAATTGAAACTCCCAGCTTCGGTGGATATGTCTATTCCTTACCACGAAACAAAGAAGTCATACAGTCAATTATCAAGAATGGTAATAACATAGAACGATGTAAGAGTTTCGGGAACTTGATCTGCTCCAAATTCGGTGTCTGTTATGTCAATTTGAATGATATAGATGAATTTGACTATTACGTAATCATCAAAAAAGTTATAGAAATGATAAATAAGTCCAAAGACTAAATGTATATTTAAATAGGAAGATTATCACTAACCTCTATAGGAAAGTATTTCTTATATGATAAAAAGGAACCCACACCACCAAGTACAAACCCAAAAAGAATATCTGTAAGATGATGACGATAATCTATAGATCTTGAGATTCCAATACATGCACCAACCAATACATAACCCCATGAAAGTATCCACCAATGAACAGAAGAGTTTTTCGTTAATTTCCATTCATAAGTCAACCATAATGCTAAAAATACAGCTCCACTCATAGCTAAAGATGAATGACCCGAAGGACAAGATTTCATTCCATCAATAAGTTTCCAGTTGGTAACATCAGTGAATGTTGAACATACTTCAATGGTTACGTAAGTATCTAAAGGAGTATCAGGTTTTGGTAAACAACGAGATAAGAAATCAGGTCTTGGTCTACTGATCCAAATCTTTAAGAAATCAGTTATAGCACCTACAGAGACAAAACTCAAAGTAAATGCAAGAACCGTCATATGTAAATGATGGACTTGTTCATATCTATCCTTCTTGGAGGTGAAAATCAACCCACACATGATAATCATGGGGATCATGAAAGTTAACACGTAAAGAGCAAAATCATTAACTATTTGGACTTCAGCGAATTGGTGTTGAATTTCGGGATTTGAAAGCTTGAAAGGTCTGAAATAAGGAATTGCCCATTCTAAGTAACAAGCGAAGGCTAGGAAGATGACTAAGGTAGTGATCCAATCGGGGATGAAGCGTTGGAAGTCTTTTTTGTAGTATTGTTGGAACATGGAGTCGCGAAGTTTGAGTTTGGACCAAGAAGATAAGGCAGAGTGGAAAGGTAGGCAGAGTGGGCAAGATGGTAGCAGATGGAGTGTAAGGGATGCTAGACAAGTGAAAGTAAGTCAAAGCTCATAAGAAGGCTTCCAACATTATCAGACGTTGGACGTAAGACTGTGGAACTACTTAGTCAGAGTCTCGCCTAGTGGTAGTCAGAGTCTCGCCTAGTGGTAGTCAGAGTCTCGCCTAGTGGTAGTCAGAGTCTCGCCTAGTGGTAGTCAGAGTCTCGCCTAGTGGTAGTCAGAGTCTCGCCTAGTGGTAGTCAGAGTCTCGCCTAGTGGTAGTCAGAGTCCGCCCAGTCGCAGTAAGAGTAATCAGAATATCCCTATTAATATATTAAATCATAACTAAACAGTCTCTTTTGGATCAGATGAACTTCCGTCAACATGTTCTTCAACATATCTATCTCTACCTAATTTAGTGGTATCAATTTCATCGTGATATTTTTCACAGATTTCTTCCAAAGTCATTCTCTTGGTTTCTGGAATTAATAAAGTAGTGAAAAGACCTAACAACATGAATAAAGCAAAGATTTCCATAACATGAGGTAAGAAACAATTCTTTTTATCTGGAGCACAACCATGGTTAATTAAAGTACCAATACAAGTTTGAGCAATAATGGCACCAACTTTACCTGAAGCAGCAGATAAACCATGAGCAGTTGATCTATATCTAGTTGGGAAAACTTCACCTGGAATAATGAAAGTAGTAGTATTTGGACCGAAATTTTGGAAAAATTGAGCTAAAACGTAGAAAGCTAATAAACCATGTTGACCTAATTTATGATAAGCAAAACCAATAACACAGAAAATGACAGTTAATAAGAAGAAAGTAGTAAATTGAACCCATTTTCTACCTAAGATATCTAAAGTAGCAATAGATACCCAATAACCTGGTAAAGAACCAGCACAAATAATAATTAAATTACCGGCAGCACTATTATATAATTTATCATAAATATTATCTTGACCAGCATAACCAATAGTTTGTAAAATGACTGAAGTATTTAAACCTAAACCATAAAATGCAACATCTAATAAGAACCAAGAACCAGCAGTACCTAATAAAATTTTACCATATTTCCATTGAGAGAAATGAGAAACGAAATCATGGAATGAAGCTTTTGGAGGAGCTAAATCTTTCATATTATCATCAATTAAAGCTTCAGATTCAGCAACTTTTTCTAAATCATCATGTTGTTTAACATCTAATTGATATCTTGGAGATTGAGCAATGGTTAATCTATAATATAATGCAATACAACCTGGAACACAACCGAAACCAATTAAGATTCTCCACATTTGATCACAAGCTTTCATACAATCTGGACCACATTCAGAAGCATTCTTAGCAGTAATTAAAGAATCCTTATAACCAGCAACTGAAACCATGGCAACAATACCACCTAATAATTGACCTAAACCTTGATTAGAGAAAACAGCAGCCATAATAGCACCTCTCCATTTAGTAGTTGAAAATTCTGATGAGATAATTGATGATAATGGATAATCACCACCAATACCAATACCCATAACAATTCTACAACAAACAAAGATAGCAACAAAATTAACAGCTGGTGAATCACCTAAACAACATTGAACAATAGTAGCACAAATAATAATAATTAATTCAATACCATAAACTTGTTTTCTACCAACATAATCACCTAAGAAACCAAAACCAACTTGACCGATAACAGTACCAACAGAAGTAGAAACTTTAATTAAAGTAGTAGTAGAATCTGGAATAGTACCAGCCCAGTAAACATAAGCCATCATGGTAGAACCCAAGTTAATAGCAAAGATATCATAAGAATCAGTCATAAAACCAACCCCAGCGATTAAAATCATCTTAATTTGAGTCCATCCGAAACCAGCTTTATCAATTTCTTCTAAAGCTAATCTTCTTCTTTCAATTGGATCTTCAATGTGAGCAAACTTTTCAGTATAATCTTTAAAAGCGGTTTTACCACCTTTAGTGTTAAATTTGTATTCGGTAGACATCACTGGTGCTTTGAAATTTCCAATGGGGGATTAGCCATTTTTTATAGTTTTAGGAATCTCTAAGGAAAAAGAAAATTGGGCTATTAATTTTAAAACGCCTTTTTACAGGTTAGGCCTTTATTTTCTTTTGCAGGTTATGCCTCACGTGGAATAATCTTTGCAACCAACTATACCTAGGTGGCTTTGGAGTCAGAGGGAACACCAGGTTATTGAGGAGGTTAAGTAGATGGTGATGCCTAGACATCGTTGTGTCAACCTGTCAATGCAAAAGATCATGTCAAAGATTTCTTGGTGGTGTCAAAGAATTTTCTTGGATGAGTTGAAGTAAGATTTTTTAATAATTACCTAAAATGGCCACACGATTACCACCCACCTGTGGACGGAATTATTTAACTTCAACGGTGTGGATGTTCGTAAACCACCGGGAACTCGTAATTGGGAGTGGTGGTGGTAGGACAGTGGTGATAGAGGGATGGGATTTTATTAGAGGGTTAGCTGTTGAGATGATGATTGGATATGGTGATGGTGGCTGATATGATGATGGGGAGATGGTATTGGCAGTGCTTGAAGTATACGATCAACCTAGAGGGGACTGGAATTGCCGTAAAATTCAGATGAAGTTGTTTGAGATACCACGTTGGTTGCTGATCACACGACTAATTTTTTGCAGCCAAGATGTTTTACACGGCCGCGCACATTACTGACGATGGACCTAAATTCCAGTGAGCTCTGGTGTTAATTAACGAGACTGCACAAAGCCTCAACGCTTATGCATATTTTTTACAGGTTAGCTAGTAATTAGGTACCCACGTTGTGCGATAAAGGCACGACCATCTTAAAGTAGAAGATGGACCAGATTACCATTTTGGGTGATTCATTGTTCTTGGGAGTAAGAGAAGGTAAGTAACGAGATGAAAGATCAAAGGTTAATGGAATGATTGTGGGAGTGGAAGTTAATGAGGGAAGGTGTAAGAATTGAGGGTAATGATCATTTAAGGGTCTAGATGAATTTTGCCTTTAAAAAATGCCTTCCTCCACGTTGATTCGCCTCAATTTGAGTTATTTTTCATCAGCCTAGTAGTCTGATGATTCTTTCCCAAATTTGGATTGATTTGGAAACTGTTTAAATTTTTTTGCAACTTCAGGGACTAATATTAGTTGATGTGAGTAATGAAACGTGGTGGAAGTTGATAAGGGAGTGGTAGGAAGGTGAAATAGATGGTTTTATAGTCATCTCCGTGTATAGTAAGGCATCGTAATTTACGAGTATTATTTAGATGGTTTAGGTATATTGGCACAAGATGTTTAACTTTAAAAGTATAAGCGAAAACGTGAATCACGTGAACACATCACGTGCAATTGATCACGTGCCTTGCACGTGGAAATAAATGCGAGAATAAGGAAAGAGATCGGAGCACGTGAAAGTGCACATGACCAGGATATATTTACCCGAATTTTTTCTACAACTTCTTACAAACAGCTATAATTCTCGTTGTGGATCTCCTTGCCAATGTTCTCCCTGCGGGAGTCCATTACGCCCATACGCGTCCCATGACTCACTCTCCTCTCACTGGCTAAATTATAGCCAATTATGCAAAATTCCAATTCGGTGTACTGTGTGCGGTAAACTAAGCGCTTAACCAACCGAATAATTCAGCGACATTAACTGCCTTACCCAACTCTTGCTTCCCATCAATTCTTACTCCTCATAAACTCCTACTCCCCTTTACTCTTGCCCAACTAACTTAAGTCCACACAATTGAGTCATCATCTGACGTTCCTTATCTCCTGTTTTTAAACTTCCTTTCAACCTAACCCATTGAGCCATTAAGGAAAAATTTTATCGGTTATTGCACGACATTTCACTTCCCTTCGTCCTGAGTTTTTCCGACTCATCTTAAATCCATGACTAATTGAAGATAGAAAACATAGTAGAATCTTGATTATAACTAGTGTCAACCCATAGGTTAGTGGTATGACAAGAAAGAGGGAAAAGAGGAGCAAATAAGGTGATTCAAGGTGAGTGAGGTGATTAAAAACAAAGGTGATGAGGAGGGTAAATACTGCCCAGGAGAGGGGCAGAAGGATGCGACAATTTTCTTTTTCGCTCAGAAAGTCCGAAAATTTTATAAATATAAATAGATTGGGATTTCTTTCCAAGTTTTAATTCAATTCAAATATTCAAATTAATTCAAACATGACTGCTCAAGAAAAAGAAGCTCAAATTATGAGTGAAATCAGATCAAACAATGCTAAATACGAAAATAAATTCGAAACCAGTTTCTTTGGTAACATTTTCGGTTTTTCAATCAGAACTAACTAGATTAATGAAGAGATGTAAATAATTGTACTTAATAGATTAATAGATATATGGCTTATCTTGTGCTCTAAAGTCTTTCGAAAGGTCAGAGTACTGTCAGAGTACTGTCAGCTGACTATCAGATAATTGTTACTTTCCTAATTCTATTCCATTTACGTGTTCTTACATGACTTTACCAGATCATAATATTATTTTGGTGCTGTGATTAATTGTGCATGAAAATATTACCCACTAAATCCATAAATCCGTTTTTGTTACTATCCAGGCATTTGTTATTGCATGAGTTGCTGGATATACTCGATGGCTGGTTATAAGCCATGAACCGAGAAAAATATTCAATCACACCTAAATCACATGATACGGCACATGACCGCAAATCTCGCTCGAGGGGAACGCCTTAGCGGAATTCTCGAAGCGGAAATCTTATCTTTGAATGGGGATATACCTAATAAGGTATTTTATCTGTTTAAGCTTCCTAATTGGTGAAGATAGATTTTACATTGAAGGGACATCTCCATGGTATTATCTACAGTCAAGAAATACGCATATCATCTTGAATTTCTCAATCAGGTAACTGCTTCCCCGGATAGAATGTTATAAAACCCTAAGATATCTTCTATCATTCCCATTAAACTTTAAACATGATTCCAGAAGATGAATTAGTACCGGGAACTGTCCATTTAATTGATCTTGAAGGTGATTTAGATGTTAAAAAAGGTCATGATAATATTATTTTAAGACCTCCACCAACATCAAATCCTAATGATCCATTGAGATGGAGTCAGAGGAAGAAACAAAGTCAATTCTTCTTATTGTTCTGGTTAGCTACATTTTTGGCTATTACTGTGAATTTTTCAGGTCCTATTTGGGATATTTGGGTTGCTGATTTCAATACTTCTTATGAAAAATTAAATATCAGTAGTGCTTTATGTTTCTTATTCCTTGGTGTTGGATGTCTTCTATTACAACCAACTGCTTTGATCTTTGGTAGAAGATTTGTTTATCTTAGTTGTGTGGTATTAATGATGGTGGCAAATATCATTGGTGCCGTCTCCACATCCATCGAACACCTTTATGCTGTAAATATTATCGGTGGATTTGCTGCTGCTCCTTGTGATTCATTGATTGAAATCTCCGTCACCGATACTTTCTTCCAACACGAAAGAGCTACTTATCTTTCATTTGTTATTTTGTGTTTGTACTTTGGTAGTGACATTGGTCCTATTATTTCAGGTTATATTGCTGATACTATTGGTTGGAGATGGTGTTTCTGGTTACAAGTTATTATGTTTGGGTTAATGTTCATCTGGGCTTTCTTCTTCATGGATGAAACTTGTTTCAGAAGATCAGAAGGTGATGGTGCCTTAGAAGAAGATATCTTACAACAAATCAAATCCAGAGAATCAGGTTATCCTATGTCAGACCCTGAACACAAGAAAGGTCATGCTGTTGAAACTGGTGAAGAAGTTGTCAGTGATAACGAATCTGTCGACAAATCTATCGCTGTTAGAACTTACTGGAGAAAGAGACAAGTCATTGAAACAGAATATGGTGATACAAGATCTTGGTTATGTATTTTCTATCGTCCATTTTTCATGATAACTTTCCCAGCTATCATTTGGTGTGGTTTGGTTTATGGTGCACAAATGATGTGGTTGTCATTATTGGCTACCACTCAAGCTTTGATTTATTCTGGTGAACCTTATAATTTTTCTGCTGGGTCAACTGGTTTGACCAATTTCGGTCCATTGATTGGGTCTTTGATTGGTTTGGGTACTGGACCTCTTGTCGATTGGATTACCCTTAGAATGGCCAGAAAAAATAACGGTATCATGGAACCAGAATTTAGATTATATGCTATGGTTTTACCATTAGTTACAAATGCTGTAGGTCTTTTAGCTTATGGATTAGGAGCATGGAATGGGAACCCATGGCCAGTTTCTGTTATCATCGGTCAAGGTTTCTTAGGTTTTGCCATGTCTTCAAGTGGTACCATTTGTTTAACTTACGTAATGGATTGTTACCACCGTATGGCTTCTGAAGCTTTAGTATTGGTGTTATTCATTAGAAATATGATTGGTATGGGATTTACCTTCGCTATTCAACCATGGTTAGACCACAATGGGTTGAAGGTCACTACTTGGTTGATGTTCATGTTAAGTATCATCATCAATGGATCTTTCATTATCTTAGTGTTATATGGTAAGAAATTTAGAAAATGGACCAAGAACAATTACTACAAGTTCAGTGACCCAACCTTTGGAGAATTATTTAAACGTTGAGACCGTTAGGTGTCCAATGTGACTCCTTCGTTAGTATAGTGTATGAGTAATATATGTGAGAGTGAGATCAGCGATATTTTTTATCTGAAACATATCTGAAACAGGGATTCTAGATCTGGAACTGGAGATCAAGAACAAGGATCTAGAACGGAGATAAAGAACTAGAGATCTGAAACAGAGACAAAAAAGTAAAATCCAAACATATATCCAAAAAATACTAATAACCAATAGAAGCTTTTGAACCACTTTCACTGATCCATCCATCAACAGTGGATTGAGATAAACCAGAACCAAAGTTGGTACTATCATCAACTTGAACAATTGAAATAGCATCACCATCAAAGATAACAGCAGCTTTAATGGTTGAAGAGTAAGGTCTTTCAAAATAATCTTGAGAACCACCTCCACCTCTCTTGGAAGTTTGACCTGAATGTAAGTGAGAAATTAATTTATCTGAACCGGCTGATAAGATTTCGAATAAATCTAATTCCCCACAATCTGGCCAACAAGTACAATCAGCAGAACCATATTGTAAAGTTCTTGGGATTTTAGCATTTAAAGCCCAAATAGCTGGCATATCATAATTGATAGCAGTTTTTGAACCTGAAGCTTCAGGCATTTGGAATTCAAAAACAAAGATTTTATTAGTACCATCAAAACCGTGATAAGCTGGAATTCCTGGTCTGTAGTAACCACAATCGTTACCTGAACATTTATCACCTGACATGATCATATATTCAGTGTTTGAACCAATAGTGATATCATCCATAACTTGAGGAGATGAAGCACCACCAGTCATATCGGAATTAGCATAAGAAATGGAATTACCGAAAGCTGAACTCCAAACACCTGAACCTGAACCACCGTAATAGTTAAAGAAAACAACGTTATCAGCAGTACCTGGAGTATAATAAGAGGATCTAGTCCAGTCACCAGCAGCTTCATCATCATCATCATCATCAGATGAAGAAGATGAAGAAGTAGCAGCAGCTGAAGAAGTTGATGAAGTGGTAGTAGCAACAGAAGTTGAAGTAGTATCTTTACCACCAACAGCACTTGAAGCAGCAGCACCAGTAGAAGTTGAAGTAGTAGCTACAGTTTGAGTATTACCATTAGCATCAACAAAAACAGTTTGAGTAACTTCAACAACTTTAGTAGCTCTCTTATGTAAATGATGTTTATGAACTAAAGTAGTAGCACAATCTTCTTCTCTCTTCTTCTTAGATTTTGATGAAGATGATGGATAATAAACACCAAATTGTTTCAATTTCAAAGGACCTCTAAAATGTAAAGATAATTCTTCGTTTAATGGTGATAAGTTACCTGAGAAAGATTTAGGGGTGGTGTCACAACTACCATCATCATTCATGGCAGTAACATCAGGATAACTACCTGAATATCCAACACCATCATAAGTAACTTTCTTGGTGGCACTACAATAGTAATTACCATCAGATGATAAGTCACACCAACCATTAACTAAGGTGGAGGCTAATAAAAATAATAAAGATTGACTGAATTTCATTTTTTTTGAACTGAAAAATGTACTATACAATTATCTAACTTATGGAATTTAATTAACAATCTGATTTGGTCTTCAAATATCAAATTTAAACTAAAAGAATGAATGAAAAAGGAATGACTTTAAGTTGGAATAATTATTGTTGATGAATTTTGGGAATGTCTGCGAATTTAACTGTTGTTTTTTTGACGATTTTTCTTTTTACAGCCTGCGAGTTATATGCAGGCATGCAAGATTATGAAATATGAAACGGAATATGTAGAAGGATATAAAATATGGTGATGTGCATGGGAAGGATGATGTAGAGGTAGTAGAGGATTTTGGTAGAAAGATATGGTTGAAAGAGGGAGAAAGATCATGGTGGAAGGGGTGAAAATGGTTTGGAGAAAAAGGTTCTCACGAACTTTCGTGTTATTCTTTAAAAGGACAAATTTTTAGCCTTGGTAGCAAATAGCGAAGAAATTTGAAAAAAAACTTCAGCCATGGTGGGTGATGTAATTTTTCTTGAAGTAATTGGTTGAGGAGGTAGTAATTCCTAACTCCCCAGGCTTTTTAGTGCTTTTAAATGTAACATTTATTTTCTTCACTTTGAACGCCGCTCATTGGTCAAAATCGTCTAGGCTTGGTATTTTGACAAGCAAAAAATTCTCTTACTGTTGCCATTACCTAAACAATATTTAAACATTAAGTGAATCTCTTTATTAAGTATGAACCAGTACTTTAATCCAATAGCAATCCGCCTGATGTTTACCTTTAGTACTTATGTTCGATCCAGCCATCGTGCGATTTATTTTTTAGGGGCTGGTCTTCGGAATATTTTTCTACCTTAATCTTTACTAAGACAATGGAACTGATGGTAGGTAAGATGAAGGATATAGATCTAGATCTGAAGGGATTTCTTTTTAGTTCGGTGGTTAGAAAAATTTGCAGAATTTATAAATCCTGCAGAAGATGAGAAGTTGATGACTTCGGAATCGCCTGTGGGAGAGCCTACTTCTTTTTGAACTTAACTAGGTGGAGGACACCTTGGGATGGATGATAACAGGGTATATGTAAATTCCGAGTTCCAATAAACTAGAAAAACTCTGAAATCTTCGAGTTTAGGGTTTTAGGAAGCGATGAGGATCTGCGAGCATGTATATAAGAACTACGTCAGAACCGTTGAAATGCCTTATCCGTTTTTGTTCCTGGACTTTTGGTCTTATCCGATGATCTAGAATCTATGTCGGAGGTACATATCCCTAGTATTCCTTTTTGTATGGAGCTTTCCTCTTTTGTATAGAGATTTCCTCTTTTGTATGAAGATTTCGGGATTTGAAGATTTTTCAGAGGTTTTGGGAGATTAAGGAGGTTCTTTGAAGGTACCGGAAATCCTTTAGAGTTTTTTGATGTTACTTAGAGTCGATAACCGAGGTGTTAAAGTGGTATTCAAATTCTTATTCACCTCTTCACTTTGATTTTCTACTTGGACAAAGTCTTAGCCACTCTCCCAAATACCTCCACTTCAAACAACTTCCAACCCACTTCATGCCAACCCCATACACTTCGAACCAACTTTACAAGCCTCCCACTTATAAAACCCGCTCACCTCTCCCACCTGTCAAATTAACCTTCTTCGCTTCCCCCTCCTAACGCACCAGTAGTGTGGATACTAGACCCTTATCGCATCAGGTACAAAAAATATCCACAAATAGACTTCAAAACCTCTTCTTTACCATCTCTTTCATATTCATCTCCTCCAATTCTTCCTCCAGCTTCTCCAACTATGCTCACCCATTATGTTGCTCCCAATTCAGCCAGTCGTTTCAGCCTCATCTCACCCCAGCATTATTTGTTTTTCTACCGCATCTGAAATTTTAGCAATTATGTCCCAAACTTACAACGTTCCCGTTCAACAACAAGGACAGCCCCAATATCAACAGAATCCTTATAACCAAGGTCCACCATCAGGACCACCTCCTGGACCCAATGGTCAAAACTACGATTATGAATCAATGGAAGAAGGTAAACCAATTAATAGTGATAATTTCGATGAAGCTTTCAAAGTGACCAAACCGAAATTCAATGACTGGCCTTTTACTATCTTCTTTTTGTTAGTAGTTGCAGGATTCATAGCTGTTGGAGGTATTACATTGAATGCCTTGAGAGAAACCTTTGATTTCCAAGGTGGAGGTATTTATAATAGTGGTAATACTTTCGCTATGAACACCAATACGGTTATTTTGTTTGCTTTTATCATCGTTTTAGCATTGGTATTGGCAGCTGGAGTAATTATCTTTGCAAGATTGGCTCCTAAGTTCTTCATTACTTCAGGTTTGATCTTAAATGTTGTTTTCGGTATCGCTACTGCTATTTACTACTTAGCTATGAAATATTATTCAGCTGGAATTGTTTTCTTGGTGTTTACTGCTATCACTGGTTTTATGTATTGGAGAGCCAGACATAGAATTCCTTTCAGTGCTGCTGTTTTAACAATTGTCATTGATGTCATGAAACGTTATCCTTCAACCTTAATTACCTCATTCTTTGGTCTCATTATTGGGTCAGGATTTTCTGTGTTATTCTCAGTAGTAATTGTCGGTACTTACGTTAAATATGATCCAAATTCCAATAATGAAGGTTGTGCTGTTGGTGGAGGAAGCTGTTCCCAAGGGAAGTTAATCGGATTATTAGTATTTGTCTTCTTTGCTGGTTATTATATCTCTGAAGTCATTAGAAATGTCATCCATGTAGTTATTTCAGGAGTTTATGGTACTTGGTACTATTTATCAGGATCAGACCAAGGTGAACCAAAACATCCAGCTTTAGGTTCATTGAAAAGAGCTTTAACTTATTGTTTCGGATCAATTTGTTTCGGGTCATTGATCGTTTCTTTAATCCAATTGTTAAAAGGGTTCTTACAAATGTTAAGACAAAATGCCTTTGGTGATGGTGATTACATGTTAGGGTGTTTATTCTTAGTTATTGAGTTTATTGTTGGTTTCATTGAATGGTTAGTTCAATATTTCAACCATTATGCTTATTGTTACGTTGCTTTATACGGTAAATCTTATGTTAGATCAGCTAAAGATACTTTTGATTTATTGAGATTCAAAGGTATGGATGCTTTAGTTAATGATTGTTTCATTTCTACTTCATTGAACTTATATTCTATGTTTGTTGGTTATATTGTTGCTTTGTTATCTTACTTATACTTAAGATACACTAAACCAGGATATAATGATGATGGATCATTTTATGCTCCAGTTATTGCTTTTGCTTTCTTAATCTCCGGTCAAATCACTAGAATTGCCTTAGTGGTAATTGATTCTGGAGTTTCTACTTTCTTTGTGGCCTTAGCTAAAGATCCTGAAGTTTTCCAAATGACAAATAGAGATAAATTTGATGAAATCTTTAGATCTTATCCACAAGTGTTACAAAAGATTACTTCTGACCATTAATGTATCACCACTACTTGGTAGAACAGTCACGGGACGTTCTCCCCCAAATAAACAAGTTTTTCGTACTAAATCGCACTCTCTTGTAAACACCTCCCCTTGTTCTCCAGACTCCTCGTCAGTATCACCAATTTCCTCACTTCTCACTTTCTCACTTTTCTTATCTCATGTTGACGTTAGCTATTGGTGATCTATTCATCCCTGATAGATCCATTGACATTCCTGCCAAATTCCATAAATTATTAGCACCTAATCCTCAATCCATACCCACCAATCCAAAGATCTCCAATGTTTTATGTTTAGGAAACATTACCAATGACTTAGATACTTTAAACTTATTATATAACATATCTCCTAATTTCCATATGGTGAAAGGAGAATTCGATGATGTTAACCTTTTAACACAACAATTGAACTTGTTGGGAGTTGAAGGTAAGGATTTAATCCAGAATTATAAGATTTTAAAGGTGGATAATTTGAAAATAGGGTTTACTAATGGGTCATTGATTGTACCTAAGAATGATCCTTTAAGTTTAAGTAGCTTTGCTCGAGAAATCGATGTAGATATACTAATCTATGGAGGTACTCATAAAGTTGATGCATATGTTTTAGATGGGAAATTTTTTGTTAATCCAGGAAGTGCTTCTGGAGCTTTTAATTTCGATTGGCAAGCAGAAGCTGAAGAGTCAGATGATGAAGTTAATGAAAAGGATGAAGAAGAAATAGATTCTGAATCAGAAGAAACTGAACTTACAAAAGAACAACAACCAGAAGAGGAAAAAGAGGACACATCCAAGGAAGTTGAACCTAAGGAAGAATTAAAGGACGAACCAAAAGAAACCCAACCCGATTCAAGTGAACCAACAGTAGAAACAATAACGTCAGAACTCGAAAAAACTACCCTTACATCAGAAGATCAAGCCAAAATAGCTCATTTGACCAACAACCCATCATTCTGTCTTTTAGAAACTCACAATAGTTCATGTACATTATATATTTACACCTATTTGGATGATGAAGTTAAAGTTGATAAAGTGACATACCATAAAGACTAAGCTTGAACGGATGAATAATGTAATACAAAATCTTTCTTTATCTTTTCCCAATTATGTGGATCAAAAAATATATAAACTCCCTTTTCTACTTCTGGACTTATCAATACTGGCTCCACATTACTATCTTTAGTAAGCCATACTTGAATCTCTTTGTGATATCTCCAATTTCTCGACACTAACTCTCTAGCAGCATATTCTTGTAATGTATCTCTTGGTTTCATATAAAAGATATAAAATAATGTTTCATCACTAAAATTGGATATCTTACTATCACAAGATTCTGGAGGTGGTATAATACTTCCATTTTGAACTGATTTAGGTAATTTAAAGCTTGGTTCAACTTCAGATCTCGACGTTTCTAACCATGGTGATGATAAGTTTTCAAGGATTTTCTCTTGATTTAAATCAAATCCCAATAAGTTTAAATCTTGACCAATGGCGAAGTTATGCTTGTTGTCATTTTCCATCCTGGCAAGAGACGTTATACCGTTCAAGCCAAACTTATCCATTTTGATAGTTGATGATTTTTTAGTGCGAACTTTCTATCAATGAACAGAGTTTCACCTAATATTCTCGTTACTGGGACTCCAGGATGTGGGAAATCCAGTCATTCTAAGAAACTTAAGGATTTGTTGGACTATGAATTATATTCTATCAGTGATATTGCCAAAGAAAAAGGATTCATAGAGAAGTATGATGAAGTTTTAGATACTTCAGTAGTCGATGAGGATAAGTTGCTTGATTTTATGGAAATAGAGTTACTCAAAGGGGGAAATATAATAGATTGGCATGTTTGTGATATATTTCCTGAACGTGTTATTGACCTTGTGGTTGTGTTAACTACTGATAATTCCATTTTATATGATAGATTAAAGGCTAGAGGATATAAGAAGAATAAGATTGATGAGAATATAGATGCTGAAATCATGCAAGTGATCTTACAAGAAGCCAAAGAAAGCTATGAAGAAGGGATTGTTGTTGTTTTGGAAAGTAATACTGAAGATGATATGAAGAGTAATGTGGAGAGAATTGGAGAATGGGTTGAGAACTGGAAGAAAGATCATCCTGAGGGAGTAAGTGGAGAAAAAGGAGTCGTTAATGAGAGTGAAGGTGAAGAGGATGAAGGGGAAGATGAAGGGGAAGATGAAGGGGAAGAAGAAGACGGAGAAGAAGACGAAGAAGACGACGACGACGACGAAGAATACGAAGAATACGAAGAAGAAGAACCAGAGTCAGAAGAATCAGAACCAGAATCAGACTCCGATGCTCCTCCTACCAAGAAACAGAAAAAATAAATCCTACCGTTTATACAAAATACATGAAAACTTTTCTTACGTAAAATAAAACCATCATCATTGTAATAGCCATCACCACATAATATCCTTTGGTAACAGCAATGTAACTCCATTTTTGCCTTATTCTAGCTAAGTTATGTTTCTCTAATTCAGAAACACAATTAGCATTTTGTTGGAAAATATATTTACTTTCTTCAATGATTTCCAATTTTTGTTCTTCCGTGAGTTCATTTCTTGTGAATAATTCATAATCTCTTTTATATAAGATTCTAAAGAAATCTTCATCTTCCACAGGGAAAGTAAAGAAGTTTGATCCCATTTTAACAATTTCTTCATGCGAGTAACCTGGTTTTTGTGGGAACATACCTGTAGCTTTAGATAATGAAGATCTCATAATTCTACCTCCAGCAAATAAAGCTAAATACATAACGTGTAAATAAGCTAATAACAAATATGGTTTTTCAGTGGTTACAGTTTCAATATGATTAGAAAATTTGATTTGTTCTGGCATCATAGGAGTCATGAATTTTTCTTTATGATCATCGTAGTAGAACAATAAATCCTTTTCAGCAGGTTCAGATCTGGCCATTGCAGGTTTCCAGATATTTCTTAAGATGAAAGTGATTTTATCATCATCTGATTTAGCCAATTCTCTTGCTAATGACTTTTCAATGGCTTTAAACACGTGATAGAAACTTTGTAATCCTTGTCTATAGATTTTATAGTCTCTTAAAGCTAAAGCAAATTTTAAAGTCATCTGCTTATCGATTTTATTATGTAAAGTTCTAGTATCTTTATTAATTCTATTACCTAAAGCACCAACATCTGTCTTTAAGGGTATGATCTCTTCTTGGGGTATCTTAACTTTACCGGTGTTAATCATTGTTTGTGGGTGATTTGGAAAAAGATTGGGGGCGGATTCTCTTTATATAGAATTTTGAGATTTTGTGTAACAAAGAAAATGGAGATATCGGAAATTTGAGAGCGAGATCGGTTTATCTATTTCATCTATTGCGACGTGAATATGGAGACGTGGCTGTAAATTTAATGTTTAACTATTGAGATGTGACACGTCCACGTACATGGACAATGGTAACAGGGTTTATGGCGTTGAGAGAGTTAAAACACGTCCTAAAAACGGATTATTGGTAGGATTGAAGAATGAATAGATTTTATTCATTGGGTGGTATTGTGAGGGATTGAACTTGGCATTCGTAAATTGGCCAAGTGAGCTAATTGGTTTATACCTGGGCAGGTGATCAAGAGGTTGATTTAAGAAGGTTTCAGACCACTTTTAGACCTTTAGAGGGTTGCGATATCTCCGTAGAGAAGGCTACCGATATGTCCGAAATAGGGTCTGCGAGCTCCAAACCAATTGGTCTCAGAAGTAGCTTGTAGAGGTGGGTCGTTTAGTTCATATAGATAGGTCGTCAATAGACAGGTAGGTCGTCTGGCTATTCATAGACAGGTAGGTCGTCAATATAGACAGATGGTCATCTGGCCATCTAACCATAACGTGGAATGTATATTCTACATATCTTGATCGTCTAAAGTCTTAAATGTCATGTATGGTTGATTTCCAAAATCAATACCATTTTCTAACAATTTAGTATAAGCAGCAGAGAAATCTTTAAAGAATAATTGTTCATCTTCAGCATACATCTTAACATATTTCAAGAAGTAAGATTCTTTCTTTAAGATCATATCTGATGGTAACATCATAAATGAATTGGATGAATCATCTTCATATTGTCTTGGACCATTCCATTTTCTTACATGCCAACCTTCTAATAATCTAACAAAGAAATCATTAGTGAACATATTGAAACTTGGACCCCAAGGACCATCAAAACCTGATCTATCAGGATGACATTTACCTAAACAATGAGCTCCAATTAATGCAACAGTTTCTCTTTCATCAAATCCCATTCTGGCAAATAAATTCTTAACATATTTACCATCTTCTTTGGAAGCATCAGGTAAAAATCCATTATTTGGGACACTTTTTAAATCATCAACATTACCTCTACCTGGTCTCCATTTAATTTTTGGACCACCAGCTTCTTGAACTGCAACAACACCTGCTAAAGTCCATAAATCACCTCTACTTAACCATGGGTACTTAACTGAAAATTCATTTAAGAATTCAATACCAATAGCCAAACCAGCATTACCAGGGTCAGTACTTTCAGGTTCATAAATCATAGTACCACCATATGAACCACCTTTACCTGAACCCATATCAAAAGTACCACTTGAATGCCATGCTAATCTACATAATAATCCATATCTACCAGCACCATCATCAGCATCATCTTCTTCTCTTACTTTATCAGCAATATCATTATAAACTTGTTGGAATTCCTTTTGAGTTTTACCCTTTGGTATAATACTTAAAGGAAATAAACCAGCAGCTAAAAGATTACCTTTAGGATTTGGGGGAGTGGATTTATCAATGGTAGTAATTGATACTTGATTGGCTTTATTCAAACCATATCCTACAACTAATGAACCTCCAGCAATTAAGCTAAGTAATCTAAAGTTGGTTCTTTTTAAATAAATACTCGACATGTTGAAATTTTGTCGGGGAATTCCACACGTTAAATACAATAGTCGGGGGAAGGTTCACTTTACTAATCGAGTAATGATCTCGACCCTTACGCAGCAGCCATTTTTTGCAGTCATTGCTAATTGGCGCGATTTGATTGGGTGATGGAGGGAAGGAATATTTAAGTTAGTAATGAGAGGGGTCATACAATGGGTCGTTGACCCCGTTATCACCTCCTTAACTCGAAGGGTCCACTAAAAAACCAAACCACAAATCTTACGATCATAGAGGACACGGCTCACAGAGACGGAAAAAAGGGCAAGATGTCCCAAAAGGGAAATCATGTCCCAATTGGGAAAGAAATAGATTTTACATATACATAACTACTACACAGGGAGTTCTTCATTAATAAAATTTTCAATGATAGTAGCAGCATCATAAATACCACTACCTTCTTCATTATAAGTTTTAGCATTTAAACACATAGTTAAAATGTCGTTTTTGAAATCTTCAATATTGAAGTATTTATTTGATTTTAAAGCTTTTTCGATTTGACTTACTGATACTGGTTTCTTGATGATTTTATAGTAATCAGGATATAATTTTCTTGAAGGTAATTTCAAAAACACTTCAATAATTTCTTCATTATTGGCATTAGTAAGACCATTCATCTTATTTAAAATATCTTGACCTTTCATTATGATTGGATTATCGGAGAAATCTTCTTTTGGTGGGGCCTCAACTTCAACTTCAGGTTCAGGTTCAGGTTCATCATCATCATCTTCATCATCATCATCCATATCTAAAGCAAGATCATCAATTTCATCTTCATTAAGACCTTCTTTTAATGCTAAAGTTTTTCTTCTTTTGGCTGCACGTCTTTCCTTTCTTTTAATGGCATCTTCAACAGTATCATTATCATCATCCATAGCCATTAACCATTGTTCTTCAGTCAAACCATCATCATATTTAACTCTCTTTTTATTTCTCATTCTAGTCAATTCTTTAGTATCCTTTTCGAAATGATGACTGATATCTTCTGTGAAAACTGGGGGTAATTCTGATTCTCCAATTAATCTATTCTTAAAACCTCCATATAATTTATCTTGTTTATTCCTTTCAACATCCATTTGTGCAAATAATACTTTTTCATCTTCACTTCTAGCCAATATTTCATTAATTTCTTCATCATCTAACATATTCTTTTCTTCACTTTCTTCATTAGAACTTTCAGCTTCCAATAATTTCTTCAAAAATTCTTCTTGTTCTTCAGCAGTTGATTTATTATCGAATTTACCGGCTTGAATAACTTTACCATCAATATCTAATTTTTGATGAGCTCTTTCCAAGATAACTTCTTCAACTGAATCATTAGTGATTAATCTTAAAATTCTAACTTCATTCTTTTGACCAATTCTATGAGCTCTATCTTGAGCTTGTAAATCTTGATGAGGATTCCAATCAGTATCAAAAATAATAACTGTATCAGCAGTTTGTAAATTAAGACCTAACCCACCAGCTCTTGTAGATAAAAGGAAACAGAAATATTCTGAATTAGGAGCATTGAAAACTTTTAACATATCTTGTCTATCTTCAGCTTTAGTACTACCATCTAATCTTAAATATTGCATTTCTCTCCATCTCAAAAAATCTTCCATAATATCCATAACTTGAGTCATTTGAAAGAACATTAATACTCTATGACCACTGGCTTTGAATTTAGGTAAAATTCTATCTAACAATTCGAATTTCCCACTAGTTCTCCAGATCAAATCATTAGTTAATCTACTACTATTCAAAACCGTTTCAACTTCTTCAAAAACGAATGGATGATTACAGATCTTTCTCAATTGCATGATCTTATTATTTAAACCTTTAATACCACTTTTGGTGTTACCTACATCGGATCCCACAAATAAAGCATTATGTTTTAACATCTGTTGATACAAAATATATTGTAAACCGGACAAATTACACTTTAAAACCTTTTCAACTTTATCAGGTAAATCTTTTTCAACATCTTTCTTTAATCTTCTTAAAAGGAAAGGTCTTAAGACTTTATGTAATCTTCGAATAACCAATAAACTTTCTTCTTCAGTTAAATCGATTCTTTCTTGATTTCCAGTATTAGCAAAAGGTGTATTAAACCATTCATCAAAAGACTTGACGGAATTGAAAATCTTAGGTAACACGAAATTCAATAATGCCCATAATTCAGGTAAATTATTCTGTAACGGAGTACCAGTTAAAATCAATCTGTTCTTGGTTCTATAGTAAGTTCTTAAGGTTATCGACAACTTAGATTCAGCATTTTTCATTCTATGACCTTCATCAATAATCATATGACTATATTCGAATTTAGCTAATATTGGTCTTTCTCTTATAATATATTCATAAGTTGTTAACAACACTTGGAATCTTCCTAATCTTACTTCAGGTTGTAAATCTCTTCTCTGTTGTTGACTACCTTTATAGACAATAGTTTTAACCGAAGGAGCCCATTTTTCAAATTCCATGGTCCAATTAGTTATAGTTGATAAAGGTACAATAACCAAGAATTTATCTTCATGTTTCTTTTCAATCAAATAAGTAATTAATGATATTGATTGAATAGTCTTACCAAGACCCATTTCATCAGCTAAAATCCCATTTAATTTATTATTATATAAAGAAACCATCCATTGTAAACCTTTAAGTTGATATTCTTTCAAAGTTCCACCAACTAAAATTGTTGGTTGGACTTTAATTTCTTCTTTAATTCTATGAGCTACTTGATAATAATCAATCTTTTCTCTAATTTCATCTTCATTATCTTGATCTTTAACTTCTTGTTCCATTGGAATTTCTGCTCCACTTTCAACTTGTTGAACTTTAACTGCTTGAGCTAAAGAATCTAAGAAAGTATTGGTTTGTTTTAATAAATGAGTAATTCTATGATCTTTAGTTTCATCTAATAATTTCATATAAGCTTCTTCATCATTAGCTTTTAATGCTTGTAAACGTTGTTTAGCAGTTTTCTCTAATTTTTTACTTTCATCTTTAGCAATAGTATTATGGAAATTATTAATATTCTTGATTATACCATTCTTACGATTATTTCTATTAATTTTATTCTCCAATAATCCTGAACAATAATCAATGATTGATTTGATTCTTTCTAATTGTAATAAGTGTTGTTTCTTCTTAAATTCCAATTTTTGCTTTTCATCCAATTTAATAGCTAATTTTTCAGGTTCACTTTGTTTAATCTTTGATCTTTGGTTGAAACTTCTAATAATTAAGTTAATAAGAGAGTTCTTGGATAATTCACTATCAAAAGATAAATTTTCAATGGATAAGTAGTTGATTAATAATCTTTTCAATTGTTTTTGTTTACTCAAGACTTTCAAAGATTTCAATTCAATTAAACTCTTCATTTTTAAATCTTGTAATTCACTATAATCTTCATTATCTTTACCAACATTAAAAGTACCTAAACTTAAAGGTACATTTTCTAAATCTTGAATTCGGTTGGATATTTTTGAAGATATAGCTTGTTCAATATTTGAATTACCTAACTTATCATCAGGTTGTTGAATATCTTTAACTACTATACCTAATTTCTTTAATTTTTCATTATAATCATTAAATTCTAAAGAATTTTCAAAGATTAAATGATCATTATCCTCTTGAGAAATCTCTAAATCTCCTAAAGTTTGTTTAAAATCTATTTGTAAATCTTCAGGTAAATCCAAGTCTTTAGATAAAAGTTGTAAAGCCATGATTTGTTTCTGTAACAAATCATAATCAAGTTCATTATCCTGGGGTGTTAATCCATCATAGAACTTGCTCGCTTCGTTACTATATATATAATGATTCTGAATTACTTTATAAAAGATACTTTCAATAGTTAATCTAGCATTAACATTAGGATCAGTATATTTTGAACCTTCTTCATGTTGTTCTTTGGCACTTTCACTACTTTTGCTCAATCTTTGATATTCACTCAAAAGAAAGTTCAAGTCGCCTTTAGATTCAGGATACTTGTATTCGGTTGATTCAGTTGACATTCTGTCTACTACTGAACCTCTTAACGCGTTAACTTAGTTATAAGTTTTCAACGATGTTTTTTTCGCACTGAAACCAACGTGCGACAATGTCGGATGTCGCAGGTAAGGAATGACTATTTAAGTAAGAGGATGGTGAAGGTAAAGCTGGTGTTGGGGGTGTAGAGAGAAGGCAGTGCTGAATTCACTTCCTTGATCAATAACATACAAAATCTCTTTGGTCTCACCCATATCGCAATCACATAACCTGATAATGCGAAAAATTTTCAACCAATATGTTCAGAAACATCCAATCCATTGGTATTCAAAACGTCAAAAGATTCACTTTTGGATCTGTTAGATTCCAAAGTACTACTCCACAATTCAATTGGGTAGATTATTTCAAATTGAAAAAACAACAAAATATCGTTAACATTGTTGCTTCAACATTTACCAGTGTTGGAGGAGGATTATTAACATTAGCTTATTTAGGTAATGTTGAACTTGATCCTGAACAACCAATCATGGGGTTTGATCCTATAATGATTATGGGAGGGGTTGTTTTATTAGGAGGTGGAGCTGGTTGGTTAGTAGGACCATTTTTAGGTACTAGTGTATTTAACTTATTCAATAGATCCATGACAGCACAATTTAGAACTAAACATGAAATTTTCTTGAATAAAATCAAAGCTAATAGAGTTGATCCATCATCACAATCATTCTCTAACCCAGTACCTGATTATTATGGGGAAAGAATTTATTCTTTAAATGGTTATAAACAATGGTTAAGAGATTGTAATACATTTAGAAGAAAATCCAAAGAATTTATTTAATGGTCTTGTATATAATGAATATTCCAATGATGTTCCGGGGACAGATCCACCGCATATCCTAGGTTACTCGTTTACTCTGCCAATTTGCTATCCACTTAGGGGGCTTAAAGGACTGTAGACTTGGAGTTTCTACCATTATTCTTCTAAGTCTACACTTCTACCCTTTTACGCTTGTACGCTTCTACGGCTGTACACATCTACACATCTACGCTTCTACACGTCTACGCTTCTACACTTTACGCTTCTTACCTTCTCACCTCAATTCTCCGAGCTTATACCATTATGCCCAGTACTCTAAATCTACACTCAATCTCCTACTCCTACTTTACCTACAGTTACACACTCTACACACTCTACACACTCTACACACTCTACACACTCCAGCTCATACCCGTATTACACCACTCAAACATACTCACGGCAATGCCTAATATTGGCAAACCTAATTATGGGGTATTTTGCAACCGTGAGCAATTGCCGGGGAACACCAAAACACCACATTTTCCCCTAAAATCCCGATGCCACAATTACACTACAGCACCCACCGCCACCTACAACTACTTAAACCATCTACAAGTACCTCCAAGGACCTACCACCCCAATTACATCTCTACTACTCACCTACACCCTCCTACCTCATCTCCCGGTGTTTCAAGGAACGTCTGTCGCGCAATGTCGCAGTGATCATCACCAATCAAATCCGAATAAACCATCGACAGAAAAAATATAAAGACATTGAATTACACTCAATTCAATTTTACAAACAACAACATGCTTAGAGCTATTAAGAGTGTAAATCACTCAAGATTACTTAGAGCTCAATATAAACCTCTTACCAGTTTCAGAAGTTTAGCTACTCAAGATGGTTTCTTACAAACTGTTAATGGGAATTATATTGATGAAATGTACAATGCTTGGAGAAATGATCCTTCATCTGTTCATATTTCATGGAATGCTTATTTCAAAAACATGGAATCTTCAAATATTTCCCCATCAAAAGCTTTCCAAGCTCCTCCAACTATTATTCCAACCGTTTCTGGTGGTGCAGCAGGTTTCGTCCCTGGTCAAGATAATGCCAATATGAGTGAAGATGTTGTTACTCATTTGAAAGTTCAATTATTAGTTAGAGCTTATCAAGTTAGAGGTCATCAAAAGGCTAAAATTGATCCTTTAGGTATAAGTTTTGGAGATCAAGGTGATATTCCAAAAGAGTTAACTTTAGAGTATTATAACTTCACCAAAGAAGACTTGAACAAGCAAATTACTTTAGGACCAGGGATTTTACCAAGATTCGCTGAAGATGGTAAAAAATCTATGACCCTTAAAGAAATCATTGACAGTTGTGAACAATTATATTGTTCAAGTTATGGGGTTGAATATATTCATATCCCATCCAAAGAACAATGTGATTGGTTAAGAGAAAGAATTGAAATCCCCCAACCTTTCAAATTTTCAACTGATGAAAAGAGACAAATTTTAGATAGATTAATTTGGTCAACATCATTTGAATCATTCTTAGCAACTAAATTTCCAAGTGATAAAAGATTTGGTTTAGAAGGTGCTGAATCAGTTGTTCCAGGGATGAAATCATTAATTGATAAATCAGTTGAATTTGGTATTGAAGATATTGTTATTGGTATGCCACATAGAGGTAGATTAAATATGTTATCAAATGTTGTTAGAAAACCAAATGAATCTATCTTTTCAGAATTTACTGGATCAAAAGAATTTGATGAAGGTTCAGGTGATGTTAAATATCATTTAGGTATGAATTATGAAAGACCAACAACTTCAGGTAAACATGTTAATTTATCAATTGTTGCTAATCCATCACATTTAGAAGCTGAAGATGGGGTTGTTTTAGGTAAAACTAGAGCTATTCAACATTATAAAAATGATAGTAAAGAACATAAAAAAGCCATGTCAGTATTATTACATGGTGATGCTGCATTCTCTGGTCAAGGGATTGTTTATGAAACTATGGGATTTGCTAATTTACCTGCTTATTCAACTGGTGGTACAGTTCATGTAATTATTAATAATCAAATTGGTTTTACTACTGATCCAAGATTTGCTAGATCAACTTTATACCCATCAGATATTGCTAAATCAATTAATGCTCCAATTTTCCATGTTAATGCTGAAGATGTTGAAAGTATTATCTTTGTTTTCAATTTAGCTGCTGAATGGAGAGCTAAATTCCATACTGATGTTATTATTGATGTAGTTGGTTTTAGAAAATACGGTCATAATGAAACTGATCAACCAGCTTTTACTCAACCTGTTATGTATAAAAAAATTGCTGAAAAGAAATCAGTTATTGAATATTATACTGAACAATTATTAGCTGAAAAGACTTTCACCAAAGAAGATATTGAAGAACATAAAAAATGGGTTTGGAATTTATTAGAAGAATCTTTTAGTAAATCTAAAGAATATGTTCCAACTTCAAGAGAATGGTTAACCACTCCTTGGGAAGATTTTAAATCTCCAAAAGAATTAGCTACTGAAGTTTTACCTCATTTACCAACATCTGTTGATGAATCAATTTTAAAAGATATTGGTAATAAGATCAGTGAAGCTCCAGAAGGTTTTGAAATTCATAGAAATTTAAAGAGAATTTTAAATACTAGAAAGAAAACTGTTGAAACTGGTGAAGGTATTGATTGGGCAACTGGTGAAGCTTTAGCTTTTGGATCTTTAGCTTTAGAAGGTTACCATGTTAGAGTTTCTGGTCAAGATGTTGAAAGAGGTACATTCTCTCAACGTCATGCTGTTTTACATGATCAATTAAGTGAACAAACTTATACTCCATTAAATAATTTAAGTGAAGATCAAGGAGCTTTCGATATTTCAAATTCTTCATTATCAGAATATGGGGTTATGGGTTTCGAATATGGTTATTCATTAACTTCTCCTGATGCTTTAGTTCAATGGGAAGCTCAATTCGGGGATTTTGCTAATACTGCTCAAGTCATTGTTGATCAATTCATTGCTGCTGCTGAAAGTAAATGGAAACAAAGATCAGGTATTGTTTTATCTTTACCTCATGGTTATGATGGTCAAGGTCCTGAACATTCTTCTGGTAGAATTGAAAGATATTTACAAATGTGTAATGAAGATCCAAGATTCTTCCCATCTCCAGAAAAATTAGAAAGACAACATCAAGATTGTAATATGCAAGTTGCTTATCCAACTACTCCTGCTAATTTATTCCATTTATTAAGACGTCAAATGCATAGACAATTTAGGAAACCTTTGGTATTGTTTTTCTCAAAATCTTTATTAAGACATCCTTTAGCTAGATCTTCATTATCAGAATTCACTGGAGATTCTCACTTTAAATGGATTATTGAAGATGAAGAACTTGGTAAATCAATTGAATCCAAGGAAAACATTAAAAAGATTGTTTTATGCTCAGGTCAAGTTTATACTGCTTTACACAAAAAGAGAGCTGCTATTGAAGATAAAACCACTGCTATCATTAAAATTGAACAAATGCATCCTTTCCCATACCAACAATTACGTGATGCTTTAGATTCTTATGGTAATGTTGAAGATTTAGTCTTCTGTCAAGAAGAACCATTGAATATGGGTTCTTATGCTTTTGCTCAACCAAGAATCTTAACTACTTTAGCTGAAACTGAAAACCATAAGAATTTATCTTTAAGATATGCTGGTAGAGATCCAAGTGCTAGTGTAGCTGCTGGTTCTAAATCCATGCATAATGAAGAAGAAGAAAAATTCTTAAACGATGTATTTAATTAGGTGCATATATTTATTCTGTTCTATAATGTCACTGTTAAGTGACAATAGTTGCTCTTTCTCTCTGCCTGTTTCGTCCTGCACTTCTCCGCCTCTGCCATTGACAGGACACTTAGCAGTGTCCTATCATTATCTTCACTGTCAGTTTTCGCAGTCGCACTTATCTCACATCTCACTCTCCACATGAATGATCCTCATATCTGGTACAGAGATAAGGATATCGTTCATATTGGTGGTGTTAGACGTTATCATATCAAATACACAAAACAAGATGATCGTCATGATATCTTTTTCCGGTTAAAAAATATCGAAAAAGCTCCCATTAGAGCCATTCACATGTTAAATGGACCTTTTATCTTATATTGTCATGTAATTCCATGGAATTATCACCATAATGAACCATTGAAACAAGATTCTCGAGAAGTCCACTTCAATAATGAACTCAAACCCGGCCAAACTTTTAATATTAAGTTATTGTTGAATGACAATTCCAAAATTCATGATAATGTCTATGGTTGGAAAATAGATATCATATCACAAATAGTTATCACCAGTAACACCTCCATTTTATACGATATGTTGATTGGTGATGATTTGGCAGTGTTGAAGAAAGTCAATAAAGGGCCTTTCAAGAGTTTGACCACCTTATCGGGAGATTCAGTAACTTATATGAAACTAAATGAAGCTTCAAATCCTCAATTATCTGTCCAGAAGTTTACTGACAAAGAAATATGGTCAAGGGCACCAAAATATGATCAACCAGTTCATCTTGTGATCTTAACCCATGGGATTTTCTCCAATTTAACTGCTGATATGTTATATCTTAAAGAATCATTAGAATCCAATGTAGATGATAATTTATTGATCAAGGGGTTTGATGGGAATGCCGGAAAGACTGAAGGAGGTGTTAAGAAGTTAGGGTCGAAACAAGGGAAGTATTTGATAACGTTGATAGATAATCTTTTGAGTCAAGATATTGAAATCGAGAAAATCTCCTTTATTGGTCATTCCTTAGGAGGGTTGGTACAACTTTATTCCATTAAGTACATGTTGGATCATGAAAAGGATTTCTTCACCAAAAGGCATATCAAACCTCATAATTTAGTGTTTATGGCTAGTCCTCTTTTGGGAATTTTGAATGAGATCAGTTTCATTTTATCGTGGTTATTGGATTTGGGAACTTTAGGTAAAACTGGACGTGATTTAACATTAAGTAGATCAAAATTAAAAGGTAGAGCTTTGTTGGATGAGTTACCGGAAGATTTACACGAATTTATGAAAAGTTGTTCTAATTTAATCATTTATGCCAATATTATCAATGATGGGATTGTTCCTTTAAGAACCAGTGCTTTGTTATACTTAGATTATGTAACTTTGGATGATGTAAGAGCCATAAAACACAATAAAGATAATGAAGACACCGATATTGACTCCATAAGTTCCAAAAAGAAGAATAGTTCATTCAAAAAGTATAAGCAGTTAGTTTCATTGAATTTTAACCTTAATGGGACCAGAAAAAGAGATAAATTACTGAAAAAGATCCTTAGAATCAATGCCAAAGGGACCGATAATCTTTCTGATAGTAATGCTTCTACACCGGTGGAAAAACGTAGTAAATCTAGTTTTAATGATAATGAAGACCATGAGAATGACGATAATAATAGTGTAGAGTTGAGTCAGGAGGAAGCAGAAGACATCGACCATATGGATGATAATACCGCTTTACAATACAGCGAGGCTTTAAATCTCCCACCCAAAGCCTCCATTGTTCAATCAGCTCTCAATACCATAATTTGTCCCGTACCTAACCAAGATTATATCATTAACCCCGAGGATAGGGAACCTGTAATATTTCATGATCGATTCTATCAACACAACGATATACCTGCTGATGAAGAAGTCACGGGATTATTCCAGAAACCTAGGAAACAAGTAAGAATAGCTCAAAAATATCACGATGAATTGAATTGGAGAAAGATTCTCGTGAAGTTACCACCAGATGCTCATAACAATATTGTGGTACGCAGAAGATTCTCCAATGGTTATGGATGGGGAGTTATTGATCATTTATGTCAAGTTTTCAATGAGACTAATGCGAGGCCTTTAGAACGATTGAAAAGTAAAATTTAGCTTGTATTATATGTATTATTTACTATCTAAGGTCAAGATCTTATTGACATTCTTTGGAAATTCTCTTACGATAATTTCACATCTATTATATTTACATAAATCTCTTTTTTTATGAGGTGCAACTTTATGAAGTAATTCTAAACCACTAGAATTTTCCAATGCTTCAACGGGAACTTGGAAAGTTGTTAAAGGAGTGGAATTATCAATGATATCATTAGGTAATACAAAAGCTCCAACATCAATGACATCAGAATTTGAATTTTCCCCAATAACTAATTTGAAAAAATGTGTAGGTACAGCTACTGAAGGAGGTGAACCAATAACTTCATATTCAACTCTAAATTTCCCATCAGCACATTTCTTAGGTAAATATAAAGGACCTGTCATTATTCTGATGTTGTCATACTTTGCAGTTAATCTTCTTCCAAAATCTTCAAAATGAGCCCAATAATCTCTATTAAATCCATCACCAACTTGAGGTGAGATATTTGTAAGGTAAAAAGTTTCATTCATAGCTTCTTGATTAAACTTTGCATCAGCTGCTGGTGCTTGATGACCTCTATCATACCCTGAACGGAAAAAATCTCTCAATTTGTTTCTAAATTTAAAAGGTATAGCTTCATCTTCTTTAAAGATAGATTTCTTTCTATCCACAATTCCATTAGATTTGATAGAATCTTTGGTAATATGTTCAATTACCCAATACGGATTACGCTTAGATCTATCATAACAACTTATGAACTCTTGTCTATTTTGTAAATCATGAATTGGACCAGGAAATCCATATTTATAGAATCCTTCAGGATTAACACCTACATTATCAGGTAAAGAAGTAGTTGACTTGACGGGTAAATTTTTAACCTCCACTTTTTCCTTGGATCCTGATAATCCCCAAAAATATGACGCAATCCCCACGGCACCTAAACTGACGGTGTTAACAGTGAATTTTGACATCTCAAACCACAAAAAAATGCGAATCCATCTGATCTCCTGTGAAACCTCCTGCGGAACCATTCTAAGATCCAGCCTTTGGATGCCACCTTCAGCCTTATGGTCAAAACCTCGGGAACCTTCAGAGCCTTCACAACCTTTTTGAAAGGATTTCTATTTAACCTTCAAATCTTTAACGCAATTCAAATGTAACTTCATCACAGTGAATCAAAAGATCCACATTTCATAACCATAAAGTTTAGGGGAAACTCAAATCTTAAAGTAAAAATTGCGTTAATTTGTTTCAGCAATCAATTATGGGAAACTATTGAACCAATGGCCAAATCTTAAGGTCCACAATTTACAAATTCGGCCCACGGTCGATAGGTTTCGGTGAAATATATTTTTTAAAGGGTTATGTATCTACATTACCTTATTTAACAAATTTCTCCTATAGTTGCAACTATAACGTCAAATCACCCCTTTTTTGATTGACAGGTTTCATGCGGCCCCAAAAAAATATTTAACGCATCTACAACTTCCCACACAGATAACAGAAAATCCGTACATTTCACTGGTTAGGTAAACTTTTGATAAGCCAAATAATTCATCCGAAGGAATAACCATAGAGAATTGTTATGTCAAAATCATTTCATACCGGATTTTTGACAATTTATTCAGACCCCTGTTTAACAATACAGAAGTTTAATTGCCGAATAGTTGTATGGATATCTTATAATCAACAATCCAACACTGTTTTATAAATAGTTAATGTACAGGAAACGGTTCCAATTATAACCATGAAATTACTGTGAATTTCTAGTAGTGTCGGTTCAAATAGCCTTAAAAGCCTTATGATTAGGGTTTACTGATGTGAAGTATTTTTAGCTTTTCCTAAACCGTCTAATTATTAACTTTAAACAATAGAAAGCCTTTGACGTGAACTTTCCACTGTACATGAAAGTCGTGCACGGCTCAACATTTAGATAGGTAGTTTTAAAGATAAGTAAGGTTATGCAACAAATACTGATTGACAGCAAAATTTTAATGTATCACAAGATTGGAAATCTACATATTCTAGCCTTAAGGTAAAACTATTTAAGATAATCGAAATCCTCTTTAGTTTATCATTCAAAAACTTCAAAAAGTATTTGGTTGCAAAAAATCTCAAAAGTTCCTTGATTTTATAAAAAATGTTTGTTCAATTCACTCAAAAAGCTTTCTATCTTATGGCCTTAGCTTGGGTCTTATCATTTTCTGAAGCTACTTCAATTCCAGGAGGTTTCCAAAAAAGAGGTGATAAAGTTATTAAATTAGATTTTTCTAAAGTTCCAGGTAAATCAACTTATCAACCACCTGTTGAAGATAAAAAAAAAAGAGCTGGTACTTTTAGTTACCCTTTAAGTAATGAAGGTAGTTATTATCTTGCTGATATTTGGGTTGGTTCAAATGCTGAAAAAATTAGTGTTGATGTTGATACTGGATCATCTGATTTATGGGTTATTGATGCTGCTTCAGGTTTAAGTGCTAGTGATGGTACTTATGATCACTCTAAATCTTCATCTTATAAATATGTTGCTAGTGGATTTGGTGTTGAATATGCTGATGGTTCTTATGCTACTGGTAATTGGGTTAAAGATAAAGTTTCTTTAACTGAAGATGGTTCAGTTTCAATTCCTTCATTAGAATTTGGTGATGCCACTAAAGCTACTATCTCATACGGTATTTTTGGTATTGGTTTACCTGGTTTAGAAGCTGCTTCAAGTGAATATGATAATTTACCTGTTGCTTTAAAGAAACAAGGTTATATTTCCAAGAATGCTTATTCCTTATACTTAGATAGTGATACTGCTTCTACTGGTTCAGTATTGTTTGGTGGTATTGATCATGCTAAATATACTGGTAGTTTAGTTTCTTTACCAGTTACTAGTTCTAATAGATTAAACGTTGACGTTCAATCTTTTACTATCGGTAGTACTACTTTTAAAACTGGAGTTTCAACTACTTTAGATTCAGGTTCAACCATTTCTTATTTGAATCCAGATTTATTATCCCAATTCGCTGATGAACTTGGTTTAACTTATCAAGATGGTCAAAGTCCTTTCTACTACTGGGATGATTGTAGTAATGCTGGTGATTTGAAAGTTTCTTTCGATGGTCTTGATATTACTGTTCCAAAAAGTTATGTCACCAGTCCATTACAATATACTGATGGTTCAGATTCTCCAGCTTGTGCTTTCTTAGTTTTCCCAGATAGCCGTTTCAACATTTTAGGTGATAACTTCTTAAGAAATGCTTATGTTGTCTATGATTTAGATGATATGAAGATTTCTTTAGCTCCAGTTAAATGGACTTCTGATGAAGATATTTCACCAATTTCTTAGATTACCCTGTTTGCACGACATAAGGTTTCGAGTATATTTCAATTCTTCCGTTTCAATAAATGTTTTCTTTATTTACTCTGGGACTTTTACTCTGAGGCTCCTTTTCTAAGACTTCTTTACTGAGACTTCTTTATTAGACTTGTTACTGAAACTTTACTGAGATTTCCTTAATCGGAGATCTAAGGCTTATCTACCATGAACCTTGGTAGGTTTGTCACACTATGTCGATATACGAATTTCTTTGCGATCACAACCAGAAGATAACCCTAAATATTTAAGCACTAGAACTCAAGGTCCAAGTCAATCTGGCAATGGCCACACTCAATCAGAAGGCAACATGATAAGGTCCCTTTTGATAAGCTCATCCATCCGCTAAGATCAAATAGGAAATATACCCGAAAAACAACTAAAATCTCCTATATCACCACTCAAACAATACAACAGTGCAATAGCGGATAAACACTGAAGCTTAATTGCCGAATAGTGAAATGGACCCGTGACTATTTATCCTAGATCGTTCGTTTAAACAATACAGGTACCTGAAACAAAGACTGAAACTATGAAATAAAAACTTCAACCTGACCAATGATATCTCTTTCAAGCTCAAATAGGGTTTACTGACGGAAGGTATTTTTAGCCTTTCCTAAAACATCTAAAGATTAACTTTACACAATAAAAAGCCTTTGACAGGTAATACCCACTGTGCATGAGAGTCGCGCATTAGATGGGACTTAACAGATAAGATAACTAATGCAACAGGTCAATTGGTGATGAATTGCCATGTATCACAGGACCCAGTACAATTGTTGGACTCCCAGAAAACTATTTAAACGGTTGTGCTTATCCCTTAAGTTCTATAAGTTTCTAAAAAACAAAAAATTCAAATTCAAGTTTTTGGTTGCAAAAAATCATGTTAGTTCAATTCACTCAAAAAGCTTTTTATCTTATGGCATTAGCTTGGCTTTTATCATTCTCTGAAGCTACCACTATCCCAGGAGGATTCCAAAAAAGAGGTGACAAAGTTGTTAAATTAGATTTTAACAAAATTCAATCTAAAGCTAGAGCTGTGGATGATCCACCAACTGGAAATGAGAGAAGAAGTGCTATTGAATACCCTTTAATGAATAAAGGTTTTTATTATCTTGCTGATATTTGGGTTGGTTCTAATGGTGATAAGATCAGTGTTGATGTTGATACTGGATCTTCTGATTTATGGGTTATTGATAGTGCTTCCGGGTTAGCTGCTACTGATGGAGTTTATGATCATTCTAAATCTTCAAGTTATAGATACATTGCACCAGGATTTTCCATTGAATATGGTGATCATTCAACTGCTCAAGGGGATTGGGTTAGTGATAAAGTGTCTTTAAGTCAAGATGGTTCTATTTCAATTCCTGATTTGGAATTCGGGGATGCCACCACCTCCACTATTACTTATGGGATTTTTGGTATTGGATTCCCTGCAGGTGAATCCGCTGCAACTAAATATGATAATTTACCTGTTGCTTTGAAGAAATATGGTTATATTGCTAAGACTGCTTATTCTTTATATATGAATAGTAAAGATGCAGTTTCTGGATCAGTTTTATTTGGTGGTATTGATCATGCTAAATACCAAGGTAGTTTAGTTACTTTACCAATGACTGTTTCAGGAAGATTAAGTGTTGACGTTGGTACTATTACTTCTGGCGGTGTTTCTGTTAATGTTGGAGTTCCTATGCTTTTAGATTCAGGTACTACCATTACTTACTTACATCCAGATATTGTAGGTCCGTTAGCTACTCAATTAGGATTGAAATATCAAGCTGGTACTCAACCTTACTATTATTGGGATGATTGTAGCCAAGCTCAAGATATTGTTGTTGGTTTCAATGGTGTTAGTATTACCATTCCAAAAGAATATTCTACTTTAGAGTTATACAATGAGGATGGTTCTGTTGCTCAAGCTTGTTCTCTTGCCATTTATCCAGAAACTCGTTACAATATTTTAGGTGATAATTTCTTAAGAAATGCTTATGTTGTTTACGATTTGGATGATTTACAAATTTCTTTAGCTCCAGTTAATTATTCAACTGAAGAGAAGATTTCCATGATTGCTTAGGGAACCAGACGATCAACTCAGAGACCTTGTTAGCACGACAAGTTTCAGAGACGATTTGTTAGGATAAGTTATTAAAGAGACTAGACGTCCAATATATGTTTTACTACTTCTTCTTCATTGTTTTACTTCTTTGCTCTCCAATCTTTAATTTGTTTGATACTATTCATAGTCAACATTGAACAAATAGGTCCAATTAATGGCAAGAAAACTGCAAGTTTATGTTCACTAGGGAAGTAAACTTGTTGAACGATCTCTTTTTCAAAAAAAGCATTATTGGAGTTCTTCAATGATTGTGATGATTGCGTTATAGCATTGTTGAATTGTTGGGAACTAAGAGCTTGTCTACAGTTTTCCAAATTAGTTAAAGCATCTAAAGTAAAAGCTTTTGTGATTTCAGGAATGGAAATTTCATTCAATTCATTAGTTAACTTAACCAATGATTTCAAAATTTGAATGGATTGTGAATAATGCTTGTAGACGGATAATCTAACTAAAGAATCAATTCTCATTACTAAAGACTTTGAAGACATTTCAGTTTCATCAGATAATGGTAAACCTAATAATTGGAATAATTGTGATGAAAAAGATTCGAAAATCGGTATCAATTCTTCCTTTACAATGATAAAATGATCATTATCATCATAAACATCAAATTTCTTATTAAAAATATGAACACCTCCCCATTGAGGAATCAAGAATGAGTTGGTTTTGGAATTTTCAATAAGCAAAGGTTTTGATCCATAGGTACTCTTTGGGAAGTATAAAATAAAGTTAATAGTTGGATCTATATCATTATTATTCAAATTCCAGTCCCCATAATTTATAAAAGTGGATAAATCCGATTGTTCAATAACTAAACTGTCTCCTTCTTCAACTGGAACATTCAAATTAGAATAATATTGAATTTGTGTTGATATAGTAAAGTTACTAAAATGACTCAAATGTTGAAGTAAAGGTCTCATTAATCCTATAATATCTTCAGATTGCCAATTAACTGGTGTACCATCTTCAATAAAGAGTGAGAATACCAAATTATAATGAGGCGAATAAGGAAATACAATATGATCAGTGTTTAAACCATTTTTCACATCATTAAATTTGGAGATTTCAAATTTAAATAATCTATTGATTAACGTGTCACATAGAAATTCTTCAACTTTATTGGACAAAATCACTTTATTGGTTAACTCTATATCTGTACGTTTTGAAAATGGTGATACAAATACTGTTTCGAAAGTCTCTTCTTCTTTATCAGGTAAAATAGTGAAGTTTATTATATAATCTTGAGATTCATCAATATGATCTATCACACGTCTTAAATCAATTGACCAAAAATCTTTCAACCCTGGGAATTGGGAATATAATTTGGAATCCAATACTCTTTGACTTCTTTGTATAAAATCCTCTGATGCATTAGTTAAATTTAAATATACTGGGATGTTAAATTTAATATCATTGGTATTTAAATCATTGATTTGTTCAAGTGGTAATGTAGCTCTATGAATAGTTGTAGTAGATAAATACCATGGATACCCAATTCCTGCAACCAAAGACACGGCGAAGGTTAAGATAATGATTCTAATCTTCTCCACCGACCATCGTTGAAGGGTTGTGGTGTCTGACATGTTTGATGTTGAAGTTTCGCGATTCCCAATTTGGACTTTGAGCTGCTGCAAACCTTTTGATGTTTAAGAAGAATCCTCAACCTAAAGCTTCGGCCAATATAAAATCTTCAGAGAGGAGGAAACTCTTAGCTTCAATCTGTGAAGCTTATGATATACCTAAAGAGAAATTATCTAAAGATCAAGAAAATAAATTACTTCCATCAGTGATTAAGCAAGCATCGTTTAAAAGTATTCAAGGTTATCAAGGTACTATCTATTATAATTCCGATGAAACTCCATTATATTTCAAATCCAGAGATTCTCAAATGTATCCTAGTTTGTTCACGTGCTGGGAAAATGGGTATCTTTTACCATTGGTAGTGACCCACCAAGCTGTAATAGATCATCTCAAAAGTGGGGCTAATTTGATGTTACCTGGATGTTTGTTACCTTTTCCGAAAGAGATTGTTACTGGAAATGTTGTAGGAATCATTGATTATAAGAATCCTGGAGTAGTGATAGCTGTAGGAGAGGCCAATATGGATTTGGGGAAAATTACTGAATTAAGTCAAGGTATAGCTGTGACTGTTTTTCATGTAATAGGAGATGAATTATGTAAATTGAATCAGTTAGTTGATATTGAACAACCTAAAGAAGTTGATGTGAGTGAGCCATGGAAGGGTGAAGAGACTGAGACTTTAGAGCCTTTAGAGGAGTCTCAAGCTGATGCAGAACCTCAACCTGATGCAGAAGAGCCAGAAGTTGAATCACCAGCCACTGAAATAGACGACTTGGCTGAACAAGTTTCCTCCCTCACAGTTGAAGAAATCGATAATTTCTTCACTAGATCGCTTCTTCAAGCCATTAAACTCGATACTATTGAAACCCCCATTAATGCATCTAATTTCATGTCCAACCATGTTCTTAAAAACTTCCCTCAGATAGACACCCAATACAAAAACATCAAGAAAACTAGCTGGAAGAAAACAGGTAAGTTTCTTAAAGCTATGGTCAAGTTAGGTTATATCCAAGTTAAAGGTAAAGATGATGATTTGACCATCATCTCCCATATTTCTAAAAGTGATCCTACAATTACAGGTTTCAATACTCATAAGATCAGTAAATCCAAAGAAGGTGATAAAAAGAAAATAGATTCCTTAAAGGTGGTCCAATTGTACCAACCCACCAATAAATATAGAATGTTCTTTAACAAATTAGATAAACCATACAACCAATGTTATACTATCACCGAATTGAAGACATTGATCAATCAGTATATCTCCAAGTTCAATCTCGTAGATACTAAACCCCAGAACATTAAGTTAGATGAACATCTTCAAGAGATTTTAGGGAACTCTCCTACGATCAGTAGAAATGAAATAGTTAACAAATTCGTCAAGTACACGACATTGAAATATGTAGTTTTAAAACCAGGACAATCACTTGAAGATGGTGAAATCAATTCTGGAGAGTTACCAAAGATAGAAATCATTTGTGAGACCAAAATAGGAAGAAAGACCGTCACCAGAGTTAAAAACTTTGAAAAATTCTGGATTAAACCTCATATAATTGAAGAAGATTTAAGAAATCTTTGTCAAGGGTCCAGTACCTTAGAAAAGGTCGACAAATTCACCGAAGTGATTGTTCAAGGACCTCATTATAAGAGTATTCAAGAATATTTGATCAAAAAAGGAGTTCCAGGTAACTGTATCTTATACACCGATAAAAGAAAGAACAAAAAGAGAAAATAATAATATACAATAATATACAAGGCTTAGATGACAATTTCTATGATCTTATCAAAAGCACCAGCTTTAACAAATGCCGATTTAGTTTTTGGATTTATGTTTAATTTTTGGGCTGGAATAGATCCTGGATAAATATCACTATTCTTACATTGACTAACATTCAAGTAAGATAATGGAGAATCTGACGATAATAAAGAATCAATCCCAGCTCTAGTAACTCTAATACAACCTGTTAAGATCAAGGATTCCAAGTTCTTTAAATTTAAAGATATGGTTAACAAGGAAGAATCACTAACAGCTGACCCACAGAAGGATAAATCTAAGAATTTCAAATTCTGACATCCTATACATAACACTTCAATGGAGATATCAGTCAAGGAACAACAAAAGTTAAGGTTTAAGCTGGTTAAGTTAGGAACGGAATTGGCAATGGATATAATGGATTTATCAGTAAGAAAAGTACAATCTTTTAAAGATAATGATGTTAAGTTAGGGAAGAACTTATAAGTCCAATATTCGAATCCCTTGTCGGTGATAGTAGTACATCTAGTAAGATCTAAATGAGTTAATCTTTGATTACAATGATCACTAATATGATACATGATACTATCAGTTAAATGCTTACAATAACCTAAGTTAAGTCTAGTTAACTGTTTACACCCAATTTCTTCATCATTATCCCAACCTATTAATCTTTCAATAACATTATCTCTGACTTTTCTACAATTAGATAAATCGATTTCTTGTAAGGAATTCCCTACACTACGAACACTTAAATCCATAATAGCCATAGCACTGATTTCCCAATTAGATTTCAATTTCACTGATCGAAGGTTACCACTGATCCCTATTTCATTGATCATATAACTGAATCCTTCATCAGTGATATGGAAACAATTGGAAATATCAATAAATTCTGATCTGTTACCTACAAATTTCGTGATACTGATCAAGATCTCATCATCTATGAGATTATTCCATGGACGTAAATCGAGATTTTTACATAATTTAGGTGAAATATAAAGTAATTGTCTCCATCTCTTCAGTACTAATCTCAATTTCATCAACGTAACTACATCTAAATATTCAAATATCAAGACCAATAATTGATCAGTCAAAGGACCAGTATTGGCCAAAACTGAAGATTTTCTTCTTCCTATGGATTGTAACTTTAATCTCTTATTATGAGGAATATAATCCATTTGATCATTAGGTAAACTGAATTGAGAAGTTCTTCTTTTGATAGGAATTGGATTTAAAATGGTATTCAAAGAAGTTGTGGTATTAAGGGCTGGAACATTCTGACTCAAATTTGGACCCGCCAAACTTGGACTTGCTAAAGGAGAATTCGAACGAAGTAAAGGTCCAGGACTATAAGGTTTCTCAAAAATCTCTTCATCAACTGTTGTAACAGGACTAACACTTCTTGAATGAAGAGGTTTAAAATCAAATTTGAACTCGAAATTCTTGAAATTATTGATTTCTTCATCAATTTCTGAGGGTGAGTTATTAATTTGATTACGAGTTTCACTGGTCTTTTTCATATGATCGATTAAAAATGGGTATTCTTTACATAATTTCTTTAACAAATTAGATTTAATGACTATTAATTCCACATTGGTGATAGCTCTAACACTGGCGGAACGCTTAAAATTGGAATTATTCTTCAAAAAATTCAAAAATGACATTTCACCAAAATAATTCCCATTATTCAATTTGGCAAGAATTTTTTCTCCTTCATTTAACACTTCAACTTGTCCATTAATGATGAAATAAATATCTGACCCGATATCCCCGAGTTGGAGAATATACTGGAAAGATTTAAATTTTATTGGTTCAGCTCCAAGAGCGATTTTATGAATAATATTTGAAGGTAAATTTTGGAATATTGGGAGGTTTTTTAAGAACCTTTGAATTGAAATTGATGAATCTAAATTATCATTATTATCATCATCAATTTTCTTCCCATTCAAAGGTAAAATTGGTGGTAAAATATTGGAATGTTTAGAGATTTTTTCCAACATTGCTAATCTTTCTTGAGCTTCATCTCTTATACGTCTTTCCATTAAAGGGAAAGATCTTAGCACATGATTAAAATCTTTAGATGTTAAAACACCTACTAAAACTTTAGTTTTAGCTATAACATTAGCAGTTCTTGGTCTATTGAATAAAATCCCAATCTCACCAAAAAATTGTCCTGATGATAATTCATTATAAACGGAATCCCCGTCTGAACTCGCTATAGACACAGTACCTTTTAAAATCCAGTACATGGACTTAGAAGGATCTCCCATTTTAACAACGTAACTTTGGGGATGATAAGTCACAAGTTTCAAATTTGAGATGATCTTATTATAAAATGAATTTGGTGCTTGTTTGAAAAGTGGGAACTCTTTTAACTCTAAACTTTCTAATAAAAAATGATTAGAAGAATTTATATGATCATCAGCAACGTCAGTATTTTCATCAGAATCATCATAGTCATTGAAAGTTGAAGGTTTGTCATCAATAATTTCTTTTGGTGGAGTTACAGGACTATCAGGAATCTGAGGAACTATCTCTTTAACATGTTGTGGAACATCATAATCTTCATGTCGTATTCGTTTGCTATAATCTGAAGATAATGGAGAAGGATTATCAGGAATGAAATTATTAAAACTCATGATAAAAAATTTCCGTGGAAGAAACTAGTGTGTAGGGACTTCAAAAATGGTTTTAATGGTAATAACTTTAAGTAAATGAAATAATGTATAAAAAGGATTAATTACCAGAAGTACCTGAAAGGGTAGAAGAAAATCCAGGTATAAAAATAGCACCCTTAAAAGAAGTTATCGATCGCTTGAATGATTTAAAATCTCCGATTAAGAATTCCGCGCAAAAAGCAATTCCAGTTTACGTAATGTTTAGGAATAGTTGCATTGTGAAATTAAGGGGAACCAAGATCAATTAGGAAAATACCCTTAAGGGTCATTAATTGAAAGATGATGTAGGTACCACAGAGAAATATGGGGATTAAAAGAATTGGAGAGGTATTAACTGGGTAGATTGGAGTTTCATGCAATAGAAGATTCGCAGCCTAAAAAGATTGCTCCTTCGGATAACACCATATCGAGAGGAGTATTTGAAGAAGTATGGCAAATTTAAGCTGAAAATATCAAAAAATTAACTTTCGAACGAAGGTTATTTTCATCATAGAAGGAATTAGCAAAGATCCAATGACTTTAAATTAAAGTTTAAGTAAAATTGACTTCTAAAACTTTTGGTGCGCCACGAAACTGACACTTTTTTAAAGTACGGGGAATTAAGTTTCCAAGACGACCTAAAAAGTTTGTGTGGAACTCAGTTTGGGAACCCAAATTCAATTATAGTTTGATATGCAGGGATGAAAAGTTTTGAAGAAGAAGGAGTTTAGTTCATTCAGAAGAAGGAACTCAATGGCTGGATGGATTCCTCACAATACGATCTAACAATACGACTGGTTTCCTAATTGGGAACCACTTAATCGTATCTGTTCCCTAACCTATCTTGAAGTGAAAGTGAAGACAATATCATTGGTTAATAGCTGGCTATCATTTGACTATCACTCTATCACTTCTCTATCACTCACTTACCTATTATCCAAATACTATTCGCCGTAGTATTGACGAAGGTTACGCGAAATATAAATTACTGTTATAAGTAGTTTATAAATACCAACATCCCCAAGACCCGTCAATGATACTCGAGAAAATCAAACCCACAACTGAGCTTTTTCCTTAATATCTTCCACTCCTTATATATTCACCCAATATCTGATATCTCTAAAAGCAACATAGCCTAATTAATCGCGTCCCCCTGTTTAAAAAACACCAAAAAGTACTAAATCCCTAGGTATTTAAACAATACCCCGACTATTGCCACTATTTATTGACACCATCTTCCATTTAGGCGTCATGCGACAGTTCTATGGCCTGCGAGGTTTTTTACTGGTAGTTATGACCAAATGAGTTAAATTCAAATACGCGAATTTTCGCTTAATTTTCATACTTAACACTCCCATCCCTTCTAACTATTTACATTCTTTTGCCATTTTTCTTTAACCCTTGAACCCTACTATTCCATTAGAAACCATCAAAATACATCAAAGTACACAAAATCACCAGAGTACACTAAGTAAAAGGAAAGGGTATTATTTTTTGCATATAGTTTTTTTTATATTATAATGGTTGACCCATTTCAAATTATCGATGTTGAAATCAACGATATCGAATTAAAAATCCCCGTGGTAATCTATGACATTTTCAATTATATTGAAGATAATATTACTGAAGGAATCTTTAGAATTAATGGATCTTTAAAGAAGATTAATCAATATTATTCAACTTTAAGTAAATATCCAAAATTCTTAAAAAATCCTGATACTTCAATTTATGATATTTGTTCATTGATTAAGAAGATTTTAAATACAAATTTTGAATTCGTTAATTCAGAAAATTTGAATTTAACTGGTAATAATGCAGTTGATATTAAAAATTTCAATAATTATTTGAATACGGAGATTCCAAGTCTTTCCATTAACATTTTTATCTTTGTTATTAACAAATTACATAAATTCTTGCATTATCATGATGTAACTAAAATGACAATTATGAATTATTCAATCATTTTCCAACCAATTTTGATTTCTTCAGATAATTTATTATTATTACCAAATTTTATTAACTTATTGAAGTCAATCATTGAAAATAAAGAAAGTATCAAGTTTTTACATTCAAGAAATTCATCTATTATCTCCAATTTTAGTGAAAAAGACTTTGAAAGAGGTACTTATGATAGAAATAATAATTTCATTGATTCTAATTTTTTCAAGAACTTTAAAAGTTTTAAGAATAAATCTTTTGATACCATAAATGATTCATTAAAGATGAAATTAAGTCAAAATAAAGATTTCTTAAAATTAAGAGGTAAAATGAATTCTATTGAAGATATTAAATTTGGTAAAGTTGATACCTCAATTGAGGAAGAACAAAAATCTGATACAGAGAGTGAGAGTGGTGAAGGCAAAGAATCTCAAATTGAAGATTCTCAATCCGTTCACTCAGCTCGCTCAGTTCAATCAACTCATTCAACACATTCGCAAAAAGATCAATCTGGGATTGACTCTTTTTCCTTAAAAGAATTACCTTTGGAACAATCGTCTCCTTTAGATGAACCATCAGAATCTTTTGAATCCCCACAAACACATCATGATAATGAATCTATTGAATCCGAAGAATCAATTGATTTACCTCAACCATCTTTGGCTCCTGAAAAGAATCAATATTTCTTATCATCAAAATCACCAGTTACTAAACCAAGAGAATCTATGAATTCAATTAATGAATTATGTAAATTAGATTCAATTAATTCCAAATCTTTCCAATTCAATATTAATCTTGATTCTCATTCAATGTTATCAAATTCTTCTTATCATTCAATTGATAATAATGATACAACTTTTGATACTATTGATACTAAAGGTCCACTCACTAGTTCAGATTGTTCAATTGATCCAAAAGAACTTCCTGAATCTCCTGTGAAGAAACCAGCTAAAGTTGAAGATAAAAGAGTTGAAAAAGTTAAGAAACATAGAAATTCAATCTTGTTTAGTGATTTATCTCCATTAAACTCAAATGTTAACAAACGTAAGAGTTTTATCAATCTTTTTAAGAATGATGGAGTTAAAAGGAATTTCACATTAAAATTCAAAAATAGGAGCGTTTATTAGGTAATATAGGTTAGTTTTATTTGTCTCTTCCACACTTCTAAAGGTCTCAAACCTCCAAAGGTCTCTCACCTCCCAAACCCTCAAACCTCAAGTGCGAAATCTGACAGTGCGAAAATTTTTCATCATGTTTAGAACCTTAAGATCATTACACTTATCGGCAGTTCGTCTTGCTCCTCAAGTCGATTCTAAAGCCCTTGAGGCCAAAAAGGCTTTGAAACAAATACAAAAATTAAGAACAAAACATAAAAGAGATCCTACAAAAGATCTTTTATATATGGAAATACCTAAAGCTTTAAAATATTTAAGAGCTAGTGAAGTTGGTGAACCTTTAAATAAATCAACTATAAGTTTGTTAATTACCGTCATACCAGAAAAAGGAGCCAAAAATCTTAATGGATTCCTCGATTTACCTCATCCAGTAGGTAAATCTAAGTTCTTAATATTCTCAAATAAAGGTGAAGAATTAAAATCAAAAATCAATTTACCAAGTGATAATTACTTAATTGGTGGTAAGAAATTATTAGAAGATATTGAAGAAGGCATTGTTGATTTAAGTCAATTCACTCATTCATTCTGTACATTTGATATGCAAAATAATTTAAAACCTTATGGTAGAATATTAGCATCAAAGAATTTAATGTGTACTCCAAAGAAAGGTAATGTTGATTCAGTAGAAAATTTACCTAAATTAATTGAAAAAGGGTTAAGTTCAGTTCCTTTCAAACAAGTTAACTATGAAATTGCTTTCCCTGTTGGAAAATGTAATTTCTCTGATGAACAAATATTGAAAAATATCGAAGTTGCATCTAAAACCATTTATGGTTTAGAACCTCACGGTTCAAAGAAAACTAACGTTATTGGACAAACCGTTATATCGTCCACTAAAGGTCCTGGTATCGTTATTGATTTCAGGCAATAGGTCTTGTACATAGTAAAGTCATAATTCTCACTGTCTCACCTTTTTGTCTCACCGCGTATGTTTGATATTGTATCAAACCACAAGATAGTGGGGTTCCCTGATGGGAATATCATTAGTCTATGTCCTACTATCGACTTACTTGTGATATCCATGAATAAAATGTCCATTTGGGTGTTTCGTTTGAATGGTGAAAGGGTTTATTCTGTAAATAATAAATCTCCAATAATCGATTTGTGTTGGAGTCCTGATGGGAAATACTTTGCTGTAAGTGGTATAGATAACAAGGTTAAGATCTATGATAGTAATAATGGATCTTTGATCAATGAATTTGAATCTGCATCAATAATGTCGCTAACATGGTCGGCATTGAATGTATCGTTGGAGAATAATGAATTATTTCATATAGATATACTAAGTAACTTACCACAATTATCTAATTTCACCAATTTTAATGATTTGACGTATATTTTAACCACTTCCAATGATTCCATATCATTTATCTTCAATAATTTGATTCAATTCAAATTACCTACCAGTTTTAAGTTAACCAACCATACAAATTTTGATTTATTCCATCATCTTTTCATAAATGATTCTAACCAATTGATAAAGTTCCAAGTGTCTTATGATAAACATATTATTGATATTATCATCATTTTCTGTAAGATCAAGTTGATTTTGGATAACTTTCAAACAGATTTGGCCCTGGTAATTAAGAATTTTCAGTCTTTTTTGACTTTATTCGATAGATATATGAGTAATTACTTTGATAATCTAGGAATAGAGTCAAGAGATGAAGACAAGTACAAGAAAGTCATAACAAGTCTTCAAAATATCTTATTAACTCATTTAATACCTAAAAAGTTGAATGATTATTTCCTAAATCAGTTTGGTGAAAGGGGTTTGAAACGTCTTTCTAAAGAAGGCAATGATACTTATGATAACCTCAAAGATACAGTATTTAAAAACATCATTCAGAACTTTGAAAAGTTAGTTATTGTACTCAATAGTCTTCGAGGAATCATCAACTGGTGTGAGATCAATGGTACAGACTTTGGAATTTCAATTGATGATATTGATACTGTTCTCACCACAATCAAACAACAAATAAAGAACTTCTACCAACTCATTTGGAATAGTAACGAAGAACAAAAGCTCTTCAATAAGTTTTTGAATTGGTTTAAATTTCTCATTGATTGTTTAGTTAAGGAGAATAATGACGAAGAGATCAAAACCATTCCTACTTTGCATAATTCAGAACTTCTTACTTATTTCAACAATTACTTATTTCATTCAAAAGTGACTGATTTCTTGAAATTTGATTTGGATTTGGATGTACTAAAAATCGATAATGGTCAAGATTTGATGAGAGAAATCGAATCGTTAGATACCAAAGTGGCTCAAGATGTTTTCACTCCTTTTGAAGGGTTCTTTGTTAAAAGTTCTATTTTTGATGATCCTGTGGATTTGAATTTAGGTGATTGTCAGATATACAACATAAAGAATAATGCATTCCTCTTTTCTACCGAAGGAAACCATTTATCTATCATTAATGTCACTACTATGGATAAAAAGACCTTGGAATTTGAAAACATCATCAATTATCAGATATTTAATGAGTTCCTTATAGTATTACACCAATCACCAACAGTCATGGAGAAATTCTCTATTGAGAATATTTTTAATGGAGATTTGTCATCATTAGAGACCAAAGAGATCCCAAATAAACCACAACTTCTTGTTCTTAATGAACTTAGAAGTTCAGGATGTTTGTTCGAAAGTAATAGAAAGGATTATAGTTTAATCAAATTATAGTCTATTCATTTTATATCCATCACTTATGAAAAATTGTTTCATTAAATATTGTCGATATATTTTGACGATATTCTTATCTGTGGGTATGAGCTTCTTCTTCCCAATGATACGATCTTTTCTCATCATGTACTTGAAGAAATATTCATTAATAGGTATTTGGTAGTCCAACACTTTGTTGAGTTCCAGTAATGATTGTTCCAGAATTGGTTGATACTGTAGAAGTGTTTTGATGTATTTCAACCTATCGTTCAAGATCTTATCGCGGCCTACAATATGCATAGGTTTCCCAAACCGGTTGGGAGGATATACTACATCCATAGGAGGAAGTTTCAAATGAGTTACTGAACTTTTACTGAGGAAATCATAAAACTTAGTCAACTGGGGAAGGAACTGGGTTTTAGAAGATTTAACCTTCAAAGGTAAAAGTTCAATACTGCCAATATTCTCATCCACATCCAACTTATGTCTAGGCATAGCTAAATCTTCATCAAAAGCTTGTTGAAATTTATCATCAATTTTGAGTTCTTTTATAATATGTGTTTGTGGAAACCATCTTGCATCATCATAATTCATCTTGTTGACCTCTTCAACCATTCGAAAATGTTCAGCATAAACTTCCTTCCCTTCAATAGTCTTATATACATAATCTAAAACATCCGCGATATTGGACCAATTCTCCTTCTCTATAATATCATCCACTACTCTATTGACTCTCCGTATCTTTCGAGTACCAGTCCCTGACTTCTTGAACTCCTTCTTGATATGACCCTTTAACTTCTCTAAAGTTCTAACATCTACAGGCAACCGTCGTATCTTAGTGATGATGTTCTTGAAGCTAGACATATTTCGCATTTTTCATTCAATGGCTTTGGCAGAGACTTTCTTTAGAACCATCCATAAATATGGGATGGTTCCCAAATTGATAGGTCTTTTACCTATGATCTCATTATCTTTAGCCTTAAGTTCTGTGTTGTGGCTATTAGTGTTACCTATGGAAGGAAATTATAGGAAAACTTATATATCAGAGAATGCACTTATGCCTTCACAAGTGACGTCTTACTTTAGAGAAAGTGAATGGAATATCGTTAGAGGATATCGTAGTGAATTAAAGAAACTCCAGAACTTACCTACAGACGAATTAAATCATATCGTGGAGGAATGGCTTACTGATTCAGGTTTAAAGACAAGTTACCATCATGGTGATTCATCAAGTTTATATGCTATTATGCACGCGTCTCGTGGTGAAGATACCGAAGCTATGGTTTTAACTATTCCATGGAAAACTTCAGATGGTCAATTTAATCTTGGTGGAGCTTCCATTGGTTTAGCTTTAGGGAAATATTTCAATAGAATGTCCATTTGGTCCAAGAATATTATTCTCGTGTTCACTGAAGATAGTCATAAATCCTTAAGACAATGGGTTGAAGCTTATCATACGTCTTTAGATAAAACAGCTGGATCCATTGAAGCTGCTATCATCTTAGAATACAACGGTGAATCAGATCATTTCGATTACATTGAAATGTGGTACGAAGGATTAAATGGACAATTACCTAATTTGGATTTCTTGAATACCGCCGCTCAAATTGCGTATCATGAAAATATCCATGTTTCAGTACAAAATACTCCTGGAGAAAAAGTTACATTGAATACTTACCAACAAAGATTAAAGGTGTTTGTTAAAGGGATTATTGGATTATGTTTATCAGGAATAGTTAAACCAATTAATGGAGCTGAATCTTTTAGTGGTTGGTCAATTCAAGCAGTTACTTTAAAAGCTCGTGGTATTAAAGGTCCAAATGATATTACACAAATGGGAAGAGTAGTTGATTCAACTTTCAGATCGGTGAATAATTTATTGGAAAAGTTCCATCAATCATTCTTTTTCTATTTATTATTAAGTCCAAGATTTTTCGTATCCATTGGTACTTATTTACCTTCAGCTATTTTGATAGCTGTAAGTTATGCTTTAAGTTCTTTAAGTTGTTTGTTAAACTCCAATATTTCCATAGCTTCATTTTTGAATTCAATTTCTAAAGTTTTGATTATTTTCACTTCAATTGAATTCGCATGCTTTTTGGCTGCAAATACTTTACCTTTCTTGATTTTTAGAACCATCACAGATGAAGATAAGAATAATCTTATAACTTTGATCATTGTTGGGTTCTCTTTGTTGAATGTTGTGTTATCAACACCATTCTTATGGAAAACCAAATACTTTAGAATATCCTCAAAATTATCATATTCATTAATTTCATTCAGTTTATTCTTTATTTCCATGGTTATTACAATGTTACTTATTTTGAATTTCTCATTAGCTTTACTTATTGGATTAGTATCCTTACCATTGACTTTCATCCAATCCATTTTAAAATCCATTGATATTCAACCTTCACAATCTATTGAATCTTTCCCATTGTTAGCTCATTTGAATAACTTGAAACCTTACTTGAAGTTGTTCATTTGTTTGTTCGTTTCAAATCCTATCTTCATCATAATTGTTACAGGTTCTTCATACCTTGGAGATAATGGAGTTTATAACTTAATGACCAATTTAATCACCTCATGGAACGATCTACAATGTTGGACTTGGTATATCGTCATGTTGGGTTGGTTCCCAGCATGGTTAACCATCTCCTTTGCATGTTTATTTGGAAAATTCGATTTCATCACCAGCACCAAAAAGATTCAATAGAGCGCAAAAAAATTGCTGCAAAAAATTGCTGCAAAATAACAACCACAAAAACAAAAAATTATAAATATATATTACTTTTAGTTCTTATAAGATTTAATGAACTCTTCATGGAATTTTCTCCAATTTTCAATCCATTCAGTACCTGGAGCTAAAAAGGTAGTTCTTAAATGATAAGTATCTTTAACTTGACCAAAACCACTTCCAGGAACACAACAAATACCGGTATTTTCAAGTAATTGAATACAATAAAATTCATCAATTTCAACACCTAAATCATGAGCTTCTTGGAATAATTTACTGTATCCATGTTTACTGAAATGTAATCTTGGGAATAAATACATAGCACCTTGAGGTTTGTTACATGTAACATCAGTCATAGTAGTGAAAGCATTATATAATAATTCTGATCTTTCTTTTAAAGCACTGTGAATGTTATCGACTTCTTGTTTATACACTGGATAACTTTCATCACCTTCTTTTGGAGGATTAACCATTAATTCCATTAAAGCTTGACCTGAAACTACAGGAGATAAATTGATTGAAGCTAATTTTAACATGACATTCTTGAAACCATCAGTGAAACCAGTTAATTCCATGTATCCACCTCTTTGACCACATTCACCAGTAAAACCTTTAGAAGTTGAATGTAATGAAGCTAATTGAACATTTGAATATAAATCAGGTCTAGCAATAACTAATTCAGCCAATACTTTCTTAAAAGAAATGAATTCTCCTTGGAAGATGTTTTCTTGATAAACTTCATCAGCAATTAACACAATACCATATTCAGCAGCAATATCAATCAATTCTTTGATATCTTCTTTATCTAAAATTGATCCTGTAGGGTTACCCGGATTAATCACTACTAAACATTTAATATCAATACCTTTTTCAGAATTTTCTTTGATCAAGGATCTGATTTCTTCAGGGTTAGTTGACCAATTATTAGATTCATCCAAAAAGTAACCAATTGGTTTAGCATCATTTAAAGCAATTGAAGCAGTATATAAAGGATATTGAGGAATTGGAATCAAGAAACCTGAATTCTTATCAACAGATAAAATTTGTAATAAATAAGAAACTGCACTTGAAGCTCCAGCAGTTAAAAAAATATCATTAGCATTAGCTGGATGACCATCTCTTTGACTAATGAATCTAGCTACTGATTTTCTAATATATTGATCACCTTGAGAATGGGAATAAGCTCCAATTGAACCTGTTGATGATAAGATATCTTTAGCTCTTTGTAAAACATCTGAAGGATAAGTTTTTGATAATTCTTCACTTTCTAAAATAGTAGGATATTGTAAAACTGAAAGTACTTGTCTATACCAAGTTATAGGTTTTTGATCTAATTGTTGGGGATTACCTATATTAGCATTAATGATTTTATCAAATTTAAACCCATGAGATTCAGGATTAGTTTGTAAATGTTGTTTAATTTCTTCTGCTCTAATAGGAATTCTACCTCTAACAGCGTATTTAGCTTCAATAGTTTGTTTATTCAAGTCTCTAGCATGTAAAGGTTTAGCAGGTGTAAAAGAAGCTAAAGTTCTCATAAATTGAACTGCTGACTTGTTTGAAACTCTTGAAATCATCATGACCATGGTAGAAATTTGAGCTGTGAAGAGAATCTTTTGTTGAAAAATATCAATGGAGTCAAATGCGATAACTTCTCATCGCTTATCGGTGAATAAAGTCCAGAGTTGAGAGATAAAGATTTTGAGATGGGTGGGTTATACAGTTAGTTCAGGAGGTTTTGATAGTGTTTAGGATGGTTTATGAGATTTTCATGAACGTAGGAGGGGTATAAGGTTTGGTAGATCATGAATTTTAAAATGAGACGGTTTCTGGATTCCGAATGATTTCGGGTTTATACCTTTATGGAAGTATGAGAATTAGAGGTCTTGTGAGTAGGTGAAGGTAGAGACAGTAGAGAGTATCAAAGGTATTCAAGTCACTTACATACTAAAACATGTCTAAGCAATTGATAAATGTCGTACGATAGTAACCCTGTTTTTACCCTGTGTCTTTACCCTGTATAATGTCACCTTATCTCACCCCTTACCAATTTCTCCAATACTGATCAATACTGACCAATCTGACCTCTCTATCTGATCACTTCATCTGAGTTTCTCTCTCGTGACCACTTCCTTCTACCCATCTCACGAGACTAAAACCGTTCCTACATAAGGGGTCCCGAAATACGAAAGGGATGAAATAATTGGCTGATAATGATCTCCAGGTTTTATACTCCACAGCAATCAGGAGATATTATTTTATTATATTAATGATAACCTTCTCTAATATTTTATAATGACAAATAAAATATCGTTAGCAATTGAACAAGGCCAAAAACCTTCAATTGGTAGAAGGCCTTCTAATGAACCTTTGAATGCCTTCCTTGTTTATAGTTCTGATAGTGATGGAGAAACTAAGAAAGATGATAATGACTTTAATGACACTGCATACGACTATGGGAAGTTAAGAAGAACAGTTTCCGTTCCTGACATGAATACCCATCCACCTAAACAAAGGACATTTTCAATATGTGATTTAGATGATAATGTTTCACCTATTTCACCTTTGAATCATTCAGTTAAGCATCCTAGAAGGAATTCTGTAGCTTTAAAATTTCAGAGTCCGAAGATGTTGACCAGCTGACTGGAGAGTAACTGGCAGAGCTAGGAAGTCCGTGAAGGTCCAAATCGACATGAGAAGGAGTCAAGAGGCTCGACTTAATGTATATTAATATATGATCTAATGATGAGACTAAGGAGTCCCAAAGTATAAAGAATCAATAAATCTATGTCTAAAATGCCAATCAGTATCTAAAAACTTTTCCTGGTTATAATCTGGAAAGTTTTCTGTACCAGTCATAGAACTCAATTTCCCAATAACAATATTTACATCAGGGAAAACTCTTAAGATCCTTCTTAAACCTATTTCAGTTGAAAGATATGCACACAAGATAATCTCTTCTTGTTTAACTTTATGATCAATTAAGATTTGAATAGCCATGATGGATGCAGCTCCACTAACTATTTGAGCATCAAATAACATGATCTTTTTATGTTTCAATTCCGTCATTCCCTTAGGTAACTTTTCAAAATGTAATTGAGGTTCACCAGTTCTTGAATCGGATTGAATCAATAATTTCCCTAAAGGAATATCTAAAAATGTCCGCTTAATGGATTGATTAAAACAATCTCCTGATCTAATGATAGTTACAGCTAAAATCTTATCATCTTGAACCAAACCTTCAAATTCACAATTTCTAGGATCAGTTTTAATTACAACCTTAGAGTAACTGGTTAAGAATCCCATAGCTTGTTCAATAATCAAGGTCGCAACTCTATTAAAGTTAAAAATGAAATCATCCAATTTGGTACTCTTATCAAAGATTATGGAATTGATACCCCGGGTTTGATTAGTATCTTTCAAAGTTTTAACATTGGGGAATTCTTCAATATTAAACTCCAAATTTATACCTATAGTTTTCAAATGCTCAATGTGAGATAAGGATTTTACATACAACTGTTTTTGAATATGTCTGATCATTAAATCAATAGCATTGACATTATCTAAACCTCTTGGAATCACCAAATCAGCATTGTTCATAGTTGGATTTAAAAACTTCACAGCATTAGGTTTCACAAAAGTTTCCCATTGTTTCATAGCTCCTGATAAATCTCTCTTTCTATATAAAATATCTCTAGTCAACCTTCTAGCAAGACAAATATCTAAATCAGTATCAACGTAAATCTTGATATCCATCATGTCCAACAACCTTTGGTCATATAAAGCATAAAGACCTTCAATAATGATCACATTAGCTCCATAAATAGTAGTGGTCTTATTGGTTCTTGAATGACTTGCAAATGAATAAACTGGAATTTCAGCCTTTTCTCCTTTCTTCAACTTTCTTACAACTTCAACTAAAAGATCTAAATCCAAAGATTCAGGTCTATCGAAATCCCATTCATTATTAAAAGCTTTAATACTTTGCTCTTTAGTTAAAGGTTTATAGAAATTATCAAAAGATAATAAAACAGTCCATGGTTGGTTTAAATGTTCAATAATCTTTTGTGAAATAGATGTTTTACCTGATCCTGAATTCCCTGCAACCCCTATAATATAAGGTTCAGTCCATGGGGGGATATATTTAGAATTCCTTAAATGATGAACATCTTGGGATGTTGAAGTAGCTGATTCCACCAATGATGATCTGAGGTTGGTTTGACTAATAAAGGATGAGTCAACGACTCCAGGAGATATTCTTGTGTCTGCCATTGTACCTATTAAAAGGATGGTCCCTTAAGATGAGATTTGATTTTATGCGCATCTGGAGATGAGTACTAGAAGACAAAAGACCGATACCAATGAATGGGAGTTGGAGGAGGAAGAGAGTGTTGAGGTTACACAACACGTAGAGGTTCCAGAACCAATCATAATACCCTCGGTGGATGTTGAGGAATTGAAAAGACAAAAACATCAAGAATACTTGAAAAGACAAGAAAGAAGGAATATCAAACAATTACAAGCACAATTGAAAGAGTATGAATCCAGACAACTATCACAAGCAGAGCAAAGAGATTATGAACGATTGAAACAAATCCATGATGTCATTGAAGCTGAACCAGAGAAAGTTTATGAGTTACCTTCAGATTACTTAACTCTGACAGGTAAGATCGATAACAAACGAAAGGTCGAAGTTTTAAACGCCAAAGAAGAACCACAAAGGAAGAAATTTGATAATCTGTGGGAGAATGATCAGTTAAGGAAGGCCAAGTCTTTGGTTCATGGTAATATCGATGAAATCACTGTGGATTCTAATCAATATGAATATGTATTTGATGAATCCCAATTCGTGGAATTTGATTCCGATAAGATATCAGGAGATCATTTAGTAGCGAAAGATGTTAAACCTACACAAAAACAACTCATAGATGATGTAAGAAAGTCATTACCTGCATACCAATATCGTCAAGCATTTTTGGATATAGTCAAACAGAATCAAATTGTGGTGGTTGTAGGAGAAACTGGGTCAGGTAAAACAACACAATTACCTCAGTATTTATATGAAGAAGGATATTGTGATACTCCAGAAGGTAAGAAGATTATTGGATGTACTCAACCAAGAAGAGTGGCTGCGACTTCTGTGGCAACTAGAGTTGCTGATGAAATGCATGTAAAGTTGGGTCAAGAAGTGGGGTATAGTATACGATTTGAAGATGAAACCAGCCCCAAAACAGTGATTAAATATCTAACTGATGGTATCCTTTTAAGAGAATTCCTCACTGACGCTTCTTTATCGAATTATTCAGCTTTGATCATCGATGAAGCTCATGAAAGAACCATCTCCACTGAAATCTTATTAAGTCTTTTGAAAGATGTCACTAAACAACGTCCTGATTTGAAACTTATAGTTGCTTCAGCTACTATCAATGCTGAAAAATTCTCATCATTTTTCGATCAAGCACCTATTTTTAAAATCCCAGGAAGAAGGTTCCCCGTTGATATCCATTACACAAAACAACCAGAGGCTAATTATATTCAAGCAGCTATCAACACCATTTTCTTGATCCATACAAAAAAACCTTTAGGTGGTGATATTCTAGTATTTCTCACTGGTCAAGATGAAATTGAAACCATGCAAGAAAGTCTAATAGAAGCAAAGAATTCCCTCAATTCGTCAGTAGCAGAGCTAATAATTTGCCCCATCTACGCTAACTTACCCAACGACCTTCAAAAAAAGATTTTTGAACCAACACCTCCCAATGCTAGGAAGGTCGTGCTCGCTACCAATATTGCTGAAACTTCCATCACCATTGATGGTATTAAATATGTGATTGATTCAGGTTATGTTAAAGAAAACGTATACAACCCTTCCACTGGTATGGATAGTTTGGTTGTAGTACCATGTTCACAAGCTTCAGCCGATCAAAGAGCTGGTAGAGCTGGTAGAGTTGGGCCAGGAGAATGTTTCAGATTATATACTAAATGGTCATTTTCCAATGAATTATTAAAGAATCCAACTCCAGAGATTTTGAGAGGTAATCTTATCTCCACAGTGTTATTACTTCTATCCCTTGGAGTCAATGACTTAGTAAATTTCGATTTCATGGACCCTCCTTCTTCTGAGACCTTAATCAAGTGTTTGGAATTATTATATGCCATAGGAGCTTTAAACTCTAAAGGACAATTAACCAAGACTGGTAGGTTAATGTCTGAGTTCCCTATAGATCCGTTATTCTCCAAGTGTTTGATAAGTAGTCAGAAATTTGGGGTTATTGAAGATATAATAATTATTATTTCCATGCTTGGAGAAAGTTCCAGTCTCTTCTATCGTCCCAAGGATAAACGAGATGAAGCCGATAAAAAGAAACAATCTTTCACCGACAGTAATGGAGATCATCTTACATTATTGAATGTATGGAATCAATGGAAAGATACGGAATTCTCATCATTATGGTGTCAAGACAATTACATCCAATACAAAACTTTAAAAAGAGTCAAAGAAGTCAAAGAACAATTAACTTCATTATGTACAAAAAACGGTATCGTCAACACCATCACATCATCAGAACATGAAAAGATCACTCTGATCTTAAAAGCAATCACTGCTGGATTCTTCCCTCATGTAGTAAGATTATCCAAAATGGGAGATTCTTATAGATCTATCAAAAAGAATCAACCAGTATATATCCATCCATCATCTGCATTATTCCCTATCAAACCACCACCCAAACTATTATTATACCATGAATTAGTATTAACATCTAAAGAGTATATGAGAAACTGTATGCTTGTTCAATCTGAATGGTTACAAGAATTAGCTCCTCATTATTTCTCCGATAAGGACCTTGAATCAGTTTCTTCCAAACCTATAAATAGATTTAAATAACCTACAAATGAACCTACAAATAAACCCACAAATATATATTTTGCAGCTTTGAGCGGCTCAAATATCGCATCCCCGAGATTCGCGCTTGGTCGTCTGACAATTAATTCATAAACAGATCACAAGGCCAATTAGAACTTCTCCTTCTTGTAATAACTGGGGTGATGGAGAAACAGAATCCTTTGTTGCCGTTTGCCTTCACCAGAGCCAATAGCTCGGAGATTCATCTAGATACTACACCTAGATCAAGAGAAGTAATTGATGAAAATGCAAAAAGTATATATCATACTCGAACTCCTGATCGAAGAAGACCTTTAAAACCTGGGTTTGTACCTAATTTGAAACGTCGAATGGGAGAAAGTTTCAATGAAAAAGATGATGTCAAAAGAAGAGATTATCATGAAGATGTTGAAGCTGTGGATTTTGCTCAAGATAAGATAAGTGATTTTAATTCTGAACCTATAGATAGTGAAGAGCCAACTATGATTGATAGTGATTTTAAGATCCCTCATGATAAAGAGAACTTCGTACCTCCTAGTTCCCCACCCATCCATTTAAATTCAGATTATGATGTTAGTAATTATTCCATACCTTTCTCTCCTAGTCAACATGTTAGTGAAACAGGTTATTCTCCTAATAAGATTAGAATGAGTCAAAGAAGTATTCAACTTGAAAGTGAAACTGATTTCGGAATCGATAAGTTCAATAGATTCAGACCTAATGGTAATGATTGTCCTTCAACTGATCATGAGATTGATCATGAGAATCACTTACAGAAACAAAACAATTTAAGAGCTAGAGATATAGTAATTGAAGCTTTTGAAGAAATGCAAACCAGTATTAACTTAGAAGGGTTAGGGTTGACTGAAATCCCTCATGAAATCAAAGATCTTAATAATCTTGTGGTCTTCGACACCACTCAAACCATTTATCAAGTATATTTGACCAATAACAAAATAAGATTTTTAACACCTGCATTATTTAAATTCACAAAAATGAATGTTTTGGGCTTACGTAAGAATAAAATTGTTAAAATACCAGCTTTAATCAAGAAATTGGTCCATTTAACGGATTTATCGATTGGAACTAATCGTTTAACTTATTTACCTCATCAGATTTTGACTTTACCATCTTTAAGGAATTTTACTGCTGGACCAAACCCATATCTTGCACTTCCTGAAGATGCTACTCCTAGAACATCAAATACAGATAAATACCTTAGATATCGTAGTCCGATCAAATATTTTGAATACCATAATGAAATTAAATCTGAAAGTACCACCACCAAACTCGTACCATCATTAAAATCCATTTGTTTAGCTCAAATAGCTAAATATGATGTATCATATCAGGAAACCAAAGAATGGAAACATAATACTCCTAAATTATTCCATAATTTAATAATTCAAGCTATTCATCAAGGAAACTTCGAGGAAACTTGTTTTGAGTGTGACAGAATCATTGTTGAACCAGTAGCAGAAGTTATTGAATGGTGGAATTTCCTCCAAAATAAAGATATCCCGTTCAAGAAAGAATTCTGTTCAGGAATGTGTGCAAAGAGATATAGTGATAAAATTGATGATTTATGAATAAATACTTGGAAGAACTTCTACATAATTATAAGGGAACTTCCCTTTTCTATCAAATAATGATCCTTCCCACCATTGACCTTCTTGGTTAATGAGTCGAAGGATATCACCTCTATGGAGATTAAGATCTCCTTCTTGTTGTGCTTTATAATCATACAATACTCTACAATAATTGGAACTGGGATCGAACATGACTTCTTTATAAGTTTCACCGATGACTCTAGGTGTTGGGTCAACAAGCTCTTTGAATTCAGAGAAGTCCTTATAATAGTAATCTCTAAAATCCAGGATATTGAGTTGTTTTATCAACTTTTCATTAGCTTCTACTAATTCTGTGCTTTCTTTGACCAAAGTCCTATCCCAAGAGCTGGTACTAATCTCTTCAACAGTAAACTTCAAAGCTTGCTGTAACGGATAAAGACAAGTCGCGATTTGATAAGACATCAGAAGCTGGTGGTAGAAAAAGATATAATTGATGGGTTTAATGAATAGCTCTGCCAACTTGAAGAAGAAAGGTAATTCTTTCTTAAACAAATCATTGATTTGAGTGTATTGAGCACGATAATGTTCTTGTTTTCGTTCTAAATTGAACTGTAATTGAGATTCTTTGGCTGATAAATCTTTAGTTTTAGCCTTTAAGTATAATCCTTCAAGTTCATTGAATACACCATCGTAATCATCTAAAGCATGGTTCCTAGCTTTGACCTTTACTTTAATCTCTTCAATAATGACGAGAAATTTCTTACATTTTCTTTCAATGATATTACAGATCTTTGAAGGATCATTAAGTACTCGTTTAAGACTATTGATCTGGTCTACATAGATCCCTACAGCATTCCAACATTTATAATCCTGATAAAACCTAGTCCTCTCTTCTTTTGAACTGAAGACATTACTGGGGATCTCACCAATGGCTTTGGTTTTAATAGACTCTCTTACAGAAATATTGAAAGTATTATATGGATCAAGTAAACTTTGAACACTAAGACCAATTTCTCCACAATGATCAACTAATCGTTTAGTATGAACCCCAAAAAGTTTACTATACCTAACTAAAGTGCCAATATTACCTTCTAAAACTCCCAAATCTCTATGTAACATATCGAATTCTTCATCAAACGTAAAAGAACCAATTTTTGATTTTCTTTTCAAAGATTGAGGGAACCTTTTGATATCATTCCAGCTGAACAGTCCCAATGACTTCTTGAAATCTCCGAATTGTAAAGAGTTCAAGATATTTAAATTGTTTTCCATGGTTTGTGGCTGCAAAAAATGGTTGCAAAAAAATGGGTGCAAAATCCGCGAACTTAAGTATCAGGTTGTGAAGGATGTCCATGATTAGCACCGGGCCAGGCATAAATAGGAGGACTTTCACTCTTGGTTTCGAAGATTTTAGATGATTGTTCACTTAAGTTGCTAAGTTTATGAAGTAAATCATTTTTATCTTCAATATCTGATTCTAAGATACTTTTCTTGATACCTGCCATTTTTTCTTCAATCAAATCATCAAGACTTGTGAGTAACTTACGACCGAAAGTCTTATCTACAGGTTTATTATCACCAATTAGTTTCTTTAATGAACAAACAGTACTTAAATTGGTTATAAGGCTCTGGAAGTGGCTATTGGTATCATTTTCAATACTTTTGTTACCTACTAAAAGCAAAGCTGCATAATAAAGCATAATATGAATATGTACTGGGACGTATTTCAAATTATTTACAATATCTTTATCATTCAAAACCAAGTTAAGAACGGTTTGAGCGGCATTAAATGCTATAGATGCATCATCTATCATTCCACCTTTAATGAGTTGTTTTTCATTAATAAACTCTTCTTCATCATCTGAATCGTCTTCCCAATTATCACTTTCTTCAAGTTCAACTACTGCTGGTTGAGGTCCAAAATCATCAGGTAATTCTTGTAATCTGGGAAATCCATTTTGATTATCTGATTGTAACTGTCTTACAGCTTGGGAATTTATATGCATTTTAGCAAAGTTATAGTAAATAAGGGTAGATTTAGATGGCCAAACAGCCCCTTGATTCATAGGTGATAACAAAACTGTCCAAGAAACCATCCATTTATCTAATTCTAAGTTAGATTTCGACGGTATTCCCAATGATGAAGGAGCTAAAAGATCCCAAGCGTTTCCTTTGAAAACTTCATTCAATGCTTGATTATATTCAACTTGAGAAACTAATCTCATATCAGTAAACCTGGAATATTCTTCCTCTTTCTCAATCTTCTCGATAGGTTTAACTACCTCTTTAGATGGTTCATTCACCCCTTCAATTGATCCTTGGTCTCTGCTGAGCAATAAACTTCTACTATGTTGTATGGAATAATCTCCAGCGTTCAATAAAGGTTGTCTATTATAAGTTAAACTCTGTTGACCATCCAAAACATATAATAAATACCATAATTTCAATCTATCACGAGCATTTAATGACTTATCCAGTTTATTACGTTTAGGTTGATCTAATCCAATCTCTTTAGCTATTTGTAAGGCCAATCCTGTGAACATTTGGGAGTCAGATAACCAAAAACTACAGAAAATCAAAGCTAAAATGGTATTAAACCCATCAATTTCAGTGGTGGGTCTTTGGAATAACAAGTCACTACATAACTTATGAAGACAACCCAATAAATCTTTGGATTTCGTGCTTAACTCGAATGTAGGATGATGTATGGATGATATAGTACAAATAGCACAGATTAATATGGGAGAAGATTTCCAAATTTCGTCGATAGATATCTTGGAGATTTCAAATCCAAATAGTTGAGGTGTAATGTTGGAATCAAAGAATTGAAATAATGATTTGGCTTCTTCTAAGGTCAACAAATTATCTCTGAAATCTTCTGAAACATCAAACTTCCTTCGTTTCTCATCACTTTGGTAACTGTCATTACTTATTTGACGCTTTAAATCATTCTGATTGGCTGAGTTTTGTTGCATAATCTCTTGATGGTGTCTCTCTTGTTGTTGTAACAATTCTTGTTGACTTTTAGTGAATACGTCCATTAAGTCGTTCAATCTGTTATCGAATAGGTTCATCTTGGACGACATTTCATTCTTCCAACCCCCTTCATTATGGGCATATTGGGATAATCCAAAGGGTATTTGAGGAGTTGACTGTCGAGTTATGTTTTGAATACTTGGGATTTGAGGTGAGGTGTTGTTCCCCGAGATGCTTGACACTGGGGGGATATTTGACACTGAAGGAATGTTGTTTACAGGAGGTATCGATGAAGGCACAGTCGATGGTACAGCTGATGGAGTGGTTGACAGTATTGAAGACAGTACCTTATTACTCACTGGTGGTAATGGATCTTGAAACTTTAAACTGGGTAATTTAGGTACAAAAACACATAAATGTGCTTGTTTCTGTTTAACACATCGTTCACACGGTAGACTATCTATATAAACACATTTAACCTTGGATCTTTTACAGTTGGAACAAGGTTTGGTTCTTTTAACTATACCCATCGGGGTGCGCGAACTTGTCCCCATACTTTTCACAAGATATAACTCCAGAGGACATTAGCTAACCAACCCACCAAAATGTCAATGAAACCAAAGATTAAAGCGTTTTTCAAAGCTAACAGACAATATGCTGTATCAGGAGCATCCAACGATCCCAGCAAATTTGGTTTCAAAATATCTAAATGGTACTTAGATCATGAATTACCTATAATCCCAGTTAATCCTAAAGCTAAAGAGATTTTAGGTCAAGAAGTCATCAGTTCTTTAAATTCTGTCATTGAATCTATTGGTAAGAAAGATATTGGTCAACATAAGTTAAGTTCCATGAATTCCGTAAGTATTTCCTTCTTAACTCCTCCTAGTATCACCACCAAGACCTTAAATGATATCTCCAAAGTTGATGGATTTAAAGATCTTATTGGAGGATTATGGTTCCAACCAGGTAGTTATGATGAAACAGTTTTACAAACAGCAGAAGATTTAGGGTTATTCGATAAAGTGGTGTTCCAGGATGAATGTATATTAGTAAGAGGTGAGGAAGGATTATATAGTAGCAATTTATAAGGTTATGATAACTCAATCTAGTATTCTCTTGATATATTTCCCCCATGACTCTTCAGTATTGTATCCTATTATATTCTTAATTTCATAAGGAAAGGGTGAACTATCTAATGATGTTATTGGTGGGATATGATCTTTATTATTATCCACAATATCAATGATATCATTCATGTTTTCTTCAAAACTCTCTATAGATGTAAGGATATTCTTATCGTGAATCTTCTTATCATTAATACCAGATTCTGAACTGGTAATTGTATTGGTACCTGTACCAAGGGCAGTAGTTAAATCACTTGTTGTGCTGGATAATGATGTTACATTCATAGGTAAACATTTAATGTTGATAATCCATGTTTCCCATACTTTCAAATGTTCATTAGTATCCTTTTGGCCAAACCAACTAGACTTTCGAGATTTAGTGGATTTAGGATCATAGAATTGAATCATTATTGATGATAATTTGACTTCATCGATGTTTTCAAAATCTCGTTTGATCAATTCGTTAATCTTCTGATCAATTAACGTATCAAGATCATTCTGATCAGATGCAAAAGGATAAGGGATATCGAAAAACTCGTTAAAATTTGGCGTTATAGGACCAAATAATCTCTGGAAGAAAATTGACCATATGATTCCTATGATTGTTAGTATGATGATGAATTGATTTGGTGGTTGTTACATACCTTTCAATGACTCTCTTACAACTGATCGTTCAGCTGTTAGATGTAACACAAACTCCATTGAGTGATCTCAGTTTTTCTTATCTGAGAAGTGAGATAGAGAAGTTATGCGATGTATTGAGCTAAATAAAGGCTAGTGAGTGGGGGTTGGGAGCTGTGGAAGTTGGTGAACGTAGTGGGAGCTATTCAAGCTATGCAATGAAACCTAGTCAAACAAAAACCTCTACTTCACCTTATCATATATATACCTCCCCTTCAGCATTTCTTCTAAAACTTCAACAATTTGGGGCATCACATCGTATGTTAATATTTCAATTTCTGGTCGTTTAAATCTTGCAAGAACATAGTCAGCAACAAATTTATTAGGTGGTTTACCCACTCCGATACTTATTTTAGTATATTCTTTACCCATGATTGAATCTATTGATCTTAATCCATTATGTCCTCTTGCACTTGTTCCTTGTTTTCTTATTTGGATTTTACCTAGAGGTAATTGGATCTCATCATGAAGTACTATTAATGCTGGATTATAATTATTTGATTGCATTCTCTTGATATTTCTCCAATTATTAAATATTGGATCTCCTTGTAAATTCATTAAAGTATCATTGGATTTAAATAATAATATATTGGACTTGTTTGAATCATTTGAAACACTATAAACACCTCTTGAAAGGTTTCTATGTTTACTAAAATCCTTAAAATTCGTCCAATGATCTTGGATCAATTTATCTAATGCAAAATGACCAACATTATGTCTGGTACTAGAGTATTCAGGTTCAGGATTTCCTATGGATGCAATCATTAAAAATGGAGGTTTATCATTGGTGGATAAGTGACGGATCTGTTTATAGCATAACTTCTGGATATATCGATGGTGATGTATTAGCATGATGAGATTCGTGAAAATCGCAGCTAAGTAAATTTTTCAAATTCTGTTTTAAGAGTTGTTTGAAGTTCATTGAATTTCTCTGAAATGGCAGAGATTTCTTCTTGTTTCTCATCAATGGCTTTCAGGACATTCTTGATTCTGGTTTGTTAGTATAAGTGGAGAAAGGGAGGTAAAAAACACATACTTTTGAAAGCATTTGGTATGGTCTAATCTGAAATAAGTATTTTGCCATGTTCTCATATTCTGTTTTGTTAGTAGAAATACTTAACGGTCTCCCTGGTCAACTTACATTTTCAACTTCATGAATTTCTTCAAGAATACCTTTAGCTGAAGTGACAAAGTTATTCATAATGTCAGCATAAGCATTTTGAATCTTTTCCCAATCAAATGATGGTAATTGTTCAACCTTATCCCTATACTTAACAAGATCCACCAACTCATCAATATGTTGTTGTAAAACTTCCAAAGCAGGTAAATGTAAATCAGCATCATCAATGTCAAGATTTTGGGATTTTAAAAACCTTTCGATCTCTTCAATAGGATCTTCTCTGAACCTATCACATGGAGATGACATTGAATCAATTGATCCATCTGAATCACTAGTTGGTTGTTTTGTAAACAGTTGGCGGGTATTGGATTGATTGGGTTTATCGCTCAAATTTGCACTACTAACACCACGACTACTTGGTTTCTTGAACTCAGTATCTTCATTACCTACAATAGGTTCTGAAAATACCACGGTTTGTGGTCTAAGTGGACTTGGCTTAATAGGACTTGAAGATTTCATGGCTGCAAAAAGAGTTCGCGAATTTTTTGACTCTATGAACTACAAACTATAAAGACTATGAACTGATAGCTTCTTTACCTAATTGAGCTAAGTTCTTATGAGAGTTCTGGTACTTGATATGTTGAGCATTGGAAACTCTCTTCAATTCTTGTAATCTATCTCTCAAATTACCAACATCTCTCAAACTCTTTTCTAAAGTTAACCTTTCTTCTTCATACTTTAATCTCTTTTCAGCATCTAATTCACCAAAGTAGTAACCACCTTTACCATCGAACTTCAATAAGAAATTATGGAAATGCCATAAAGCAGGTCTATGAGCAACTGATAATAAGGAAATTCCTAATTCTTGTGAATGTTTATACATGAATTGTTCCATAGTTGGAGATACTGCTGAAGTACATTCATCTAAAACAGCAAATTTAGGTTGATGATAATATAATCTTGCCATAGCTAATCTTTGTTGAGCACCAACAGATAATTCTTCACCCCAATTTCTAGTTTGTTCCCAAGGTTGATCACCAATTAATAAATCATCCAATTTTAAGATTTTGAATATTTCAAATAAATCTTTATCAGTTTTACCATGTTTATTGGTTTTAAATTGTTGTAAATTGTGAGGATAGATAACTTGTTCCCTTAAATTACCTCTACAAAGATAAGCTCTTTGAGGTAAATAGAACATATTTTCAGTTTGAGGAATAATTATATTTCCATCTTTGACTGGCCATAAACCACCTAACATTCTGAATAAGGATGATTTTCCTGATCCATTGGGTCCGGCAATTAATAAATGTTGTCCATGTTTGATACTGAAATTTAAACTTTCGATTAATGTAACATCTGCTGGAGTAACTAATCTGACATTATTGAAGGTAATTTCATCTCCATACTTAACATCTCCAGTATCTGACCCTTTTCCTTTTAAGTTATTTTGTTTAATTTCATGTAAAGCATCTTGGAAATCACTTACTCTTGAAGCATGTCCAACAACTTGTAATAAATATCTTCTAGAATAGATTAATCTATCTAATGAATCAGATGCACTTAATAATAACCTTCTATTGGTAATAAAGTCACCTGAAACTGAAGGATCAGGTTCTTTACCTAAATATTTGTTAATAAATACTGGAGCGGAACATAAAACTAAACCTGCTGCACCCCAGAAATATTTAACAATAAAAGTTTGAGCAACTTCGTGAACAGCTTTTTTCCAATATTCCATTCTAGAGAATCTTTCTAACTGATAATAGCAGAAATCAATATAATCTAATTCTCTTTCATGACCTCTTAAAAAGGCGATTTCTTCACTATTAGAAACGATTTTTGAATGAGCTGATCTCAATTTACCTTCTAAATCAGCTCTTTCTGAAGCTAATTTAGCAAATGGTGGAGAGAATAACCTAAGAATCATCGTGGAGAAATGAGCAATAAGTCCTAACGCAATAGTACCTTCACCACTTCCCACACCACTTTTACTTAATTCTTTAGCACATAATAATAAATCTAATGTAGGTTTTAATAATTGTCCTGGCAATGAAGATAACGCTCCAGCTAATCGGGAAACATCGGTTGAAATTCTTTGATCTGGATCTTTAATTTTACTATCACTGATCTGAATCAATGAATAATAGTTAGCATCTAAGTTATCTGGTAAGTAATCTTCAATAATACTATTGGTCATATTGATTCTCAAGTGTTTTCTGAAATTACTTCTGGTCCAGTTTAACAAGGCGTTAACTACCGATGCTGGGATCCCCAAAAACATCCAGAAAGCTAAAAGTTGACCAAATTTTTTCAATTTCTTGGAAACTAAAGCTCCCACCAATTTCCCATCAAGACTAGCTACTTTGATGGTTAAAAAGGCTCTAACTACCAATAAAGCAAGATGAGTAACTAAATATACCACACTCATATCGTTTAGTTTGGGAATTGCAGCCTTCATTAACCGTAAGGCAGATTCTTTGGAAATTTTCTTTCTCTTCTTATCTATATTAACTTCATCCTTCTTTTTTGATTTAGATGATTGAGTATTAGTAGCACCGGAAAAAGCCGCTGTGATCAATATAATATATGAAGCATTAAGTACCAACGACCTATTATGCTTATAGATATTGAAAGCTGAAACAGCTAACGACTTATTCTTTGGTGTTGACATGGATGACTCCAGATTTTTCTCAGAATGTGGAGTTTTCACCGAGGATGTGATGCGACATGCGACATGAGACATTAGAGCGGTAGTCGTATATTTGTGTGTAAGTTTAAGTATGAACGTCCATACTTACCACATCCATACTTATGTTATTGTGTGTGTGGGCTGTTCTTGTGTATCCTTGTGCATATCTATTTTCCTTGTGCATCTCTGTTTCCTCTATTCCTACTGATTAATCAATTCATCAAATTGTTGTTGACTCTCTCCTAACTTAGTCTCTAATTCCTCTACTCTTTCAGCATATATCGTATTAGCCAAATCAGTAGTATTAGAACAATTGGGATACTGTTCCAATAAGTTATTATACAATTCAACTAATTGATTTATGGTCCATTGTTTCCCTAGATCTAATCCATTCAACATAGATAACTTTGTACTTTTATGATTGAACCAATTATATGAAATATCTTTTAAAATCGAAGGTTTAGAATTTATTGTCGATGGATCTATCAACCCTTCGGTATGAAGTAGTTGTAACATTAGCAAAAGGTCTCGTTTATTATAAGTTGATGGATGTGTTATTTCACTCATGATGATGAGAAAAGCGAGCATTGAGAGAGAAGAGAAGAGTTATCTACTGTCCTCAACACACCTACACCTCTAATCCCTAGAATCCTTATATCTATTAACTATAAACTACAATTTCATGACTACTTCATGACTACTTCATGACTACACTTCTACAACTTCATCACAACTACAACAGTATCTCCTCTTAAAAACATCTTATGAATATATCTTTCTCTTGCATTGGTATCTACAACTTCACCTTTTCCGTTTTTGATTGGTTCATTCCAAATATCTTTCACTTCTTCCAATATCATGTTACAATGGTGATCATATGCCTTTAAACTCCCTACCAATTTATGATTGTTACGACAAGATATCACGATTTTGGTTTTGTCTCTTACAGATTCTGACATTATGGTAAAAGGGTCATTCCCTTCGGTGCTATAATAGTTAGTAAAGTTCTTTATGTCATATTTGACTATAGACCGAGTCCAGGGTCTCGTCGACCCCCTGCCACACCTCATTACATACTCCATGTTTACTTCCATAGTGAGAATTTTTGCGCAATGCGACCTGTCTATTTTACACTATTTACTTACTTGGTTCAAAGGAGCTGCTAGGTTACATCCCCTTTTAATGATATTCTCGATTCTATCCTTCAATACTCTTGAGTTACATTCAACAGTAAGGTTCTCATAACTTATAGATGCTTGATTTTTCCCAAATTCTATCTTAGCTTCATTACCCTTGGTTGAGAAACTATCACCAAATTGGGCTTTTAATAATGATGAAATTCTACGGATTCTTTCTTCAATGTTTGTGTTGGTGTGTCCTGGTTTATCTATGACAATCAAAGTTTCATCTGATTCTTGTTTAACATGATGATCATGGGATTTGGTGGAGATTCTTACTGATGCTGGTGATGAATCAATAGAATATAAGATAGCTATCACACTATCAGCCAAAGAATCTGCCATCAAGTTATCATTGATCCATTCCACATTGACAAATAATGACGAATTGTGGGATTTACTACGATCAACTGTAATACTGATCATATCCATTATAAGACAAACCCAATGGTTTTCATCATCATGAACGATGTTTATGTACCCAAACATTTGCTCTAAATGCCATTCTACCATAGATAAGTTGGCATTGATGATAAGATCGATCTTGGATTTGACTATGGAAGTAGATAATTGAGTGAATTCATGAAGATCTTGTAATTGTAAGACATTTAAGTCGAAATCTTTGGAAACTATGACTCCTGTTAAAGGTTTTTTACTAGTAAATGTGAGTTTTTCTTCAGTTTCACCATTAGCATCAGCTTGAGACTTATCTTCGGTCTCAACCTCCATTTCATCTACCTTCTCTTCCTTTACTTCAACTATCTTATCTTCTAATTCCTCTTCGATCTCACTCTTCAACTGGCTGATTTGATCTTCAGCTAAAAGACCCAAAACTTTAGCTACTTTCAACCCATTGATTGGAATACTCAATTGATCTCCATTTCTTGGATTGTATACCTTCATCTCTTGATCAGTACCTCTTCTATTACTATACTTACTTAATAAAGCAGATTTCAATCTACCCATAGGTATAGAATCTCCATGGACCAAAATAATCTTGGTTGGATTGATTTCATGAATGAACTCACTATTTTGTAAGAAATCAACATGAGCAGCAAAAGAGATTTCTTCAATGCCTAAACGTCTAGGAATGGTCATATCGGGATTATTAATTGAAGGAATGGTTGGTGGAGAAATCAATAAATCTTTAGCCATAGTTCCTTCAACGGAATAACCTGTCATTAATACCATGTTCTTAGGATCTGGAGCCCATTTTTCCAATAAGTTTCTTGATATACCACTCTGTAACATCCCAGGACTTGCAATTACCACTGAAGGACCAAAATCATGGAATCTATCTAAAGATTTCAAGGTTTTGATGTATCTGAAATTGAAAGGATTCCTTACCAGATCGTTTTTCGATGTTTGTAACTTAATAGAATCATTCATAATGTTGGTATATGTTTGGTAAACAGCCAAACACTTACGAGCTAATGATGAAGCGAAATAAATATCGAATTTCTGTAAATCAGGGTTTTTCTTCCAATAATCTTCCAAAATCAATAATAATTCTTGGGCTGTACCTAAAGCAAACACAGGCATTAATACTCTACCTCCTTTAGTTAAAGTATTATGTATTAACTTGGTCAATCTGGTTTCCTTTTCCATTCTAGGTTCATGAGTAGCTGTACCAAAAGTAGATTCAGTAATCAAAACATCGGGCTTAATAGATGGAATTTCAGCTACTGGTAAATGTCTATTTTCTTCACGTGAATAATCTCCTGTAAATAAAATCTTCAAACCTCCAACTTCAATTAAATACATACAGGCACCTAAAACATGACCGGCATGATAAGCAGTAAATCTGATACCTTCTAATTCAATAGTTGAATGGAAATCTATGGTTTCAATTCTATCAAAAGACTTAATTAAATCTTCATCAGTATATAAATTTGATGATGAACCTCCCATAACTGCATCTGAAGCATTTGATAATGAAGTTACTCGAACAAAATCCGTTAATAACCAACGATAAATGGCTTTTGTAGCATGGGTCATAAAAACACGACCTTTAAAATTAGTATGTTGCATTACATAAGGTAAAGAAGCTGCATGGTCCAAATGGAAATGACTAATTAATAAAACATCTACTTTTGAAAGATCATATTCATCATAGAATGGTAAGGAATTCAATCCACTTAAACCCGGGTGAACCCCCGCATCTAACATAATGACTTTGTTCTTATACTCTAGGATATGACATGACCTTCCAACTTCATTACAACCACCTAAACCGATGAACTTTAAATCATCAACGTCGGACATGTTTGAGATTTTCAGTGAGAGATGTGAAGTGCGAATATAGAGATGTTACACAAAAATTGAGATGTTACACAAAAATTGAGATGTTACACAAAAATTCCAAAGTTCCAAAACCTATTAATTTACAATATACCCTAAACTCCCACACGTAAAATATTTTGACGTTGGTGTCTAAATCTAATTATTTCATGTCTTTCCATTATCAATAAAGCTTTATCCAAAGCATTGGCACTAGCTTTACCACTTTCAACCAATTCTCTTCTTAAAGTTCTATAAGCAGTTGACCAACCAATTGGTAATCTTCTTCTTAATTCTTGTTCGACTTTTTCGATCTCTTTATTTAATTCTGAGTTAGTTACCATACCATTATTGATACCCTGATCAACAGCGTTCATAGTAGAAGCAGTAAATAATCTAATAGCTTCTTCAACATGATCTTCAGTAGCAATTGGTGATAATACTAATTTAGCTAAAGATTCAGTTATTCTAATAATAGCTTCTAATTGTCTAACAGTAATTGGAATAGAAGATCTTTCATTCATATCAGCTTCGTTCAATTGTAATTTCTTTCTAATAGAAACAAAATGTGATGATAATCTTTCAGCAGCTTCAGGTGTTAATCTTGGAGCACATTTATTTTTACAATATTGAATATAACGTCTCATAGTTTCAATTGGAATTTCTCCTTCTTCATTATGATTAGTGTTGGCTGCTGAATTACCAGTATGAACATTCATAACATGTTGAGCAATTGAGATATCTCTATTTTCATTATGATCATCTTTAACAATAAAAATCATATCAAAACGGGATAAAATAGTTGATTGGAAATCGATGTTTTCACCAGGAGACTTCAAATCATCATATCTACCAAAAATTGGATTAGCAGCTGCTAAAACTGAAGTTCTAGAATTTAAAACTGTAGTAATCCCAGCTTTAGCAATGGAAATAGTTTGTTGTTCCATAGCTTCATGAATAGCTACTCTATCTTCATCTCTCATCTTATCAAATTCATCGATACAAACAACTCCTCCATCAGCTAAAACCATAGCACCTCCTTCTAAATAGAAATCTCTAGTAACTGAATCTCTTTGAACTGAGGCTGTTAAACCCGCAGCTGAGGACCCTTTACCTGAAGTATAAACAGAAATAGGACTTACTTTTTCTACGAACTTCAATAATTGAGATTTAGCAGTACCTGGATCTCCCAACAATAAAACATTGATATCACCTCTTAATCTCATATTATCAGGTAAAATCTTTTTAGATCCTCCCATTAATAAGCACGTGATGGCTTTTTTGATATCATTATTACCATAAATTGAAGGAGCAATAGAATTTGAGAACACTTCATACAAATTAGGTAATCTACTCAATTTAATGAATTCTTCCTCTTCTTCTTCAGTAAAGATTAAATTTGAATTGTTAGATTCAACATCTGTTTGAATTCCCAAGATTTTAAGATATGGGTTTCTCAAAGCCACAGTATTAACATTACCATTTTTAACTTTTTTACCAGTATTTTCAAAAATTGAATAAATCCCAATAATGGTAAGTCTAGTACCAGGAACCACTTGATTGGTTAAATATCTATCACTTTGTAAAAGTATGGTTCTAGGCATTTCCCCAACAGGTACCATATCGGGAGTTTCTTGTAATTTCAAGATTTGTTGATCAATAAAAGTAGATTTATCATGAACGATCGTATAAGGTTCATTAGGACATTTTTGTTGAGTTGAATTATCATCGAAATTATGAGATCCTTGACATTTTTTTGGTAATTGTAAGTTACCAAATCCAGGACTAACACTCATTTTCATAGTATGTTTACAATTTCTACAAATAATTTGAACTTTAGTAGCTCTTGATGATAATACTGATGATGAGATAATAATCCCACTAACTCTAACAATTTTTGAAATATTTTCACTATCCAAATCTCTAATTGATGTCTTATTAGCAATAGAATATAAGATTAATTGACATTGGGGGAAATTACTAGGGATTTCATTCTCATCTGTTGATAAGTAGGCAATTCTTTTCCCAATTTCAGTAATAGCATTTTCAAAGATTGGAATCATTTCAGTAGGATCATCATGTAATTTCTTGTTCAATTCTTCATTAAAACCAATCAAATGTTCATTATTGACTTTTAAAAAGTAGTTTTTAATCAATAAGTTCTCTCTCAATTGATCTCTATAGATGAACTGATTATTCAATCTGAATTCTAAAATGAAAGACTTGAAGGACTTTAAGATTTCATTATGAGAATCATCACCTCCATCTGATGGTGCAATAGCTGGTGCACTATAATTATCTACTCTATCGTAGGACATGATAAGTTGTAAAAAAGATAACTTTTGAGAGTTTTTTTTAATGGGACGTGTAATTAATATTCCCAATTGGGATAAATTGAATTTCTTCGCGTTTTGTCCGGGTAAGTCTGACATCGGTACACCATATTGAGATAGTGAGAAATAAGAGCATTAGAAGGATGTTTAACTTAAGAGGTTTAGTACGATATTATGCAATACCTAAGAAGAATAAATTACCTCCAAGACCAACATGGCTTATAAAAGAAGAAGATATTGAAGAAAGGTTCATAAAAGGAGGGAGTGGACCGGGAGGTCAAAAGATTAATAAGACTAATAGTAAAGTACAATTGAAGCATATACCTACAGGAATAGTAGTTACTAATCAACTGAGTAGATCTCAAGAGACTAATAGAAAGCGTGCTAGAGAGATACTAGCAGAGAAAATTCAATTCTTACAAGATCCAGAGAATTCAAGATTAGCTGTAGTTACTGATAGAAAGGTTAAAGTCAAACAAAGTAAACTGAAGAAAGCTGCAAGGAAATATAAAAAGTTAGCAGAAGAAAAAGCTCAGGAACCACATTCGAACCCCGAGGAATTGGAAGTCAATATTGAGGATGATTTTTTTAAGTAAAAGTTTGAGATTTTTTTGCACCCAAGCGTTTAATTATGAATAAAGCCATACCAATTTTAGCCACTATTTTAGGTGTTCTTGTGATCTTTCTGTTCTTAACTATAATCTATGTGATGTTCTGTTATACTGTGTTTATTGACAACGAACCTTACAAGTTCTGGGAGTTAAGAAACAGTCATGATATTGAGAATCCTTCAATAACCGCCGTTAAAAGCGTTAATCAGGACCAAAGTGTGGTAGGGATGGAGGTTGATAGAAGGGAGCTCTTGATAAGTAGATCAAGTCAGGAGTACCATAGTGCTGCCGATGAGAGTTTTGGCCCAGTCGATGATACTAACATCGATGACACTATCGATGATTATGATAGTTTGAATAAAACCCTTATCTTACAGGACTTACTCCCCACCTCCCTGATCAGTAAAGTCATGGATCCTTACTCTGAAAACACTATTAATATTGGTGGTATTGTGGTAGTAGTTAAACCTTATCAATCATTAATTCCAGGAGATCTATTAAGAATAGTTAGATTTACTACTAAAGAACCTAATGATACTTCCAATGAAAACATCATTTGTTCAGGAATCATTCTAAATACATATCTAGAGATCAAGGGGAATAAAATAGTGTTAAAGTTCAAAAATCATGAAGATGAACTATTAAAAGAGTTCCCTTTGACTTGTATTAGTTTAGAGTCTACACTTTTATCAGGGTTTTAAAATTATTATACAAATATCTATTTTCTTCTAGATTTCCAATCTTCCAAGGTTTTCATAGCATCTTCCCAGTTTTTAGTTACTACCTTTAATTCATTCTTTAAATTTTCAACATTTTCATCTTCGATATCATTAAAACTATCTATAACATCTTTTAAATAATGATAGTTCTTATATATGTTATTCAAAAATGGAGTTACCACAGTATCATACCCTTCAACATCTTTAATATCGATCTCAACATCATTATCAACATTGGCTATAAAATCTGATGGATTAGATATCACTATATCAGGATTATTATGAAATTGATAAAGGTTGGTATTTAGATTCGAAAAGTAAGATGTCATTGATTTAACAAAGGTTGTAAGTTTATAGTTTTCTTTTAACAAGTTATCAACTAATGATGATAAATGGTTGATCATATCCTCATATTCAGTATTTAATTGTGGAGTTACTATAGAATTAACTTCATCAAATGTGTTATTGATAATAGGATTATTACCTACAATAGTATTAGGAGTCATATCTGTTCTCAATCGTTTAGTCCTTATACCATACGTTATTGAAGTGCTTAAATTCTTCTTATTGATCAATTGATTTTTCAAGGTTTCAATTTCCATTAACTGTCTTTTGATTTCTATTTCGTATTTAACTTCCAAATCCTTAAACTTTTGTTTGAACCTGTTGATATTCTTCATCATTAAGTTATTCCTAGAAGTCAATTCAAACTTTCTGTTATTTAAGATTTCGATTTCATTTTGTTGTTGTTGAATATGTTTCATATTTTTGTTTATTTCCTTCTGTAACGATAGATTTTTTGCTTGGAGATCTTTAATGGTTTCATCTTTCCGGGTCAATATCTTATTGAATGTAGTATTTTGATCTTTGTTCCTATCCACACTTTGTATCAAACCATGAATGATATTGATGATATTCTTATCATTATTATAAATTTTCTCAGTTACTTCTAAGTCAGGAAAGTCCTGTGATTGTCCAGATTTCAATTCTTCGAAATCAATTGTTGGGAAAAGTAAAGGTTCATCTATGTAACCTTTAGATATTAGGATATCATTAAGAGTTTTAGATGCACCCACAACACTTTCTTTGTTTAAATAGGGCATAACGCGTTTTTTGAGAATTCACGGTGAGTATGAGTGTAATGGATGCAATAGATAAGAGTGGGTGATAAAAGGTATGAGGAAAGAGAGGTGAAGGTGAGGATAGGGGACTTGAGATAGGATAGATTAGTGAGAGGAGTGAGTAAGGAAGGAAAGGAAAAAAAGGGAAACCTGGAAAGAAAGTCAATAACCTGGTAATTTGAATGAGCAGGGACCTGGTAACTTCGATGAATAGATAATGAGTAAATATGATGAATCTCTGGACCCTTGACCTTTGTCTTGTGCTCTTTTGCCAGTCGTTCTTCTTTCTTCTCCTTCTTTAATTCTTGTCGTTCTTGATCTTTGTCCTTCTTTCTTGACCTTCTCTCCTTATCCCCTCTATTATAATCCTTCCTTATTGTCCTTCAACATTATCCTTTCTCCTCTTCTTCACAGAGTCAGTTCAGTTTCTAATATTTATTTATGACTTTTATATGAATCAAAATTTAATGATGTTCTTCATCAGCTTCTGGGAAAACAAACCATTCTTCTTCTGGGATATGAGTTTCAGCTTTGGATTCAGCAGCAGCAGTTTCAACTTCACTTGATTCGTATTCTTTTAATAAATCACTGTTAATTTCTTCAGTTGGGATAGTTGGTTGAGCTGGGATTTGAAATTGTTTAACTGATGATTCAACTTCTTGAGCTGATAATGGGGTTGGTTTGAATGATTTGATTTGTTGAATGTATAAATCAGATACTAAGTTAGATCTTCTTGGAGTAACTGATAAGAATCTTCTGGAAATAATCTATAGGGTTAATATACTGTCAAATTTCAAGAATTGATATACCAATAAGTGAATTGGCCCCCTAACATATGGGGAGCTTTATCTCCAATGTCAATCAACTCATTACTGTTGGCTAACAATGGATACATACTTGTCTAAACATATTTATCGATGAAAAGTTTTCAGTTTTCCAATTCGGTGCGAAATAACAAATTTTTATTGGCCATAATTCACTACCCTCACATATTGTTAGTACTAAGGGAATACACTAGTTTAGAGAAGAAATAGACTGACGTTGGTATAGGAGATAGTGTAAGGGGGATAGTGGTTGAAGAATGAGATTTTATTGTGAATATTGTAAATCATATCTCACCCACGATACTCAGAGTGTAAGACAAAGTCATTTACAAGGGAAGAATCATATAAAGTTATATTGTCAATATTATTTAACCAAAGCTCAAGAGAATGATATTAAAGAAGTTATCAACCCAGATATCGAGTTAAGTGATGTTGTTAAACAAGCACCAGGATTTGATGGCAATCTTAAATTCTCAATTGGGGTAGGAGATGAGAATGAATCAATATTCAAATTACCACCTCCACAAGTAATAAAAGGATATCCCAATCCACCACCAAGCATATTAAATAATGAAAAGGATAAAGAGGGAATTGTATATTTAATGAGTAAAAATTAGCATAGGATTATAATAAACATTGTATATTACTATAAGTTTGAAGATTATAAATCAGCATCATCTTCATCAGGTAATGGTAAAGCAGCAGCTTGTTCCATTTCTTGTTGATATTCTTTCATTAAGTTAGAATCAACATGAACTTCAGGTGGAGCTAAAGCTGGAGATTCAACAAATTCTAATTGAGGATTACCAACTAATTTTCTTGCTAACCAAAGGAAAGGTTTTTCGAAATTATAATTTGATTTAGCAGAGATATCATAATATTGTAAGTTTTTCTTTCTGTGGAAGGTAATAGTTTTAGCTTTAACTTTTCTTTCTTTAACATCAACTTTATTACCACATAAAACAACAGGAATATTTTCACAAACTCTAACTAAATCTCTATGCCAATTTGGAACATTTTTATAAGTAATTCTTGAAGTAACATCAAACATAATGATACCACATTGACCGTTAATATAATAACCATCTCTTAAACCACCGAATTTTTCTTGACCAGCAGTATCCCAAACATCAAAAATTAATTCACCAAAATTAGTATGGAAACCTAAAGGATGAACTTCAACCCCAATTGTGGCGATATATTTTTTTTCGAATTCACCAGTTAAATGTCTTTTAACGAAGGTGGTTTTACCAGTACCACCATCACCGACTAAAACTAATTTAAAACTTGGAACTTGTTGAGCCATATTCTTTGCTTTGATTCTTTGTGGAAAATTTTTTCTAGTCTTCTCCCTCACTGCTCGACGATTGTTTACATTTTAAGGGAGTCGGGATTTGAGAGAATTGGGGGTACTGGGGGTGGTTAAAGAGGTGTAAGAGGGTTTTGGTGGTGGGTTTGGTGGATATATAAGGTATGGGTGAAGCTGTAGGTCAATAGAAACCAGGAAATGGTGGAATTGGTATCAGTTATCCAAAGATGAAATGGGTCGTGTATATGGCGAATCGAATGACAACCAAAAGAGATGGAATTATGATGAAATTGATGGTTAACTGATAGTTGGTGAGTGTACCGTACTCTACTTAACCTAAGAATTTGTCTCCTCCCTACCCTTCCTACTTTTTACCACCCCTACACTATCTCCCCTAATCTCCTCATAGATTGCTCCTCACCCCTATCATGTGACCTGATCTTAAGTTTAATTGCGTTACTTGCATCGAGGACACATAATTCGGCTAAAAATGGGTTTTTAAACTACGGAATATGCCAGCGTATCCTAAAGCCCAACATCTTTTCTTGAGACAGGACAAGTGTCTTCTTTCAAGTGTTTTTACTTGTATTGTTCATAAGTGTTCTAAAGAAGTAAGTGTCCTAAAGACTCAATCTCACTACTCCTCCCAAGCCTACTGCTAGCAAAACTCGTAATTCATTTGCGTGAACTCTTTGTTCCCAAGTCTTTGTTCCAATCCTCACTAACCTTCTTCCTAGATCTCTCGGATTAATTGTTTCACCAACCTGAAACATCTCCATGTAAAAAATATCCTGTTAGAAACCCTTATCCCTCATGCTCCTTTATTCCACGTTAGAAAAAAAGGTAGGGCGTTTTAAACACGACCCTGAAAAAAAGTGAGAAATTGTGAAATTTTTATCAACATTTACAAAGTTACCTTACTAGTAACACCAGAAGTTTTCATAAAAGATTAAGGGTTTCAATCGTTTAACAACTCCGTGCATCCCTTCAAATCATTCATAGGGATTGGTAATTATAGTAACTGGATTTACTTTATAATTTTATCCTTATTGTTTCAAAAATTTGTGGTTATTAATAGATATCCTAAAATATCGTGTAAATAATTTTTGTAAGTGATAAAGAACATTTGGGTAAGATGTCATACTTTTCATATAAAGAACGGGATTATAATCTGCCCATAAACCTGCCAAATTTAATATTACCGCAAAATGTATCAAATCATCAAGTTCATCAACAAATTCAAAGACAAATTCAAATGCATAAACAACAATTACATAATTTACAACAAATGCAATTACAAAATCAAATTCATAATCCACAAAACAATTATTATAATCCTTATTTAACAATGAGTAAATCTAATGATAGTACTTTAAACCAATTAAATATCTCAAGAACTATAATCATTAAGAACTTGAATAGTTCAATAACTTTACAACAATTATTGGATCATATTGATTTTGGTCCAATAGAATATTTGAAATTATTCTCTAAAGAGAATAGTGAAGAGACTTTTAAATTTTGTTATGTTTCATTTATAAATTCCACTATTTCCATTAATTTCTTCCTTAAATATAATAATTTAAGTAATTTGAATGAATTGAAGACTACTTTGAACTCAGAAAACTTGAAAATCACGTTAAATGATAGTAAAAACATTAAAGATTTCATTAAATTAAAGACTTTAAATTATATAAATGATTTTAATGCTACTAGAAGTTTACAATTAGATTTTGAAACATTTAATGATAATTTTGATGATATTAAACGAGAAATTTTATTGGTTTTGGATAATCATTGTTCAAAATTAAATACAGAATATGAAAAATTATGTTTCCATAAGAATTCTTTACAAGTTCATTTCACATCTATTGATTCCAGTATAAGGATTTTTGAAGTTTTCCAAAAACTTATTCAACTGAATAATGAAAAATTACTTAATGAAGAAGATTTCGATGATAAATTCCTTATAATAAATGGAGAATTCATCAAAGATAGATGTGATAGAACTATAATTAATGAGAAAATTCCAAGTACAAGATCAGGTACTCCTTTACAAGATAATGATAATGATATGATTAATGAAAGTGTTCGTACAACTTTATTAAATGATTATAATCAAAATATTGTTACCAGTGATAATAGTGAACAAGATATTGATGGAATTGAAAGTAATGAAGATTTAGGTTTAGGTTTAGAAGCACCATCTTTAGTGGGTGCGAATTCTTTAGTTGGCGCGGCTTCTTTAGTAGGTACACCAGTAATGAATCAAACTATTCCAAATTTAGGAACTCCTGGTATGGTTCCTACAGGTATAGTAACTCCTGGAATTGGACCAGGGATGATTTCGGGTATGATGTCAGGTATGGCAACTCCTGTTATGCCAACTCCAATTATGCCATCAGTTATGGCTACACCACCAATTCCTGTAAACTATGAAGATGATTACCTTAATTATAGTTATAGTGATCCTTATAATGTTGGTAATAGAACGATTTATTTAGGTAATTTACATCCTCAATCAACAATTGAAGAAATAGCTAATAATGTTAGAGCTGGAGGATTATTAGAATCAATTAAATATTATCCTGAAAAAAGACATTGTTTTATTACATTTATTGATCCAGGAATTGCATTAAAATTTTATCTTAATCATCAAGTAGTTCATCAATTAATTATTCATGGTTATGATATAACTGTTGGATGGGCTAAAACTCATTCAGGTCCTTTGAATCGTGAAATTTCATTAGCTGTAACTGCTGGAGCTTCAAGAAATGTTTATATTGGTATTAAATTGAATAAAACCGATGAAATCATTGAAAAACCTGTTTTACCAACAGAATTAACTTTAAGAAGAGATTTTAAAGAATTTGGTCATTTGGAACAAATTAATTTTTATCATAATGATTGTGCATTTGTAAATTTCTGTAATATCTTGGATGCTATAAGAGTAGTTGAATTATTTGAATTGAAAAATGTTCAAAAATTGAATACAATTGCAAAAGATGATGGATTTTATGATAAATATAAAGAATTTAAGATCAGTTTTGGTAAAGATAGATGTGGTAATCCACCAAAATTTTCTTTCAAGAAGAAATTTGGTAAAGTAAGACAAAAGATTTATTTTGAAGAAAAGAAACATGAAGAAATTAATGATGAAGCAGCTATGGTATTTGGAATCATAAAAGATCAAAAGGATGAATCCTTAGAAAGTTTACAAGAAAGTCCAGAAGAAGACGATATAATAACTAGAGAAAGAGAAAAAGAATTAAGTAAAGATTTCACCAAACTCAATATCCAAGAACCTAAGAAAAAAGAAGAAAAGGATGAAGAAAAAGATGAAGAAAAAGATGAAGAAAAAGATGATGATGACGACATTTCAATAATCATTGGATCTGATGATACTTCGTCAACCACAGCAAATAATTCCAATGAACCAAGAGAAAAGAAGAAATTTTATAATAACCTTGTTAATTCATCTGATCCTTTCATTCCTTCATTACCAAGAAGTAAGAGAAATAATTCCAATATTTCCTTAGGAAAGTATAAAAATTCATTCCATCAATCACCACAAATACCTCATCATCATTTACCTAATGTTCATCCACAATTAGGTATGCCACCACAATTTACCCCTGTTCAAAGTCCTTATGTTTATTATAGTTATCCTCAACAATTCCAATCACCTTATCAACAACCTCATCCACATCATCAACCTCATCCAATGTCTGCACCTCCACCTCAACATTTACATCATAGTCATTCATTTACTTCTTTGAATCAACCTTATTATAATTCTTATAATTATCCAACTCCCGTAAATACGAATGATAAATCTTTCAGTGGTTCATCAGTAATGGCTCAATATTTAGCTAAATCTCAAAATGATGGGTTCTTTTATCAACCAAATATAGTTTATGACGATAGAAGAAAGAAAGATCATTAATTCTTCAGTGAAAAATTTTTTGATAAAATATACATTAATTAATTATACTACCTATAGTACCAAGTATAGCTCCTATTATTCCTACCACTATACCAATTATATAATAAGATTGTTCTTTGGTAGATAATTCATCTCTGAAAACTATCAATTTACAATAAAATGGAACTATCATACAAAGTAAAAAACAAATAGCTGCCCCTAAGAATGCAACAACTCTACCAAATGATTGTACTACAAGGGATAAAACTAAAATGAAGGTGAAGTAAAATAAACGAATTAAAATGTTTGAAGTTAAGTTATCTTTTAAGTTCAAATGACTTTGAAATGTTCTTAAGATTGGTTTAGCTATTAATGGTAACTTCAGAATAGGTAAGATACCTAAAACCACTAATAAGACCATCTTGACGGCTTGAGGATAATTGGAATTATCCATAAGATTCTTAATGATTGAATCATTAACATTGGTTCCATACATAAGAAATCCAATAATAGCAATGGAATAATCAATTAAAAATGTCACTGTGAATGATACCGTACAAGCATGGCTATATTTATGAGGATGACGCATATCAAGATAATATTCAGGGAATACTGGATGTCCACCATAAGGAGCCATAAACATTCCAAGGGATTTTATAACATCGGTAGCACTTTCTGGCCAAAAATTGATTGTCATAGGATGAATTAAAGTTCCTGGTTGAATATTGGTGATAAATCCACAGATTCCAATTATAACTAATAATGAAAATGTACATAAAACTCCCGTTAAACTGATTAACGAAAGTAAATTTAATGGTAAAAATGATAAAAAGAATACTAAAACCACTATCAACACTTTAAAAAAACTTCCAGGTAAGTTAAAAATCTGGGTAAATGTATCACTGAACAATAAAACAATTATCAAGGAAGCTCCACTTAAATCTATAAGAAATGATAAGGTAATGATTAATTGAGCTATTGAACCTCCACAAAATCCAGCAATATCTCCATAAGTTGTTAATTGAGGATGTTTTTTGATTATTGATCCTAAAATCTTAGCTGTATGAGTGGTAATCATATAGCAACTGAAAAGCAATAGACTACCTAACCAAAATCCACTTAATCTTAAAGCAAACGGTAATGATAAAACAGCTATCCCGATAAGGGTATTAATAGCATTAAAAATTGTCTGATAAACCGTAGAATTCTTATTGATCAAAGAAATATTCGATGATATACTACTTAATCTACTTCTTCCTAATAACTCAGTCTCTTCATTTACAGACCGTTCAGTAGAAAATGATTGAGCTCTTTGATAAGATGAAACAAAATTCTGAAAGGAATTCACATTAACCTCTTCAATGGCATCATCACTGTCGCCTTCATAATTCATGGAATGATTCCTTAAGTCATTCCGTACTTGCTCCAAACTCAAATTTGCTTCATCCATTGACTAATTTCCTGCGCGATGAGTCTTTCTTTCCGTTCCCTCGCCTTCTCGTAAAATAAAACCTCCTACCGATTCCAGAACACCTGGTAAATTAAGGCTTAAAATCAACGCTTGAAAGGATAGGAGCTAATCAAACATTATTCCCTACCTTCTATGAGGCGTCAAAGGTGAAATTATCCGATGAAAGTTATAATTTAACCTTAAAACTCTTCCTTTTGATACTTCAATCGTGTAGCTACCAACGGGGGTGTTCCTTATCCTTATCCTTGGCTGGAAAATAATATCTTAAACCCTATCAAAAATGAAATTTGACCGTCCGATACAAGCAGTTTAGTCTCTAACTTTCACAGCTCTCTCACTAACTCAAAAAATCCCTAAACTCCAGTGCTTTTGATCTTTCTTAGATAAGGTTATTTAGGACATTCGTTGGTAACTTTAGAAATGGGGCGTGAGTTTATGCATGACGATAAAGTAATTAACTCTCATTGACTGCATTTAACCCAGATCCTTCTCCAAGTTTATCACCAAGACCTTTATCATCGATCTTGAGCCCTTTTCCATCATCTTCCCCTATCACATATGACTTTCGGGTATCTCCTACACTTTCCCCTGATCCCCTGATCCCTTGATGATGACCTGTTACTGGTAGTTCTACAAAAATTGAACGGCTGCGAAAAATTATTCCATGCGGCTTATCATGAATTAACATCTATCCATATCTCCTTGTAACTGACCTTCTTCTAACAACTAAACAGTATCAATAACTACTTGACTTATTTGCTTTTCAGTATTCATTTCAATTGCGGATTCTAGTTTCATCTTTCCTAATCCAGACATCTTGCATCAACTTGCATGGCTCATTGAGAATCATGGATAAATGGAGACTTCCTAACTGAAACAACGTTCCAAATTTCAAACCTTTGAAATGACCATCATTTCCTATTTGGTATGATCTGATCCGAGCTTTTTGATATCTTTTCCTAATCCAGCACTAAAGATTCATCAATGAACTTCGTTCCTGTGATTTCCTTGGCTTGAACCCTTTATTGATACCTTTGACAACGTTGATCTCTTCTTCAAACTGTTTAAATCTTCGCTTTGGAGTTTAATTTCTATTAAACCTTATCAACCAATTAACTTTTCGTATCATCGTTCCTCAGCAATAACTTTTACACTTTTTTTGCCCTATAGTTCACAGACACTTCCACAAAAATTCAGTTACAGAATCTGCAAAGTATTTCTTTTTTTTGCTTTTTTAGAGTGTGATCCTGTTTGTAATTTCTTTATCACCTACCACAATATCTACGAAAAGGATTTATTTTTGGCTAAAGGGTCTAGAGTTAAATTCCGAAAAATTCTTGATATAAATTTACAATATTCCTAACATTAGAAAATCATTTAAAGTGAAACCCAGGAAAAGACAGTCTGGTATTCGGCCCAAGACATTTCGGAAACATAGATCTTCCAATAGCTATTCACAAAACCAAGAATCTGAGTCTGTTAAATCTACTCAAGACATTACATTAGAACAAACAACTCAAGTTCTTGATCCTACTTTTGAAGCTTTAGACAGCAGTGCTATGATTTTAGCTAACACTCCAAACTTACTACTTCCTGAGTATGAAAGTAGCGAAGACACTTTTAATGACAGTTTAATCACTAATGAGTTTGACCAAGAAATGAATAATGCTAATTTTAACCATCAATATAATGATGGAGGGTACGAAAATATCCCAGGACATTCTAATATCAATAAGTATCAAATTTCTAATCCTGATGATGTACCTTATTTAGACACTAATCATTATGATGAATCATATTATGCTAATGCTGAGGTTGTACCAGCAGATCCAAATTCTTCAGCTAGACATTATTATACCCCATATCAGACATTATCCCGTCATCATTCAGACCCTGAACAATCATCTACTGCCACAGATTCAGGACAATTGGTGGTTTATAATGATAATGTTCGAGAAAATCTTAAACCCGATAATTCCAGTCCTACTGTTGATCCTCCAACACCACAAAGCCAATACTTGGTAAAATCATCGGTTTTGAATAATCATACAGGTTCTGATTATCCTAACCAACCCATGGGGAATTTCTCCAATACAAATACTAACCCTCAATATCTTCATCAACATCAACATTCCAACACTTCTAATATCAGTACCAATCTGATGAAAAGTAATTTGAGTTTTCTTAGTAGACAATCCACCAATACCAATTATCTGGAAGATTTAAAAAGACCATTCCATCAAAGACATTCACTGATTCCTTATCATTTTGAACAATATGCTTATCACACTTCCACCACTCTGATTATTGGTCAACATTCACCAGTTGTTGGAAGTTCAAATCAGCTTTCTTATCAATCACCTCCTAAACATGTTAAACCTCGTATTGCAACTACAGTTTGGGATGATGAAAACACTATTTGTTATCAAGTGGAAGCACAAGGAATTCTCGTTAGTCGCAGACAGGACACTAATTATGTCAACGGTACCAAATTACTTAATCTAGCAGGTATGTCTCGAGGTAAAAGAGATGGAATACTTAAATCCGAAAAAGTAAAGACAGTTATAAAAATGGGGACAATGAATTTAAAAGGTGTTTGGATTCCTTTTGAGAGAGCTTCGGAGATTGCCCGAAATGAAGGGTTAGATGAATTACTCTTCCCACTTTTCGTTAAGGATTTGAAGGGATATTTCGAAAAGAAAGGGTCTAGTCTTAAAAATGACGGTATACCTTCACCAGGGGATTATGCTGAATTTGACAATTAAAATGTACGATTTCTATGAGAGTTTTAGCGATACCTTTATTAATTATCTAAATCTTATGATTCGAAGGAACAAGATTTCCTCTTAGTTTTTGTTGTTGTTCAATCGTTTCGAATAATCCTTTGAAAGTTCCTTTACCAAATCCATTATGATGATGTCTCTGAATTATTTCAATAAATAACGTTGGCCTATCATTCAATGGATGAGTGAAGATCTGTAAAATGTAATTACATTTCCTATTTGGGCCACAACTTTCCTCATCAAAATCGATGAGAATTCCTAGCTCTCTGATGGTTTGGAAATCTTCATAAATCAAAGCTCCACATTGTGACATCCTAGCAGATAACTTCTCATAATAATCTTTAGGTGCTTCGTTGAACACTAAACCATTTCTTTTCATGTTACGAACAGCGTTGATGATATCATTGGTTCTCAAAGCCATATGTTGAATTCCAGGCCCTCCGTTATATTCATAGAACTCTTCGATCTGGGATTTGAAGCTTCCTCTAGAAGGCTCATTGATTGGAATTTTGATTTTACCATTCCCTGAAGTCATTACTGTTGATCTTAATGAGGAATTATCTGTAGAGATATCTTCCTCATCAACTGACCAAAATTTCTTGAAACCAAAGATATCTCCATACAAAGTGACATAAGGAATCATTTGGTCCCAGGAATAATTCTCTACACAATGATCAATAGCTGCTAATTTGACGGGATTGAAATGAGGTTTCGAATAATCATCATTACTATAATGAGGTAAATACTTACCAGTATAATCGATGTTTTCAATCAATGTATGACTGATATCCGTTCCTGGAATAACAATAGTAGCCATCTTAACTGACCCATACTTATCAATGGAGATTTTGGGATACTTTAAGACCTCGGCTCCTGATTTAACAGCTCGATCGAAGATATCATCAACGCTCTTGACCGTAAAGGAGATATCGATAATTCCTTCTCCGTGGATTTTCAAAGATTCCAGTAACCTATACAAGTCGATTTTATCTTCTAATTGTGTAACTGTGGATGAATAGTATTCATCAAACTCTTTATCAGTAAAGTTTTCGATGTCTCTAGGAATTTCGAATACCTCAGATGGGTCATATGAATATCTTTGAAATAACTTATCACTGACAAGCAGATGATTGGCCATAAAATCAGATTTTAGTTCCCCATATCTAAGATAGCCATCTGCCAATTTTTCGTATGGCAAGGGTAACTTTGAGGGGCGCTGGCCTGGAGAATTCAAAGTATTGACAAGTTCAATCACAATCTCTCCGTTTTTAATAACATGGGAAGCTATCATTCTAGAACCTGTTTCCAAAGTCTTTAAAGCGATTTCCTCAAACCCCATGGATTGTTGAAACCACATCGATAAGCCCTTAGCGGAGGAGGTAATAATAGTAATATGATGAAAACCAACAAATCCATCATTAGGTTGATTACTTAAAAGAACTGAATCTTCAAGTGGATCTTCACTTTCATAGGGATAATATGGCAATTGTTGAAGCAATTCTTTGCAACTGGTTTCTTCTACATCAGTGATTGCACTGGTACAAGTTCCTGAATCATTAGCTAATTGACATTGACAAGATCCCCCACTACAATCTTCACAGTCACTGGCTTCATCTTCATCATAAGCTTTTAGATTGTACATTCTGTGAATAGCATCAGAAATGTACATTTGTGTTAACTTTTTTTGCAGCCATTTGCGATTTTATAGATTTTTTCATATATTTGTGGATATTAATTCCTACATACTATTGGTCAGTGGAAGGTTCTTCAGCTGAAGGCTCCTCTTTGATGGAACTGTCATCTTTGACGTCTAAATTCTTTCTAATGGTAGCCAATTTAACCACATTGGCTTTACCAAACACCCAATAAGGATGGAAAGGTACAGCTATAATACCAGCAATAGCTATCATTAAAGCATCTAATACCATGATATACACTTCAGTGGTGATTAAATGACCTCTCCAACCTTCAGCTAATTCCACAACTCTGTAAACACATCTGATATAGATCACCACCACTGACACGGTGATTGCCAAAGGCATGTACCCAAATAAGGGATTAGCTCTTATATGAGCGAATTTCTCATTATAAAACACATCATTTTCTTTTTTGTATGCTTGAGCTGATTTAGTGTTTAAAAGCAACTTGAAGAAGTTCTTGAAGGATCTCTTTTTTAAGGGACTGGTGGATTGAGATTCATCTTTATGTTTGAAGAAAAGTCTATTTAAGAACTCAAAATAGAATCCTAAGAAAACTGTCATGGCAACAGTTTGGAAAACAATCCCAGCAATAATGATATTTGAACCTGTAGTAGTGTCTTCGTTTCTTGAACTAGCAATTGAAGCTGAAGCTCCTCCACCAGCTTGAATAAGTAATGAAACAACATCACAAGTGATAAATAAATAACTATACCACAACGGCCTTAATATTGAATATGTTCTACCATGAACTACAACTAATTGTGCAAACAAGAAGTAAATCCCCGCCATTATGAATGCTGGTGCAATAGTCAATGCCACAAATTGTAAAATATAATAGTTATTATTTCTAACATTATTTATAGCTAAGATTCTACCTAACCAACCTAAAAATTCCAATCCATATCCACAAATGTAAGTCACATTATACCAATGATAACGTGATATGAAAGTCATTCCTACGGTATAGATAAAAATCAAAGCAAATACCGTGAAATAAATGATATTAGCAGGTTTATTTAAATCATATTTATATAAATTCAAAGTCATGTCCAATTGTTCTAAAGCTATAGCATTTTCAGCAATCCCCTGAGATGCTGAACTCAAAACACTACTATCAGTAGCAGTAGCTAATATACTTTGGTAGGAAAGAACGTTCTTTGACGCCTGAGCTCCGATTAATGCATATGAAGCTGTAAGATAATCTTTAAAGTTATCAGTTTTAGTGATTTGAGACAAAGCTGAAGTTATGGTCTCTTCAATACCAGTGATGGCTGTAGGATTCACCGATGTCCAGGCATCAGAAGTAATTGACATTAGGGATAAAAATGTGAAAGTTAAGAAAAAACCTGATTTAAATAGTCTTAGCCAAAATAAAGTCGCAATCTCTCGTATCGAGCTTGAGCCTCACAGAGAGATGTTGAAGTATACGAACAACGGAAATGGGGTTTTGAAGGATTTTAAAGACACGGATTCCATATTTGAATGGTAGGAATTGGTCTAGGGAATTTTCAGCTGGTTTAAATTGTTGGAAAATGGTTTAAAAACCTGTTATTCTCTCGGTATTCAACTCCGTGAGATGGAGAAAACTGTTATCTCCGTTTATATTCAAATACCGATTTAACCCCAAAGTTAAAGAACTGCCTCGTTTGACACATAACAGTCAAATATGTCACACATTCTCAGCTTCTTTCCGAAGTAAGCTATCTTAGAAAGTGAAGAATTCGGGAACGCGGTTCGTATATATGCTCCAATGCTTAAAAGTTACCACTTAGTAGAAATGAAGGTTGACTCTTGTTTATATTTTAACATCTATCTACACATCGAAATGAAACTTATTTTTCAGTTTGGGATTCGAATTGAGTATCAGAATCATGAGGACTTTGAGTTTCAACCTCAACTCTATCATTGATCTTTTCTTCTTCAGAAGGATGATTATCTAATCTGTTTCTAATAGTTGAAACATTTAAAATATTTTTAGCACCAAAAACAAAATATGGATGAAATGGTACAAAAATTAAACCAGCAATTGAAATCATTAAAGCATCCAAAGTCATTAAAAACACTTCATGAGTGATCAAATAACCTGTCCAGCCTTGTGCTAACTCAACGACTCTATATATACATCTGATATAAATAGCAATAGAGGCAATGGTGATAGCTAAAGGATAAAAATTCAATAATTTTCTAACTCTGATAGAATTGAATTTAGGATTGTAATAAGGTTCCAAGGTATTTCTCTTATAAGAATCAGCATTCTTGCCATTGAATAAAAATTTAAAGAAATTCCCAATACTTCTTTTATTTAAACTGTTAGAAGAATCAATTCTTTTAACATCATGGAAGAATACTCTATTCAAGAATTCAAACCAAAGTGATAAGAAAACAGTCATTGAAACAACTTGAAAAGCAATACCAGCAATCATAACATTAGTACCGGCTTTACCATTCTTTTGTTGAGCTTGAGCTTGTGATGCCATACCACCTCCAATAGCTTGAATAACTAAAGAAATAACATCAAAACTAATAAATAAATAAGTATACCACATTGGTTTTAAAACTGAATAATGTCTTCCGTAAACCACCACTAATTGAGCAAATGTAAAATAAACCCCTGCCATAATGAAAGCGGGAGCTATAGTTAAGGAAACAAATTGTAAAAGGAAATAATTAAGATTTGTCCAATCAGTGAAACTTAAGATTCTACCTAAAAATCCTGAAAATTCTAAAGCATAACCACACCAAAAGGTAACATTAAACCACCAATATCTAGATCTAACATTCATGAATGTATAATATAAGAATAATAATGCAAACAATGATAAATAGATAATATTAGCAGGTCTACTCAAAAAAGTATCATAAAGATTTTCTTCAAAGTTTAAATCATCTAAGTTAACTGAAGCATGGAAAATAGCTTCAGTAGCTTGAGCTTTAATAGAATCAGCAGTAGCTGTGGCTAAAACTTGTTGTGCTGATAAGATAGTTTGAGTTGCTTGAACCCCTCTTATGACTCTTGATAATGAAATTTTTTTACCAATACGAGTTTCAGTAACTATTCTTTCAATAGCTGAAGTATAACTGAAAGTCAAATCTGATACATTATCTGTGGCAACTGTTTTTAAATAGGTTTGGGTTGGATATGCTGAAGTAGTCCATGATGAAATAATACCACTCATCTTGAATATATTTGTTTAAAAAACTTTTGGAACAATTGGAAGTTGATGGTTTAGATCAAGCAGATATTCACTGTTATAAATAGTTTAATAAGTTCGATTACCTAATGGAATTTCTATAAAAAAAAACTGTCTTACAAATAATACCACTTCCGATCATTGCGGCCAAAAATTTTTGCAGCTTTTTGTCCGCTCGTGTTTTGAAGGGTTTTTTTACAGTCAATGAGTCCGGGGTTTGTCTAGATGATATATGAGTGGTAATTTGTATTAATAGAGCTTTTAAAACCATCTACATCTCTCTTCAATCTCCAAAAAATCTATTAATTCACCCTTTGAATTGTTCCGAAATTACTTCTTAAGTTCGCTTACGTAAGCGTTACATAAGCGTACGAAAGGCTTTTTTCATAACATGCCTGTATTACGAAACGGAAATAGATAAGAAAGGCATGGCCGCTCATAGCCCTGATTTGATGTATAATCGAAGTTAACGCGTATAAATAGAACTGCTGATAAATCCATTCTAGTCCGACTGGTTTTAATCCTTGAAAGGAGGTTTATGTACTCATAGATATTTCATGGATCTTAAACCCGATTTAAGAGACCAGAGTGTCAAGTACACAAATTTAACCAAATTATTCATAGTCGGTATATAATGGAAATAACTTCTGTTGATATCCATATTGACCTTGTGTGGTTTCTATGAAGCAGAGGCGAAGTAAAGTCAAATCTTTAGTACTTCTAAAAATAAGGATAACGGTGGTTCTCATTTGAGGACCAAGCCCCCGATTCCACGTAAATTAAACAAGCTTTTTATATTAAGGAGTAACAACCATAGAGATAAGATAAAGATAGCCTTCTCTTAAAAGGTACGCAACTACAGGAGATAAAAAATAAGGTGGGGCTGATGACTAGATGCTATAATTCACTACTTAACTATATAAGATGATGACTAATATGAAATATTGGTTTGTAAAGTAGATTCAGGTTCATGTTCATATTCAATTTCCACTCTTGGTCTTTTCTTCTTATTGTTATTATCTTGTAATTTACGTTTCTTGTCATTATCATTACTTTCGTCATCATCATCAGATTCAGATTCTGAATCATCAGAACTATCATCTAACCATTTTTCTAAATCTTCAACATCAACCAATTCATCTTCTCCATCATCTTCAACATATTCAACTTCTCCAACATCACTTTCTTCATCTTCGTCTTCACTAACCAAATCAACATCATCTTCATCATCGATATCTTCTTGTTTATTATCCATTTTACTTAATACTTTCTTCCAGATCTTATCATCAACATTTAATGGTTTATCACCATATGCTCCACTCTTTAATCTTTCTAATAATTCCTTTTCAATAGATTTTTCGATCTTGGCTGCTGATAATGCTTTTCTTTCTCTATTCTCTTCTCTTCTTTTAACTTTATGTTTGACTCCAACATAATGTCTTTCATCTTCTCTTAATGCTAATCTTCTTTCCGTTATGGCTACTTGAGTTAATCTTGTTAATCTTTGTTTACATTTATGAATTAAAAACTTTTGCCAGTATTGTAATCGATCATCGATTTGTTCTAATGCTTTATTATAATTTTTCAGTAATTTAACTCTTTCCCACATTTTTGAAGGTAAATGGGCTCTTTCGGCTGTTTTCATATATAAATATAATCTTCCTTCAATGTTTTTAACTGTAGCATATCTTGCATTGGCTAATGGACATGATTGTCTTGAACAAAAACCTGTAACATTATATTCATTTCTACAGAAATTTTGTTCTTTGTCAGTCTTTATCTTGAATGCACAAAATTGATGGTTTATAACTTGCCAAATAACGTCGTCAGACATGGTTTATTCTTTTCTATCAAGTTGAATTCAAATCAATGAGTTTTCGTGAAGTCTTCTCATCTCAAAAATTTTTTTGGCCTAGATGAGGTGGGGTTATATGCAGGACGGAAAATCATCAAAATCTACTGAAGAGCTATTGGATGAATTTAGGAGGTAGGAGAGATTGGGTAAGGTAGGTAGGAGTGTTAGTAAGACGAAGGTAAAGGATTTGTGATGATTAGGGGAGTTTTATTTTTTTAGGATTTTTTTTCTGAATTAATTGGAGATTTTCGCAACTTCTACAGATTAACTATATATATTCTATGATCTAAGATTTATAGGTTTATTAGGTACTGGAGGTTTGATCTTGGCAACCTTTGGACCAATTACAGGAATTGAACTGTTGATTTCATTGGCTCTTCTGGAGAAGGAAATTAAAGTTATAATGATCTGATATGGATCTTTATTATCATAAAGATCAACTGTTTGAAAGATTTCATCATGAGGAACACCTATCATTTCACAGGTCTTTAAGAAGAACGATATATTTTCCATTTGTACAAAGGGCATCTTTGAGTTCTTAAATTTAGTGGTTGGATTTTGGGGGATATTTAAAAGGTTTCCTAATTTACATAATAGTATTCCACTTTTTAAGATACTGATAAGATCTTCACCATGAGCTTGATAGTTTTGAATATCTTCTTTGGGGATGTTGAGTATTTGGAATAACCATTGTTTGACTTCAGGTTCACTTTTATGGTATTTATCTATTCTTGATTTGGTAACATCTTGATCAAGATTTGTGAAGGCATTTTGATTGTGGCTCATGATTGAGGGAATTGACAATAGTAGCCAGGGAGGTAGTTTTAGCAGTGGCCAGTAAGGTGTTCAGTAGTAAGTAACAGTTAATGTCAGTGGGTGACAGTCAGTGGTAGTGAGTAACAGTTCGTACCAGTGAGTAACAGTCAGTAACTACAAAATCAAGAGAATGACCGCGAAAAGAGACGTTTACTCATTTATACATTAAAACAAACACTACTAATTGTGTAATTTCTTTTCGTATGATAATAAACCATGAACACCACCTTCTAATTGAGCAGAAGCAGTTCTAAATTCAAATCTAACTTCACCATTATTAACATTAGTTCTTAATTCAGTTAATGATTTAATACCAATATCTTGTAAAGAATGTTGTAAACCATTATATAAATAAGGAATAAATTTAGTAATTGAACCTTTATCCATAACAGAACCTGAAACACCTTGAGCAACGAAAACTTTATCAGATTCAGAGAAATATCTTGAAGTTGAAGCATTAGCATTATTTTTAGTTTGTTGCATAGCATCAACTGAACCCATACCTCTATAAGTTTTTAATCTTTGACCATCACGGTAAAAGTATTCACCTGGAGTTTCGGAAGTACCAGCTAATAAACCACCCATCATAACACAAGAAGCACCTAAAGCTAAAGCTTTTGAGATATGACCAATATTACCAATACCACCATCAGCAATACATGGGACACCAAATTTGTTAGCGAATTCAGTAACAGCATAAACTGCAGTACCTTGAGGTCTACCACAAGCCATAACTTCTTGAGTAATACAAATAGATCCTGAACCCATACCAATTCTTAAAGCATCAGCACCATTTTCAATTAATAAAGCAGCTTGTTCTCTAGTAACAACATTACCAGCAATAACTTGTAAATCTGGATAAGTTGATTTAATCCATTTTAACATATTAATTTGGAAAGTTGATGAACCATTTGATGAATCAATAACAACAACATCTAAACCAGCTTCAACTAATTTACTTAATCTTTCTTTATCAGCTTCCATAGTACCAATAGCAGCACCACATAATAATTGTTTAGAATCAAAAGATTTTGAAGCTAATGGATAACTTAAATTTTTTTGTAAATCAGTTAAAGAGATTAATGAAACTAAGTTACCTTCATTATCAACAATTGGTAATTTACCTTTTTTAGATTTTCTTAATAATAAATTACCTTCAGTTAAATCAATACCAACTTTTCCAGTAATTAAATCTTTAGTCATAATTTCTTCAACTTTACTTGAATCATCTTCATGGAATTGAACATCTCTAGCAGTAATCATACCTAATAATTTACCTCCAACTTTACCGTTTTCTAAAAAATGTTAGTAAGATTTTTCAATGGAAAAATTTTCTTTATCAGTGAATCAATTTATCCCCAACATCGTTTGATGTCAATCGGTAGAACGAAAGTTATTAAAATTGTGATTGATCATCATAAAGAATTAAATATAAAACATACCAGTAACAGGGAATGAAGTAAAACCTAAAACAGATTTCATCTTTTTAACTTCACCAACAGTATAATCAGGTCCAACAACAACAGGATCATTAATAAAACCATTTTCATATTTTTTAACTTTTTTAACCATTTCAGCTTGTTCTTCAGCAGTACAATTATGATGAATAATACCAATACCACCTAATAAAGCCATATGAATAGCCATATTTTCTTCAGTAACAGTATCCATAGGAGATGATAAAAATGGTGATTTTAAAGTAATTTTTTTAGTTAATTTGGTTTCTAATGAAACAGCAGTTGATGGGAAATCAATTAATCCTGGTAAGATTAAGAAATCATTATAAGTTAAACCACCAAAATTTGATGAGTCAATCAAAGTTTTGATATCTAAACCATCTTTAGATTTATATTCACTTAAATAAGAAGTTGCTTTAGTAGTATCGAAAGTCATAATATTTTTTTTTGTATTAACTATTAATTATTGGGCTATTCCTTGCCAGAAGGGAAACCAAAAAAAAATTTTGCAGGATTTTTGCCAGATATTTATACTAACTGACTCTGCGCGATGCCATAATAAAAATTTTCAGTGTCTGAAACGACTTAGCCTTGAGAGTTTACATGTCAAACAAGGTTTTGGGGATAATAATTACATTGGGAGATAGCTAAAAATCAGCTTTATTGTATGGAATACTCTTATATAGATATTATAGTAGTAAAATTTAGAGTTAATGGGGATATATGTGTTACATCGGAGTCACCGCGGTGGAGGTGTTTACTAATCCATAGTTAACAAAATAGATGTTAGAATATTTGGTATATCGACGATATTAATGAATTTTGGGGTCAATCGTGATTCCCACATATTTGAAAAATCTCTTTGATGATGGTGATGATTAAGATTTGGAAATTTGCATGAAAATGGTGGGAATTGAAGGATTATGAGAGTGATAGCATTAATTGATGGACTTTGGGAAGTTTGAAAGATTTTTATTATCTTGAAGTATCCTAAGAATAGGAAAATGCTATCACATTCTGTTTTAATCCTCAGCCTTCCTCTGCATCAGATACCTCCTCCATCAGACTTCCTTTTTCAAGACTTCCTTCTCCATTAGACTTCCATCAAGATTAGACTTCAAGTCAAAATTTACTAGATCTGAAAGTTAGTATGTGTTATCAGTGTAGCGGTTCTTGTATTATTCTTCATAACAATTCAAGACCATCAAAGATGGCTAGCAAGGATCATCAGTTAACATACGAGTAAGATGAAGATGAGTGAAATATTTTCAGTCGCAAAATTTTGCTGGAAAGAAGAGTAAGAGGGTCTTAAGTGAGGTCCCAAGTGAAGATCTAAAGATTGAAGATGTTAGCTTAAGAATCGAATGAGAGTAAAAGTTAAAGGTCAATGAAAATCCTTGGACCATAAAAGAGATTCAGCTTCATTTTCACCACAAGAGGTTCAACTTCCAATTCCACTTCAAGAGATCCAACTTCTCACTTCAACGTACTCTAAATCGACCTGCAATTCTTCGGATTTTGGGGTAAGGTTTTATTTCCAAGATCAATTAGACGGATTTATCTTACATCAATAGCCATGGGTACTTAGTCCATACAAGGTTCGAACACGGAGAAAGTTCATGCTTGTTGATGCATAACCACGACATTCTACATCACACTTAGGATACTAAGTTTTGTCGAAAAGAATCAACATCTTTTACTTGACTGTTTAATCATTCTTCCCTATCGGTGTACGATACTTTTCAATATTCTAGAACCAAGGAAAAGGGTACAAAAGAAGATTGAGGTTTGGCTGCAAAAAATCCACAAATAAAAAAAATCATTATGGCTATGGAACAAAATATTCTTAATATGGAAAGAAATCTTCAAGATAATGTCGCTAACGTCTCATTGATTGACTTGGAAGAAGTCAAACGTCTTTATTGTGTGAAACTCAAGGATTATATAATTGAATTGCTTGCCAATGATCCTAATATCCTTACAGAAAAAATTAGACTTGTGGTTCTGTTAGAAAATATCATGAGAGAACCAGCTGATCCAGGTGTCCACCGAGATAGGTATCAAGAATTGTTTGACTTCATGGATAGAATGATGTCTACTAACAAGCTGTCTATTGAAGACTTGAAAAAAGTCATTGAAGACTTCAAAAAGGAAATAAACAAAAATATCTCTGACATTAAAGAAGATGTTGCTAAGGTTGTTGCTAATGTTAAAGAGGAGGTTAAAGATCAGGTTGACGGTGTTAAAAATGAAATTTCTACAGTCAAGAAAGAAGTCAAAGATCAAGTTGACGGTGTTAAAAATGAAATTTCTACAGTCAAGAAAGAAGTCAAAGATCAAGTTGACGGTGTTAAAAATGAAATTTCTACAGTCAAGATTGAAGTCAAAGATCAAGTTGACGGTGTTAAAAATGAAATTTCTACAGTCAAGAAAGAACTCAAAGATCATGTGAAAAAGGAAACTAATGCAGCCAAGAAGGACCTCAAAGATCATGTCAAAAAGGAAATTACTTCAGCCAAGAAGGACATCAAAGATCATGTTAAAAAGGAAGTTAATACAGTCAAGCGAGAGCTCAAAGATGTTAAAACTGAAATTAATGGCTTGAAACGAAAGGCATCTTCATTGGAAACTGAGGCTATAACTGAGTTGAAAGAGGAAATGAAAGCATTCAAAACACTTAACTTTAAAAAATTGAAGCTTATCAGTAATAAATTCCACGATATCAGTTGGATTGACGAACCTGTTGATGGGCACTTTCCTCAAACGATTACAGAACTCAGAGAAGCAAGTGAGGAAACACTTGACAAGATCTTGACTAATTACAAGGTCCCCAATGATGGTGATCGTGAGAATAAGTTGAGAAAGCTCAATGAATTCTACATTTGATTGTTACTCTAGGAAAAGAAAATAAACGTACCTCTTATATGATATTTCCCAAATCTTATTATTCTATATGATCAATGTACAATGTTATACCATCAATATTTTGAATGAAGAGTAAGAGAGGCAGCAAGAAAGGAAAAGAAGAAAACCGGAGATTCTGTTAGAATAGTTACCTGTAAATAAGATTGTCCATGCAAGGTTTGAATGTATGGTAAGGATAGTTCATGCTGCTTTATGCATAATCACGACATTTTACATCACATTTAAAAACTATTCTGAATAAAAAACAAAAATCTTTTATTAAACAGTTCCATTATCCTTCTGTCTTGGTTTAGGATACTTTTCAAACTACCAGAAACTAGAAGGGTATAGAAGAAGATTGAGATTTGGCTGCAAAAAATCCACAAAAAAACGTATGTCTGCGGAACAAAATTTAAGTGTCCTGGAAAGAAATCTTCAAGAAAATGCCGCTGAAGTCCCATTAATTGACTTTGGTGATGTATTTCAACTTCTTTCTGTGAAAATAAAGGATAGTATAATTGAACTGCTTTCCAAGGATCACGCAGTTGCAAAAAAAATCGGACTTTTAGCTCAAGCAGAAAGTATCACGAAAGACTCAAATGGATCAAACCTCTCTCCTGATGAATGCTTAAGAATGATCAAGTTATCGGAAGGAGAGTTTTCTACTCACAAAGTGTCTATCGAAGACTTGAAAAAAGTCATCGAAGACTCAAAAAAGGACAGGGATGAAATTAAAAGTTCACAAACAGAAATGAATAAAAATATAGATAAAATGAACAACGATATTGCTGATATCAAGAAAGATGTTGCCAATACCAACAACAGAATTTCCAAAATTGATGTTGGTGATATTTATAACCATATCAGTGGATTTTATGACGATATTCGTGAGGTTAATGACAAAATTTCAGATGTTCAAGATGATGTTGATCGGAATCTTGAGGCCCATAAGCGAAAGCATCGTAAAAGGGATGTTTCACAAATGGAGAAGGAAATCATTGGCATGAAACAAAAGATTTCTTCATTGGAAAGTGAAGTTGATGAGTTGAAAGAGAAAGTGAACATTTCCAAAACAAATAACGTCCCACCATCCAAGTTCATGAAAGATTTATTCGATAACTTCAAAATGTTTTGGATTAATGCACCTGTTGATCAAACTGACTTTCCTAAAACTCGTAGGGAACTCAGAGAATCAAGTGAAGAAATAATTGATAAGATCTTGACTCATTACAAGCTTCCCCTTGATGGTGATCGTAAGAATAAGTTGGAATCCCTCAAGGGATACTTCATTTGATAGTATAAAAAATAAACGTAACTCTTATATTTCATCTACAAAATTTCATAATTGAATCATCTTATTTACTTGTAACTTGATTCTTTAATTTAACAAATTCTTCAATTTTTTTCCAACCATCCTTTCTTGCAGCTTCTCTAACTCTTTGTTCTTCTAAAGATTGATGATATAACATTGTACAATGATCATATAATATTATATTATGATCCATAAAAACTTTTAATGCACTATAAGCTAACAGATGAATAGTTCTATTCCAATTAGTTGTTGCTGAATTATGAGGTGGTAAACCATTATTATATTCTAAATCATAACCATGAGGATTAGCAAAACTATCATAATATTCTTCATCATTTAATTCATTATTCATACCATCTAAATTTTTAATATCATGACCATTCATTCCATTCATATTATGATTATTCATTAAACCTGGATCAATTGTATGACCATTTGCATCAACTATTAAATTAGGATTTTCTAATAATTTTTGTTTCATAACTCCATTTGTAATACTTGGTTGAGTTGCATTTGTTAATTCATATAATGAAGCAAACATAATTGGTAATATAACTTCGGCATTTTCTGTTATTAATGTTAAGAAATAATCATTTGACCATAACATTAAAACTTTTTCACTAACTTGGAAATGACTTGATGATATACATTTTGATAATTGGGCGAAAAGTGGGATTTGAATTTTTAAAAATTCATTTGGTTCCATAACTTCGAAAATATCTTCAATTTCATTTAAAAACATTACTTCTTTAAGACTATTGATTTTTGGCCAAAATCTTAATAATACCATTATAACATCTTCAGTTAATGATGCATCTTTTTCTAAAAATTGAACTATACAATAAGCTAATTGTGGATGATATAATGATAAACTTTTAACTTTATGTAAAGGCATTAAAACTCTTATTAAGAAGATTTTATGTTCTTCTTTTAAAGGTATAGCGAATCCATTAATAATTGAACCTAAAATTTCTAATAATTCAGCAATTCCATTAAATCTTTCAGTTTCATAAACAAATTGAATAAATACATTATTTATGGATTTTCTTATAAAACTTCTTAAACTTAAGAATTTCCCATAAATTCTATGTAAGGTAGTTTTTAAACATTCACGTTCTTTCGGATCTTCACTATCAAATAATTCCAAAAGTTTCAAAATGAAATTTTGGTTGATAAAAGGTTTAGCATTTTGATGATTAAAATCTGGACTCTCAATAAATCTTAAAAAGAATTCATAAATTACTTGCATATGAGGCCAAGCTAATTCATTGACGGGTTCATCTTCATCAGGATCATAGACATCTCCTATAGGATTAACAGGAGGTGGTAAAGGTCTAAATAAATTATGTTTGAACATTTCAATAACATGTTTATAAATCTCATTTGTATAAGTAAATCTAGTTGACATTATGAATTGAATAAGTTCTTGTAAAGTTTCACGTTTAATTTCTTTACCTTTTATATCAGAAGTTGGATCAGTAAAATCGAAAAGGATATTACATTGATCAACTTTCTCAATGAATAAATTGATTTGTTCTCCAGGTAAGACTTCATCAAAACTAGGTAAAATAGAAATTTCTTGATTATTTGATGAAGGTTCAAATCTTGAAGATGAGTGTCTTTTTGGAGTGGTTATTAAATCAATATCAAAAGTTTCTCTATTAGGAGAAGAAATATTAGGATTTAAGCTATAACCATGAGGATGATGACCTTGTTGAGAATGGGAAGCAACATGAATGCCAGTTTTTAAATTATCTACAGGATTAGTTGATGATATATCAGTTGAAGCTGTTGAAAAATTCGATGACGAACTTGAAGTATTTGATATAGTTACGTCATGATTATGTTCAATATTTGGCAGTGAAGGTGTCATATCTACATCATTATTAATTACTATTTGTGGTGATGCTGTTGGGGATTGATTATTAGGGGAATTAACTCCTTGATTAATGGTAGAATTAGATGATGAAGAAGTAATTGATGAATTACTATTATTCCTTGATGGTGAAGGAGAATTAGATTTAATGGATCCTGAACTATTAGAATTCTTAGAACTTAATGTAATTCCTAATGATGATTTCTTGGGTTCTTTCTCTTTCTCCTTTTTCTCTTTCTTATTTGAAGATTTGGAACTTCTTGAAAGTCTATTCTTAAAACCTTTCATCATTTTTAGCGATTGGATAGGGTAAATCTACCTTTTTCTTGGGGGAAATTTGATTAATTGATGAATTGAGGTGGTGATGATTGAAATAAATGATCTTTAGGTACCTGAAAGATTTTACTAGTAAAAATGATCAATTTATATTCTTATCAAATATAAATTTACTTTTGGTCTCGTTGAGAAAAATCGTTGAGGAAAATACATGATTGGTGGGGACACGTATTTTGATCTCGTGACGAGGCAAGATATAGAGCTACTAGGTAACAAAACTATAAGGTTTATAGGGTCTATAAGGTCTATAAGGTCTAAAAGGAGATACATAATGTACTTTTCATGCTTTCTTATTATGAATATAACTCAAATAACAATTCCATCCAATTGAAACAACATTTACCAGTAATAATCTCATTTGAACAGGTATTAAACTAAAATTTAACATTTGAAAGGCTGGCCATACAAGCCAATTGGTTTTTAATGTTGGCCATAAACTATTATTTAATTTTCTTTTTATATCTTCTATAGGATTTGATGAAAATTCCATAAATGTCATCATAGTGTAATACATTGGAATTCCAATAAATGGAGCAAAAACCAATTGATCTCCTGCAACTCTTGTCACAGTATCTAAATATTTATTAACATTGATGTTAGATGATCTAATTGGTGATTTAACAGTATTTATAAACTTATACCATTTATCTCCCATCGGAGCAAAGAATAAGGTTCCGTAGATGATTGATCTTAAACTTCTTTGGTAATCATAACTGGAATTTTCATGTTCAGGGAAGAATTTTTGGGCTAAACAATCCCCTGTACCGAACAAAATCCCTGTAGTTACCATATTGGTAGCCAAAGGTCTCTTTAGAACCAACTGATTATATCTTTTGAACATTTACTTTTCGCACATCAAACTTTTAGCTCTTTTAGGCCCCGATCCGACTCGGAAATTTAGTGGACCCTAGTGAAGCTTTAGAACTCAGGAATTTATTGAACCGTCAAAACATTAGTGAACTTATAATTCATATGAAATCCGAATTTCATTGATATCATTGATCTATGAATTCCAAAGTTTATTCCTTAATTTCCCCTATAACCAATTAACAACTGAGTAATTGTAGCAAATGTACAAAAATTCATATGCCCCGTCATGTCAAAATCGATGTATTTTTAGACGCTGGGAGTTAAAGGTGGGGGCTACAATAACCCTACATGTGTTTTCGAACGTTAGAAATCAAATGAGGACTGCAACTCCGAAAGTGCAGGTTAGCCCCAATCTCCTTCGCAACCTGTAAAAATAGTTAAGATTGCGGAGTTAATGTAAGTTTTCATGTGAAGTGATGGTATCAGTATATATTTGGGTTGAACATCTCAGTTCCAAATCAGAAAAAAAATGGTTGCTTCAGAAGTTATCGAACAATACAAATATGTTTTCATGTTCGTAGGTTTGGCTATTGTATACCACACCCTTAGCTATGCATCTTTTAAATACAAAGAAAAGAAACTTGGATGTAAACCTATTATGTTAACCTTGAATGATGGATTCTTAGGTTTTAAAACTGCTTTTGAATTCTTACAGAAGAAACAAAAAGGAGAAATTATTGATTATGTTCATGGATTATTTGAAAGTGAAGGTTTCGATACTGGTGCAACTATGCTTGCTGGTAGAACTATGCTTAATACCAGAGACCCTGAAAATATTAAAGCTATCTTAGGTACTCAATTTAATGACTATGATTTAGGTATCAGATATAAGCAATTCTTTAAATTATTGGGAGATGGGATTTTTACCTTAGATGCCCAAGGTTGGAAACATAGTAGAGCTATGTTAAGACCACAATTTTCAAGAGAACAAGTTGCTCATGTTCAATCATTAGAACTTCATATTCAAAGATTATTCAAACATATTAGAGCTGAAAAAGGTCAAAAATTCGATATTCAAGATTTATTCTTTAAATTAACTATTGATACTGCCACTGAATTTTTATTTGGTGAAAGTTGTTCAAGTTTAGTTGATGGTATTGAAGGTTTGAATGAAAAATCCGATGATGAAATTTCAGATATCCGTAAAAAGTTCCCTAAATGTTTCAATGATTCCCAAGCTATGTTAGCTAACAGAGTCATTTTACAAGATTTCTATTGGTTAGCTAACACTTCACTGTTCAGATATGATTGTAAGATTGTTCATGAATTCACAGATTATTATGTTAACAAGGTATTGGAACATTCCTCTGAAGATTTAGAAGAAAAAGCTGCTGGTGGTTATACTTTCTTATATGAATTAGCTAAACAAACCAGAGATCCAAAAGTTTTAAGAGATCAAGCATTAAATATTTTATTAGCTGGTAGAGATACTACTGCAGGATTATTAAGTTTCACCTTCTACGAATTATCCCGTAATCCAGAAATTTTCAAAAAATTACAAGAAGAAATTCATGCTACCTTTGGTAAAGGTAATGATGCTAAAATCAATGAAATTACTTTTGAAAGTTTGAAGAAATGTGAATACTTAAAAGCTGTTATCAATGAAACCTTAAGATTATACCCATCAGTTCCTATCAACTTTAGAACTGCCAACAAAGATACTTCATTACCTCGTGGAGGTGGTAAAGATGGACAATCACCAGTTTTCATTCCAAAAGGTCAAGTTCTTACTTATTTCATTTCTTCCACCCACAAGAACAAAAACATCTATGGACAAGATGCTGATGTCTTTAGACCTGAAAGATGGTTTGAAGAATCTACTAGAAAATTAGGTTGGGCTTATTTACCATTTAATGGTGGTCCAAGAATCTGTCTTGGTCAACAATTTGCTTTAACTGAAGCTAGTTATGCTGTTACTAGATTAGTTCAAGAATTCTCCCATATTAAGAGTTATAACTCTGAATCCATTTATCCACCAAAAAAGAATTCTCAGTTAACTATGTGTTTACAAGATGGTGCCCATATTGCTTTGTATTAAGATGAATGTATGATTATTTATTCCCATTTATATTACAATTCTATAAAGTCCCTCTATATAAGCCTTGTCTAGATGTAGTTTGCAGTTTCTCTAATTGTCTAATTGTCTAGTTTGTCTGACTGCCTAGTTTTGTTTGTTTTCTAGTTTGCCTAAAGTCTAGCTATCTATCTGTCTAGCTACAAACCCACTTATCTACCTACCTGCTTAGCTTGTCTAAGAAAAATTCACATTGGATTCATCTAATTCATGAACAGTTTCCAAAAACTTATTTTTATAGTGATGTTTAGCATTATGAACAGTACTCAAGAAACAGTTCCATCCAATAGAACAGATATTTGAAGCAAAAACTCTTAAATGAATTGGAATCACAGTAAATGATATTAATTGAAAGATTGGCCAAACTGACCAACTGGTTTTTAAAACATTCCACCAATTTTTCTCTAATTTTTCTTTTATAACATTAAAAGGATCTTCTTTAAATGCCAACAAAGTCATAGAAGCATTATATAATGGAATCCAAATAAGTCCTGGTAAGATTAATTGATCAATACCAATTCTGAAACCAATATCAAAAGCTTCTATCTTTTTACCTGACCAAGTTTCTCTTTTAATAGATGAAACTAAAGGATTTTTAATGAAAGGTAAAGTTTTTCCATACCAAAAAACAGCTAAAGGTGAAAAGATAAAACTACCATAACACCAAGCTCTCATAGTTCTCAATGGATCATAAGGCGGTCTATTACCATTTTCATCTTCATGATTGAAAAATCTTTGTGCTACACCATCACCTATCCCCATTAAGATTCCTGTGGTGAACATGTTAGTTCTATAAGGATATTTCTTCAATAATTCATTGTAACGATGGAAAAACTTCATTAAACTTTTTGACAAATTTTGAAAAATTCGCATCTCTTCTCGGTTCCCGATATCTGATCGATAACAGGTAAAGCCACTTATTTTTTCGGTGATGTTTTTCCATGAATGAAATAACAGTCACAATAGATAACGTAGTAGAGTGATCAATCAATGATCATAGAACGATAGAGATGATCAAAAAAGAGATTTCAAAACTTATATAATCCATCTATCAATGGCTGCAAAAATAAATATACATACAAATACAATTAATCCGAACCGTCAACATGTTTAACAGGAGCATCATCCAAAGCAAATTTCCCTTGTAATGGGGGAATAAGAACTTGATAACCCATAGTATTGGTCTCAAAGTCCTTTGGATCATCTTCAACATGAATAGTAGTAACCAATGATTCAGGTAATAAAGGATATTTAATGAAATGATTATCAGTACTATGATTAAATTCTTTTTTAATTGAAGATGGTAAAGCATGATGATCTTGACCAACCTTTGAAGCAAGTTCTGATTGTGGAGCAATAATTAAATCACACCAATTACGTTTGTTTAAGAATTGGTAATTATCTCTAGATGAACCATCAGGATTAACATTAAAAAGAGGTACCATATCTTCATCACAATCTCTTGAGAAATGATGACCTTTGGATCTTTTGTTTAATAAATTAGCCATAGGATCAGGTGGTGGAGCATTAATGATAGCAGAAGAAATCACATTAAAAATTAATCTTGGATCATATTCTGGAGATTTTAACACTTTTTCATTATGTTCAATAGCTCCTTTATGACCAACTCTATGGAAATTTGGATGGTGATAATATCTTGATTTCAATCTACCAATACAACAAAGATGAACATCTCCTGATAAAATAGTGATTCTAACGGAATTGGCTGCCCCAAAATCAATTAAATCTTTAAGTAATTTATTTCTTTCGGCTTTATGATGTTTAGAACACCAATGGTCATTTAAATCATCTAAGACTTCAACACCTCCATCAAATTCATTGACTAAACCTTTATTAATGATACCTTTCTCAGCCAATTTCCTAATTGGGACTAATAATGGAGAATTTAAGACTAATTCTAACCAAACTAATCTGGGATACAAAATAGGTACACCAAGCATAACTAAGAAATGTTTAATATCAGGAGAATTCTTTAATTCTAAAGCCATTCTATCGAAGATAGCTTTATAACTTTGAGGTTTAATGATTTGTTCTAAAGATCTTTCAGTTCTACAATCGAATCCGACTAACCCAATTTGATTACCTAACTTGGCATAAGTACTTAAAGGAGTTGAACTCATAAAATTTTTGTCATCTTTACCTTTAATCCATCCCTTTTCATAAGTAATGGTTTCTCCGGGTAACTGATGATGTTGATAAATCATATAGTATTTATAGGCGATTTTACCTAAAGATTTGAAGATAGGTGAACTCATAGTGGAATCAGGATAAGATCCATAACCATCAATAATATCATGATCATCATAAATATTGATTGCAGGAATGGTGGTACTTGCAATTGGGAATAAGGATTCTAAACATGAAGATTTCAGTCCTTCCCAATATCCTTTACCAAACCATGCCATATAATGATTTAAGTAATACTTTGAGAATTCATTAGTAACTTCTTCAGTTGCTGGAGCATTGAATTTATCTTTATTATTGGACTTACCTAACCAAGATTGTAAATAAGTTGAAGCTAATTTGATAGAATCACAATAAATTTGATCTCCTCCTCCAAGCATAACATGATAATGTTTCTTAGAATGATTTTTCAACACATCATGCCATAAAGAACTGGGATAGTCTCCAGCATCGCATCCTAATGAGAATCCATTACAACTAAAAGACATAACATTCATTGATTGATTTAAGCTTGGTACATAGAACATCCAATAGTCAGTGGTTTCTCCATTAACAAAATATTGACATTTTTGTTCAAAATCAACCACAGGTAAGTTAATATCGAATCTAAAGAAATGATAATTCTCTTCTTGATAAAATCTTTTACCTTTGAAAACTCCGGTTTTACATTGATTATCCGAGTCAATCTTCAAAGGACCAACTTTAAATGAAATTTCAGGAACTTCATCATAATCTTCCAACACAATTAACATCGAAGCGATATATTCCTTTTCACAATTGAATAATTTCAAAATAGGTCCACATCTTATGTTTAAACTAGTGGGGGAGTCAGTAGGACATTCTTTAGGCACATCTGTGACTTTATTGATTGAAGTGAATAATTCAATTGGTAACGGTTGGTTCCAATTCATTTTATATAATTTGATAAGTGGGAAATTGGTACTTTAAATAGAATGAAACAACCTGGATTGCTTCGCACATGAACCAGTAACGAAACTGGTATTAATAAAAATGAGTTTTCGAGGTTTTTTCACTGTTTGATAATGATTTATCACTCAGTTAATGGCGGGATGTGTTAATATTGGCTTGAAAAACAGCTAGGACCTTTTTTTAGTTACTTTACAAGGCTTAAATAAAAGTCGTGCACAACCCAATTTCAGGAACCAAGAAGAGAAGAAGAGGGTCCCAAGTATCAAAGCCTCCAAGTGAAATAGATGGATGTTGACGTGTTAAATATAGATGATATGTTTGTTTGGGTCAAGGACTCGAAGCGGAGGAGTTTTTAGGCTCAGTTCGTCAAAAAACCGGTAGAGGCTGGGTTGGGGCTGGAAATAGACGGGATGGGTATAACAACATGCTCGGACGGAATAACTTATAGCCCAATATAGCCGAGTTAGTTTCGGTTTATAACCAATTGAAAGTGATTGTTCATATGAGTTCAAAATGGGTTTGGGCCCAGTATTGGAAGTGTCAAGCAGCTTTCAACGCACCAACTTTCCGTCTTTATCTTCTCTTTATCTCTTCATCTCAGAGCTGAAAAATCATTTTCGCATTACTAATGGGTAAGGTGATCTACGATAAAGATGGTAAACCGTATGTATTCTACCACACATTTCATAGCTTGAACATAACTAACGTTTAGATGTCGGACTTGTAATTCCTTATTAGATTTCCAAGTTGCCACAGGGAAAGCCAAAGAGAATAAAATAGTGACACCAAGAAGAAAAGATTGTCCTCCAGATGTCAATGAAATAGGTAGATCATCATGGACTTTCCTTCATTCCGTTGCTGCCACATATCCCGAAAAGCCATCAACTGAACAACAAGGTGAGTTAAAGACATTCCTCAAGTTGTTCAGTAAATTCTATCCATGTTGGTATTGTGGAGAGGATTTTGAGAAATATCAAGTAAAGAATGAACCTTCTGTTGAAAGTCAAGAAAAGTTCGGGAAATGGTTATGTGATGCCCATAATGAAGTCAATGTCAAATTAGGTAAGCCTAAATTTGATTGTAATTTATGGCAACAAAGATGGAAAGATGGATGGAAAGATGGATCTTGTGATTAGATATTGTATATAAAAAGTCTGTAAATAGAATATGATTTAACTTTTAATTTTCTTTAACCATTCAAGTAATTCATCTTCATTGAATTCCTTACCTGGACTATAAATATCTACAGGAATTTGTTTATGCAATCTAACCAAAGTTGGTAATTTATTTACTCCATAAGCCAACATTAAATCTTTAGATTCAAAGGAATCACATGAGATATTGGCTAAATGAACAGGATATTTATATGAATCTAAAGGGTATTTATCTTTATTGGCTAAAATATCGAATAATAATTCAGTAGACTTATTATATTGTGGGTCAGCTTGAACAGTGAAATGTAAAAGCAAGCTTTGTTTAATGTTTATGATATCTTGTAAATCATTATGACTGGAGAAATAATAAGGATATAGACGATTATTGGTGGTTATAAGATCAGCTGAAGGTGGATAAATGGTCTTTCTTGACCAATTCTTGAAGAATCCTTGAAAGAATGTTCTTTTAGCAGTCAATGACATTTGCGAAAATTTGAGGGGTGGTGAAAAAGGGTTCAAATGGATAATGGGCAAGTTACGAAGGTCCCGCTCAATGATCGACTGAGGCCAGCCCCTGGTTTTGAACATTCAGAAGAGTAACTATTTAGACTAAGTATCTGAACTATTTAGACTATCTACACTATCTACAATATCTAGACTAACCACCACAGAAATCACCTTATCATTGAAACCAGGGCATCACAACTAAAATTCACCAAAACTACCTTTGCTAAGCCTAACATTTGCGTTATCTCTACACTTCGCCCCTCTACGGCTGATTGGAATTAGCTGAAATATCTCAAAAAATGCCCTGCAAAAAGCCAGCAATCCAGTCGTGTAAATTGCTATCGTCAAAGTCTCACAATAGAACCCTTTCGACAATCGGCATAACACCGGGAGAATTCAACACCTTTTCTTCATGTCAAAGTCTAATATCGATCACAAGAGGATTAAGGTAAAGTTCATCCCTAAACATGAAACATGGCCAGAAAAAATATTATCACCCAAAAGGGAAATATTTTTGCAGCCACGCTTAATCTGGGGTCGGGTGATGGAATAAAAATCATTTGAAAAACGTTTATCTAAGAAATCTCGTCACTTTTTACAAACTCGCTCAGCCTTAATGAATTAGTTAATAGGCCTAATGTCTCCAAACCTTATTCTAACCATGAAAAATCTTGAATTATATCAAGTTACTTAACTCCTATCTAAAAGGTCATGATTTAACCCGCATTTCATGGTCAACTCTCACACATGAAGAGGAGACGAAAATCTCTCTTATTATCTATAAAGTTGAAATTGAATCCCGCCACACCCTCTTCTTCTTACAATTACCCGAGTTTCCTAGTTACTAATTTGAGTAATCAACATAAAAAATTATCACCTAAATATAGTGAGGTATTTGCCAAGTGATTTTAATTTTTTTTGCTGATAGGAAAAAGTTGGCAGTGGTAAGGTAAAGTTTCAGAAGATTTTCTTATACGAACGTGTAGATAAACTTAGTGATCTGCTGATAAAACCACGAAGGAAAAGTTTTCATCGAATTAATTATGACATACTCTAGAAGAGTATCATTCAATAATTTATCAAATGATTTTGAAGATAAGGAACCACATAAAGCATGTCATAGGAAGAAACATAATTTAAATCTGATTCTTCGAAACCAACTTAATAATGTTCAAGTTGATCAGAATATAGAGAATTCCAAGAAAACCATTAATTATCATGTTATGGATGTAAGTGATGATGAAGACGAAGAACCTGTATCCAGGAGAGGTAGTGCTGTTTCCAATGGTAACAATGATGAAGAATTAGAAGATATGATAGAAAGGAATAAGACTCAGTTAAAAAGTAGAAGGAAAAGTTATAGTGAAATGACCAATGAAGAATTAATGGCTTTAGATCCACAATTTAATACCCCTAAAACTGACTTATCTAATTTCAAATTTGATAATGCAAAGACTTATTACTTATCCACGAAGAAGAACCATAATGTTTTGAATGGTAAGACTTTCTTGAAAAGTGAATTAAAACCTTCAAATAATTATAAATCTTATAATTTAACCATAAGAACTCCAGGTTATGAAAATAACTTCGAGAGAACGATTTTATGTGTTTTCAGTGGAAGGAAACATACTTGGAATTCTATTTATTGGTTACTTGATTCAGGATTTCTTCAAAATAACGATTATCTCGTCATAGCTTCAGCAATACCTGAAACCTTCATTAAACAAAACCATAATCATTATAAGGAAATTTTACGTCAAAGATGTGAAAAGTTACTTAATTGGATCTCCGATATGTTACCAGAAATAGAAATCAAAGTCACTATTGAATTAGTTATTGAAAATAGTAGCAAAAAGTTCATTCAAGATTTATTTGTTCAATATAATCCAAATATTCTTGCTTTTGGAAATAAATCCACCAATTTGAATTTCAAATATCCTGTAAAATTGAACCAATCTATAGGTAACAACTTTTTGGTGAAGTATTCTTCATATTTGATCAAATATTCCACTATTCCCACAATTATAGTGAATTCGAATTCTGATGTCAAAAGGAAGAATTCTATGGCATCTTTGGATTCTATTGATTCAGATTATATGCATACAGATTATTCTAGTCCTAAAACCTACATAAATTTAATAACTCAACCATCAGATAAATCACTTGCTGAATCCAGGAATTATTTGAATCAAATGAAAAGCAAAGATGATCATTCTAATGGAGTTACCTTTAATGAATCAGTTAAATTCGATAGTAAATTGCATTCGATTTATAATTCCCAATTACAGAAACAAAACTCCAGTAATTCCGATAAAATCTATAAAGTGAAATCATTGATTGATGATACCAGTTCCACTTCAACCAGTCAAACTTCAATCAATGATTCAGATAATACCATCAACTTAAAAAATGTTAAAAGTAACTCATCAGGAATGACTACTAAGATGATAAAGAGTAATTTAAAAGCTCCTGTCAAACAAGAGAAGAAAAAAGGATTCTGGAAGAAGGTGTTTTCTTAGTATTCTCGTTCGTTTTCAATTCTTTCACCCGTTTTTAAGATTTTATTTAGTTCGTGTTTCTTTCTTCATGTGTATAAATTAACGAGTAATGATCTCTGGATACTGACTCTGAGTCTCTAGGCGAGAAGTTGAGACTGAGGTGTAAGAATGAGGTAAATTACACTTTAAATGTGTAATTCTATACATCCACCCCATACAAATGTTATTTCTAAACTCCTTACCTACCAATCTATCCCACTTGCAATGCTTATCCAGGATATTTTACTAAATGAGTCCTTAAAAAATTGTCTCAGACAGATGTGGCCATGCAATAAACTTAGCCTCTTTCAATGCGTTTCCTTCCTTTTTAACCAGGGATTTTTGAGCTTAATAGAAAGACAACAGTGGTAAGTGAATATAGAGGGAGTTGACAGGTCTACAATAGCATAATGTGACCGTTTACTGCATCCATTTATAATGGTGTTTAAGGTGAGGGAAGTCAAATCCAGTGCGAAGTTCGAGATTTGAGTATCACCAAAAGAACCATGGAGATGGAAACGAGGTCAATGACCAAAAAACAGAAAATCATCGTGGAACCAAGGTTGAAACCTATAAAGTATAAGTTGAATGATTTGAATTTCAACAAGATCACCAAAACCAAAGTGACAATTGATGGAGATGAGTTCTATTCTTTAGAAGATAATCCATTGAATAAGAGAGGTTATAAATATAAACCATGTAAACCCAATAAATTATTCAAATCCACCCTTTATTCCACCACAGAAATAGCACCTTTCAAGATAAGACCTAGTTACTTCGATAAGTCACAAGGAATAGTGTTTGATGATGATTTATTGGTAAGTAACAAGGAAAATGGATGGAGAAGTATCAGATCAAACATTGGAGTTTCTAAAGGTGATTGGTATGTGGAATTCAAAATCATAAAAACTGGCGATAACGATCATGTAAGAATTGGTTTCGCCAGAAAAGAGGCCAGTCTTGAAGCTCCAATTGGATTTGATGGTTATGGATATGGATTGAGAGATGTGACAGGTCAAAAAATAACTTTAAGTAGACCAAAATCATTCATGGAAGAAGGATTTGGAACTGGTGATATCATAGGGTTTCGAATTATCTTACCAACAGAAGAATCTGATGAAGTAAATTTGATAAGAGATCAAATTCCTATAAAATATAAGAATTCTCTTTATTATGAACAATTCGAATACACAAAGACAGAAACCATGGCCCAATTACTTAATCCCGTGAAGATTTTTGGTGAAAAGTTAACTAAACTAGAGAAATTTGAAGATTTACCCACCATCCCAGGTTCCAAAATCATCGTATATAAGAATGGAAAAGAGATGGGAACGATGTTTGAGAACTTATACTCCTTCAATTTCTCCAAAAACTTGGAACAGAGTTCCAACCCTCATTTCAAACACACAAACGATGGAACTTTAGGATATTACCCAATGATATCAATATTCAATAACGCTATAGTGGAAATGAATGCTTCAGCTGTTCCTCCTGTGCCTGAATGTAAACCACTTAATGATAGGTATGAGGAATTTGTAGTTGAAGAATATTTCTGGGATCTTATGGATGAAGTTGAAAATTGTTACCTCGATGATTTAGAGAAGATGGAATAATCTTCCTTGTACCTTTATATTTGTATACTAACTAATTTACATCAAGTCCGATTTTTCTGACTTCTCCGACTTCTTCTCTTCTTCTTACAATTTCTAAACATCTCTGATGTAAAGCTTTACCTTCCCAAATATATCCTATAGTTACAATATTGTTACATTGATGACAAAGTAACAAATCGAATTTTTCAAGATATCCTCTCAACTCGAGCTTCAATCTCACTGTTACCACCACATTATCACCAATTCTTTCAAGCCATCCTTGACTTATGAGTTTATTCATTAGCACAAAAGTATCCTTATGTGATTTACCGAACTTCACTAATGAGTTGACCAATCTATCTATATTGAAATAGTAATTGTTCTCAAAGATCAAATCAATGATCTCCTTTATGGCCAAAATCTCCGATTCTTTGAAATTTGTGAATTGCTTATAAACATCCTTATCATTTTGTTCTTCATTCTTGAGGTTTACGAAAGAATAGCACATTTGATTGGTGATTTCATTCAAATTGGAATCTATCTTAAACAGGAACCTATTGAGCTGATTGTTGATTTCTTCAATGAGATCTTCAACTTCCACTTCTTCGTCATAGAGTTTACTCACTACATCCACCTTCTCCTTTAATTCATCATGACTTATGTATTTGATTGACCTTATATAAGTTAGTATTATCCTAACTATGGACTGATTCATCGCGTCTTAGCTCTACGTCTTTTTGTCGCATTTTGAAGGTTCAGTCACGTGAGTATGTAAAGAGATGCCATAAGTATCATCATCCCTTCGAAACGATAATTTCAAGTATTATTCGGACTTGAACAACCGAAAGGAACATTCAAGAATATCTCAAAGATTTGTTAGAACCACTTACCACCAAATCCAAGAGCTACTGTTGCATGAATTGATAAAATAAGAAGACAGACTTGATAATAGTTGATGTCACCTTGGTGTAAACATTCAAACATAAAATGTGAAATTTGATATTCCCAAGACGACCTCTAACCTCCTAACCATCTAACCTTGGATGACAAATGGTGAATACTAAAAAATATTTATAGACTCGTAACCTTCTAACCATCTTTCACGAAGGAATCTTGCATGAAATCAAATGCCTATTTGATATATCCGTTGGTCTGGTTAAACTTTCCGTTTTATCGCCGGTGATGTAACAGTGATGTAAGGTAATTATGTAATCGCTTTAAGCCCAAGACCTCGCCTAAGAAAATATATCGAAATACGTTTTTACCTACCGGTTTGGGAAATATTTCTTCAAAACGAATATCTAACGGATAGACAACGCAAGGGATTAAGCAAATTAATTCCCCCGAAAGGAGATTTGGATTGCTAAATTAGGCAGTTCACGCGGGTTTCTCATACCACATTGGGAAGTATTCGACACATGTATACCCGAGTGATTTTTTTTCTCCATGTCCCCAATGTCCGAGAAGGCTCTTTATTGTTTATTAGATATTAGTCAGGGGCTAGAGATCCATAATTGAAGACAGTTCAACTATTTGAAAAGATTTTTAATCTAATATGCTTCTCACCGACAAAAGGCGTTTCAGCACAGCCCAAGAAATGTTAAGTTTCTAATTTATTGGCGGTATTTTGAACCCAGACGGGGTTTGATCCTTTATTGGACCACAGTTTGTAACTACAACTATGTAAGCAAGGGCTAGGGTTCATTCGAGAATGTTGCTCATTCCAAATCGGAGTTATATTGTTGTTGCAATTAATATACCATAATCAATGTGACCTAGTTTTAAGTGCATAGTGCAGAACATTGCATGAATAGTCGGTATTTTTTTATCAGAAAAGCTTGTTTATACGACGGTTGGTAGTATTAGCAGGTGTTTTGAATTATGGGTGCTTGTTGTGGTAGTAGAACTTTATATTTATCTTCTACGTATGGGTATATTACACTTTTACTCAACTCTTTGACCGGCTTTGTGGTGGGACATCTTTGGTTACCATTTCAACTAAAATTGGTAGTGTCCGCGATTTTGCAACCAAATCACAAATGAATCTTTGGTATCTAACATTATTGCAGATTGTGATGGGATGTAATCCGTTACATGATTTGGACTGCTTTGTTCAGAATCAAGCATTAGGTAGAGACGTTGAAGCATTTGAAACACATCTTTTTAAGTTAATGGGTGATATTAAATTGACAGAAGGTGATACTGGTACAAACGTTCAAATGTCTTTGAATAAAAGATTTGATAATCCTATGGCAAGTTCTGACTTCTATATTTTATATGGAAAAGTAGAGTGTGAAATAAAAGCAAGTTCTGGTCAAGGAATCATTTCATCATTCTATTTGCAAAGTGATGATTTAGATGAGATAGATATAGCTGAATTGTTTGGAGGTAACAATTATCAGTTTCAATCAAATTTCTTCATTAAAGGTAATACCACTACCTGGGATAGAGGTGGATATCATGAAATACGAAATCCTATAGACTTTTACAACAAATACACCGTAGAATGGACACCACAGGCTATTAAATGGTGGTGTAACGATCAATTGATAAGAGTATTAGAAGAAAATAATGATTATGGAATTCCCAAATCACCAATGGCAATAAAATTAAGTCTTTGGGCAGGTGGAGATCCTAGTAATGCCGAAGGAACAATTTTATGGGCTGGTGGGTTAAGTGATTATAAAGAATTTCCTTATATAATGAACTTTAGAAATCTTAAAGTAAGTGATTATAGTAGTGGCCAAGTTTATAGTTATGGTCACAAAGATGGAAAATGGTATGGATTAGAAAGTGACGGGGTAATCGGGGGACGAGATTTCTTTACAACTTCAGATTACAATTTTGAACCATCAACTGATGTTGAAAATGAGATGGAAATTTTTTTACCTGATGAAGGTCCAAGAATAGATAAACGAGGTAATGATACTTCTATCACCCCTACAAATGGATCATCAACCTTAATTCCTCCTTATATCAATCACCTTATCACCAATACCATCATCATATTCCTTATCTTTGCAATGTCGTAATAAACCATAATGTCGCCATCTCTCAATGTCGCGCGAACCTCACCGGATAACTTTTGTCCAGATCAGATGATGGTGCGAAACTATTACCTATAAAACCTAATTATCATCAGTTACAATTATAGCTTAGACATTCAACCATGCTGAAGATTAGTTGTATATCTTTAGTAACCAACGATGAAGTGAAATTTGAAGAAACTGCAAAATTTTACAATTCAATTGGGTTCAGAAGTGTTAGATATTATAATAAGAATAACCATCAAGTTCAATTTGAAACCTTAGGTATCAGTAATGATTCTATTCAAGAAGTTTGGTTAGAAAGCTTTCCTTTACAAGATTTAGATTCTACTGGAGATTTGGTTCCTTTACAAGAATTAGAGATTTATAAAGGTGATAATTGTGAACATTATAATGATGCTATCTTGATCAAATTAAGATTTGTTAGTGTTGAAGTTATCAGTAATCCTAAAGATTTGGAATTCTTCACTTGTGACTTGAACAATTGTGAAAAGTTATTCAAAACTTTCGAAGATCCTTTAGGGAACAGGGTAACCTTGACTGATAAATATCAAGGCAAACAATTCAAGTCCATTGAGGAATTTATCACCTATAAAAAGAGTATTTTGAATCCTCCAAAAGATGAAAAACCAACCTTGAATTCTAAAAAGAAGAAAATCGCTGTTATGACTTCAGGAGGTGATTCTCCAGGGATGAATCCTGCTGTAAGAGCAGTTGTCAGAGCAAGTATTTATTATGGATGTGATGCATTCGCCATTTATGAAGGTTATGAAGGGTTAGTTAATGATTATATTAAAAAGATGGAATGGGAAGATGTTAGATCTTTTTTAAGTTATGGTGGTACGAACATTGGTACTGCTAGATCTAAAAAATTCAGAACTCCGGAAGGAAGATTGGTTGCTGCCAAAAATATGGTTAAAAATGGTATTGATGCATTGATTGTTTGCGGAGGTGATGGTTCATTAACAGGTGCTGATTTATTTAGAGCTGAATGGCCAAGTTTAGTTGAAAAGTTAGTTAAAAACGGTGATTTCACCGAAAAAGAAATCGAACCTTATAAACATTTAACAATTGTAGGATTAGTTGGTTCTATTGATAATGATATGTCATCAACTGATGCTACCATTGGTGCTTATAGTGCTTTAGAAAGAATCACTGAAATGGTGGATTATATTGATGCTACCGCTACTTCTCATTCTCGTGCTTTCGTGGTAGAAGTTATGGGTAGACATTGTGGTTGGTTAGGTCTTATGAGTGGTATGAGTACTGGTGCTGATTTCATTTTCATTCCTGAAAGACCTCCAAAAGCTGGTAAATGGCAAGAAGAATTAAAAACCGTAGTTAAAAGACATAGAAGTTATGGTAAGAGAAATTCAACTGTTATTGTAGCTGAAGGTGCTATTGATGATGAATTAAATCCAATTACTTCTGAAGATGTACGTAAGGTTTTAGTTGATTTAGGTTTAGATACCAGAATTACTACTTTGGGACATGTTCAAAGAGGTGGTACAGCTGTTGCTTATGATAGAATGTTAGGTACTTTACAAGGTGTTGAAGCTGTAAAAGCTGTATTGGAAAGTACCAAAGATACCGAATCTCCAATGATTGGTATTGTAGGTAATAAGATCGTTAGACAACCATTAATGAAAGCTGTAGAATTAACCAAACAAGTAGCTACATCCATTGAAGCTAAAGATTTCGATGGTGCTATGAAATTACGTGATAGTAATTTTGCTGATGGTTATAAACAATTCTTACACACTGCTACTTATGATGATGGATCTATGATTTTACCAGCTGATAAACAATTGAATATTGGTATCATTCATATTGGTGCATCATCATCAGGTCTTAATGCCAGTACCAGAGCTATCACTTTATATTGTTTATCCAAAGGTCATAAAGTGTTTGGAATTCAAAATGGGTTCCATGGATTAATCAATAATGGTAGTGAAAGTATCAAAGAATTACATTGGATAGATGTAGCCAATTGGTATAATAAAGGTGGTAGTGAAATCGGTACCAACAGATCTTTACCATCAGAAAATTACGGTAAAGTTGCATATTACTTACAACAACAGAAATTAGATGGGTTGATCATAATTGGAGGTTTTGAAAGTTTTACTGCTTTACATCAATTGGATAGTGAAAAGAATAACTATCCAATCTTCAACATCCCTATGATAGTTATCCCAGCTACCGTTTCTAATAACGTCCCAGGAAGTGAATATTCTTTGGGTTGTGATACATGTTTGAACCAATTGGTTAACTATTGTGATGCAGTAAAACAAAGTGCATCATCAACAAGAAGAAGAGTTTTCATTGTTGAAGTTCAAGGAGGTCATAGTGGGTTCGTTGCAAGTTTTACTGGGTTAGTTACTGGTGCAATTGCTACTTATACACCAGAAAAAACCATCAACTTAAAAACCATTCAAGAAGATTTAAGTTTGATCTTTGAAATCTTTGCCAATGATCGTGGGGAAGATAAGAATGGTAAAATCATCATCAGAAATGAATTGAGTAGTAAAATCTATGATACTGAATTGATCAGTGATATTTTGAAGGAAAATGGTAAGAAAAGATTCGAAACCAGAACAGCAATCCCAGGTCACGTCCAACAAGGGTTTACCCCATCATCAATGGATAGAATGCATGCCATCAATTTTGGTATCAAATCCATGGAATTCATTGAAAAGATTTATGGGGTGGATACTGAAGATGCCGTCAAAACCGATGTCACCCAACATGTTGTCATTGGTTTGGTAGGTTCAAAGATCGAATACAACAGTATTTCTGACTTATATAAAGATGCCAACATTGAATTAAGGAAAAGTAACACAATCCATTGGGAAAAGATGAATAAAGTTGGTGATATTTTAAGTGGTAGATTAAGAATCAGGGAATCAAAACAAATGTAATGCAATAAACGTAAACTTTCGAAATGTAAACTTTCGTCAATACTCTTTTCAAACTTCGGAACCGTTGCCCTTTGTCCTTCTGGTTCTGGGACATCTCTATTGGTAATGTTCGAATTAGAAATCTTTCGATTGTGTTTTTTCAATTCCTTGGATATCCCTTGTTCCTTGGTTACATCAACTTAGAGACCTTCACAATCCTTGGGTACCCCCCATGATCCTGGAATCCACCGCCTCCCGATACTTCTTCCTTGGATACTTCTGCTCCTTCGGTTTTCCAATCCCTACTCCTTCGGGCATTTCTTCTATTTATAGAGGCAATACTATTTTTAACTCTTCGGTGTCGAGAATGGCTACTAAGAGATTTAACTTTTTAACACGTAAAAAAAAATAGATTCAACGTATGTCTTAAAATGGAAAGTATTGTAAGAAACAATCAAAGGCAGATAGACGTGCGCTTCGCCAAAAAAAAGGGAAAACCGTTTAAGATGAAAAATAAATTAAACAATAAAAATCAAAAAAAATAATTTTGAAAAAAATAAAAAAAAATGACGTATAGCCCTGTTATAAAAAGGTTATAATAATGTAAGTAGAACCGTTGCGCATACGAAGTACTAGTGAGACAGTCAGTTCTTGCATATGTATAATGCGCAGAAAATTTTAGTTGGGAAATCAGGAAATTTATTTTCACGATTGTTAATGATAATGTGATATAATTTTCATGATTACAGGGTAAGTAAGAGAAAGATTAGCAAGTTGAACTTATACGAAATACGAAATCAGTCAATATTTTATAAAGATTCAAATCTCGAAGGTTAAAGGTTAAAAGATGAGTTTCCAGACTTATTATTCATTAATAATGAAGTCATTTGCCTACATCGTATAATACTTGAGTCTGTTTTAATGGAATTTACAAAGTTAAATCAACTTCGCTACATGGAAATATGATTAGGGTTCGAAACACTAATTGAAATTAGTGGCTTGTCCAAGTTTACATGATAATCCAAGGTATTGTTTGCCTTCGATTATATCAATGAAGACCATTCATTTAGATGGTTATATTATACACAACGATTGACGCCATATTTGACATTAATTCGCCTTCAAGATTTACATTTTTATTAACCCAAACTATTTTACAACCTTTCGTCAAATTCTCTTCATAGTGGTGTGGTTTTATTTGACTCTGTACGTCTGTCAATATCGGTGAAAAATAAAAATGATCGGTTATTAGGAAACCTATGAATCGGTACCTTACTTCTGAATGTTTTGAACCATTTTTTTTTTTTTAGGAATTTTTGAAACGTCATGATCTTCTATAGCAATTTTGAATTTTTCTTTAATTCTTCCGTTATGTCCATAGTAAAACATGTGAACCTCGTCTAAGCAAAGATTTCTTTTTCAACTAATTTGTAACATTGCGCATAGATGATAATGAACCTTCTTTACCCCCACTATAAATCTTTCAAACCGAAAAAAAAATTGGCGGATTATTATCAAATTGAATTTGGCGTCTAGTGCATAAACCTATTTTCATCTCTTTCCCTTTCCGTCAAAGTTTTTTTTTTATTTTTTTTAATACTTCATTTTTTTCGAGTGCGAAATTTTTTTAGTTTAAAAAAAAATATTCCCAACGGTTTTTCCTAAAAGTATTTAAAGATTAACATACGTTGAGTTTAGAATTTTTTGCTAACATTCCTTACAAGGTTATTATTGATATTTATAAGTCAAAGAATCACAATAAATTTAGAAAAATTCCAACGATTGCAAATTTCGAGGTTTATTTTTAGAATATTTTTCATGGGACATAGATTTTGATCTCATTAGACGGTTTTAGAACATTTTTTTTTTTACAAAAAAAGTATCAACAAGTATCCTATAATCTTGAAGAAGGATGAATAATTTGAATACTGATGGAAGATTAACTCCTCAGTATATCGAACAATCAACAAAAAACCTAAGGTCTCAATCATCCCCACAAGCCTCAAAAATTCAATCTCCTGAAAGTGAAAATTCTAATAACGACCATAATGACTTTAATGATAATGAAAAACAACCCAAATTCGATTCCAACTTAGCTACCATTAATGAAAAAGTTGTACCTGGGATTAAAAAGAATGCTTTTGTTCATAAATTATATACTATGTTAAGTGATAAGAGTTTATCAAATTTAATATGGTGGAATGAAGATAATGAATTAAAGAATACTTTTAGTTTAATGCCAGGTAAAGAATTTTCTAAAATCTTAACTAATTTTTTCAAACATGGGAATGTTGCTAGTTTTGTACGTCAATTACATATGTATGGGTTTCATAAAGTCAATGATACTCATCAGGTGAATAATAATTCTAATGAAAATCAAGTGTGGGAATTCAAACATAGTTCTGGAAGATTTAAGAAAGATGATGAAGAAGGATTGATATATATTAAGAGAAGAAGTAGTTCCAATAGTAATAAATCATCATCAAATCAACCACCTACAAATTCCAATAAATTACCATCTGATAATGTTTATTATCCAATGTATTTCCATGGTGATCAGATGATGCCATTGAATTATGTACCATACCAAGTTTATCCACAAGGACAACTTCAACAGCAATTACACTTTCAACCACATACTGTACACCATTATCCCATGCATATGATGGGACATGGAGTGCAGACAATACCTCAAGGACATGGAGTTCCTCATTATCAAATGTATGCTCCTATGGGTAACGCTCACCCTCAAGTTACTCCTCAAGTTGCTCCCCAAGGAACTCCATTTGGTGCCACAATTGACACAATTAAAGAACCTGTACCTCATAGGCCAATCTCAAGATCAGCTTCACCAAGTTCAGCTTCACCAAGTTGGAATCAACAAAATCATTTAAATCATCAAAAACATAGATTATCAAATACTTCGCCTACAACGATTATTCATCGTCCTTCGAATACTTCACCAACTTCAATTGTTCATAGAGCATCCACTACATCCCCTACCACAGTCAATCATCATACTTCACCTCATTTACCTTCTCACACTTCATCACCAAGTGGTAGTATACAAAATTACAATCCTTTACAATTTAGAAAAATATGGAATAATACCAATGAAAGACCAAGAAATCCTTCATTGATGTATGATCCTTTAGCTACTATTCCAAGACCTCATTCAAGTCATGGAAGAGAAGGACAACCTGAAAAAATCGCAGGTATTATAGAAGAAAATGATAATGACATAAAGAAAGACAATAATGACCATCATGATGAAAGAGATTCATTGGCAGGACCAATGGTTAATCATCATACCACATCAATCAATAATTTTCAATTAAGACCTAAAGAATATCCAAGAAGTTTACCTCCAAGTAATACTTCCCAACAAGCTCATCATTCTACCCAAATTACCAATCCAATGACAGTTCCTGGGCATTCAATTCCTGGACATCCAGCACCTGGACATCCAATTCCTGGACATTCAATTCCTGGACATTCAACACCTGGACATCCAACACCCGCCCACTCCTTACCTGGATCTTTGCCCGGTTCTTTACCTGGGTCATTATCAGCTCAAGGACACGGATCAATATCGGATAAAATCAGACCTTCATTAGTTGAAATCTATAAATTTCAAGATTCAATTTCAACCAATAATTCAATTTTTTCCAATACTTCATCCATAAGTTCAAACAGTTCAAATAGAGATAATTCTATCATTTCACAAAAGGATTCTATCATTTCCTTGAAAGATTCAATTGTTTCCATTGATAAATTCAATAAACCTTCATCTATTGTAAGTTCAAATCTGAATAATCCAACAACTATCAGTGGGTTAGGTAAATACAGAAGCTCAACACCTCCACAAAGATCATCATCAGTGAAAAATTCACCCATTATGAGAAGTCAGAGTTCTAATAGTAATAAGGTTAGTATTAATCTGTTGTTGGATGGTAACGATGATAAACGTAGAAAGTTGAGTGATTGTTAGGTTAATGCATTTTCACTAATATTTTTATCTCTTTTTTCGACAATCTTTGCTCTCACTTCCGTGCCCCTTTAGAATTGTCCCTGCTTATACTCCTTATGCTCACTCCTTTTTTCTCTCCGTATACTCACTACGAATGCACCTTCAATTTGTCTCATATCACCAACCTCCTTTGCCACGTCTCCTATTTTTTCAACCTTCTACTTTCTTTGCAATCCTCCTAACCCATATTCGCCACCTCTTTCTACGAAAATCACCTCTATATTCATATATTCGCCCCAGTTAGAGTTCTCTTAAACTTGCTTCATCCTCATCTCGCCCAAAGGCGGGACCCCTGTAATCAATACATCCTTGCTTTTTAAAAAAAGATCTTTCGCCATAACAACCATTCGGTTCTCTCGTCAATACAATGCCTTGACGTGGATATCAAATTTCCCCTTCGAACCTTCCCTTTGTTAAAAAATGGAAAAATTCCCTCGAAATTATTTTCTGCTTATCAAATTCCCACTTTACCCCCGATGCATATTCGAATTCGCAGCAATTCCAATTGGTAATATTTTTTGAGATGAACAATCCACCCATTACATCAGACACTTTTCAGGATATCCCACTAGGGAAAAAAAGGAGTCAATTTTTACAACAAGATACTTACTTTTTGAGGCTGATAATGAACATTTTAGTTGAAAATTCCTCCTATTGTCAACAGTTGTTCATTACACATACAGTTTCACATCGAATCGTATTACGGAAAGAAAAAGCGATTTTAGCGAACACTCTGAGTTGATTACGGTAAATTTTTCATTGGGCTTTTCTAATTATATGCATCGTTAATGGTTTCTTTAGAGGGTATAAGCCGAAATATTAAACCGAAACAAACCAAAATTTCTATATCTCTTTAATAAAGATCTCATTATACATTATCTTTTTGATTTAGAGGGTGAAATGTTCTTTCGTTTAGATCATGGTTAGTTTCATTGATGTACTTTTCGTGATGTCAGAATTACTTTTTATCAATAGAAATAATTTTTCTATACATTTTTCTGGAGGAGCCGAACGAAGCTATTTTTATAAATAAACATTTTATATTTTGTACATAATACAGATTGAGAAATATTCCTTAAATATCTAATAGCTATATTTTTAACCTGAAAACTATACAATACGCCTTGGGCTTAAATTTAATCGAGGGTACCAACTTCCTTTTAAATTCACGGCTCCTTTTAAAAGAAATTGTTTAATCGGGCCCCCGGGACTCATTTATATTATGACGTGGTTGATTTATGTCGGTCTGACAACCTAGGAATAATTTCTGCAACTATTTTTTTGTAATTAAAATAATAATTTGGCTTTTTTGGCGGTGGTGAAGGTTTTTTCTTCTTCTTCTTCATCACTTGAGTTATCAACTGATGGTTTCTCTATTATTTTATTGGTTTTTGAACCTTTCTTATTTACTTTTTGATTCTTTGCCGTAAATTGCTTATTATTTTGTTGTCTTTGATTTCTTTGGCTAGTCTTTAATTTATTTAATAATGAATTTATTGGTTGGGAATTTTTGTTATTTCCATTATTCTTAGATTTCCCATCCAAATACTTCCCTATGGTACCTTCACTCTGTGCTAAAGTACTTAAACTCTTACCTGGAGCTATAACAGGTAATCCAAAGAATAATTCATTTTTGGCTTTATCATTATTAGTTTCATTATCATTAATTTCATTAGTCTTCGTGGTACCATTACTGGCAGGGTTGGGATTCAACCACTTCTTGATCATATCATTGTTGGATTGTATTGCTGATTGAAATTTCAATTGTAGAATCTCTTTATCTTTTATCTCTTGTCTTCTACTCATGCGATGAGATTGAATTTTCTCAACTTGAAGAAATTATTTGCTAGTGGTAAGAACAACCGGTTTCCAGTTTATCGACCTACTTGCTTGAATTCAAAGTTTGGTCATTCATTTGCATAATCTAAGACCATACATAATGTATTGAACAGCCTAACAAATAAGGATTTAAAAAAAAAGAAATGCTCCGCGACGGGGAATTGAACCCCGGTCTACCATGCGACAAACGGTAATTCTAGCCACTAAACTATCACGGACTTTTTTTCTATGTTTTCGATTTTCTACTCCATCAGTTAAATGTGTCACGTGACTTGTTTACTGACTAGTTGAGTTCAAGGTTGTTATCGATGTAAACGTATTAAGAGAACTCAATTCAATTTATATTTACAAGACTATAATTTGACACCAATGTGAATGGTAGCAACACCAAAAGTTAAATCTTCATAACCTTTTTCAGGAACGTAAAATCCAGCTTTTTCAATCATTCCTTTAAATTCTTCCTTTTTAGGGAATTTACGAATACTTTCAACAAGGTATTGATAGCTATCTCTATCATTAGCAATTAATTGACCAGCTAAAGGTAACAATGAAAAAGAATATAATTGATAAATTGAATCAATTAATTGATTTTCAACTTGACTGAATTCAAGACAAGCAAAAATTCCTCCTGGTCTTAAAATTCTATAAGCTTGATTTAAACCTTCTTGGATGTTAGTGAAATTTCTAATACCAAAAGCAATAGTATAAACATCTTTTGAATTATCCTTAATTTTATCTAAAGTTTCACCATTTTGAACCAAGAATTCTACTCTTTGATTGGCTTCTTTAAACCATTTAGTATCTCTGTATCTAATTTCACCTTCTTTTAACATATCAGGATTAATATCAGCAATTGTCATGGTAGAAACGTTATCACCAAATCTCTTTTCAGCATGATCTAATAATCCAAAAGCGATATCACCAGTACCACCAGCGACATCTAAGAAATCTAAAGGTTTATTGGATCCTGGTCTCATACCACAGTCTAATCTATTGATGAAATGATTCTTCCATAATCTATGAACTCCCATTGACATAACATCATTCATAATATCATAATTTGAAGCAACTGATGAAAAAACATCCCCTACTAATTTTTCTTTTTCTTCTTTATTAACAGTTTTATAACCAAAGTGAGTGGTTTGGGGACCATTGGAACTAGATTGATATCTTACAAGACATCTTGAAAATCTTGTGATTCTTGAAGTCTTGAACATCCTCAAAATTTTCAATTGCCAGAAGTCGCGGTGAAAATTGTAGAGAGTTTGTAGGAGAAGTAAAAGTAAACGTGAATTAAAAGTATAAAATCTAAGCTTGGACAATTCTAACAGTGTTAGAGTGACCAGAACCTCTAGTCCAACCTTGGACAGTAACAATAGAATCACCTTTTTTGATAATTCCTAATTCAATAGCTTCAGAAACAGCCCATCTTAATCTGTTTTCAACATCTTCTTGCCAGTTTTCAACTTTTTCTTTTGGATAAACGAATGGGTAAACACCTCTGTATAAATGACAATATCTAGCAGCTCTTTCATTTCTAGTAACCATCATAATTGGAACATTTGGTTTATATTTAGAAACTAATCTTGAAGTTAAACCTGAAGTAGATAAAACAACAATAGCTTTAGCATCTTGTTCATAAGCAGCAGAAACAGCGGCGACAGCACAAGTTTCACTAGTTGGAGTTGGTTTAACAGCTAATGATCTTAATTCATTATGTAAAGTTGAATAACTTATAGCTTTTTCAGCAATTAAAGCAGTATTATGCATCATTGAGACAGCTTCGAATGGATAAGAACCTTTAGCAGTTTCACCTGATAACATAACACAATCAGCACCATCTAAAATAGCATTACCAACATCTGAAACTTCAGCTCTAGTTGGTCTTGGGTTATAAGTCATTGATTCTAACATTTGAGTAGCACAAATAACTGGTTTAGCAGCTAAGTTACATTTAGCAATTAATTGTTTTTGAACAACGAAAACTTGAGGAGCTGGAATTTCAATACCTAAATCACCTCTAGCAACCATAACACCATCAGTTTCTTTTAAAATTTCATCGAAGTTGTTAACCCCTTGTTGATTTTCAATTTTAGCGATAATTTGAATATCTTTACCTTCTTCACCTAAGACTTTTCTGATTTGTTTGATATCATCACCAGTTCTAATGAATGAAGCAAAGATCATGTGAACTTTGTTTTTGATACCGAATTTGATATCATTGATATCTTTTTCACTTAAAGCTGGTAAATCAACATCAGTACCTGGTAAATTAACCCCTTTATGGGAGCAAACTTTACCAGCATTGACAGATTTGACTTTTAAAGTTTTATCATCAACAACTTCTAAAACTTCAAATGATAAAACACCATCATCAACGTAAATGATTTTACCTGGACTGATAACTTTGGTAATGTTTTTATAATCTAAGAACATAACTTTATCATCACATTTTTTAGCATAAGCTTCATCAGTAGTGAAAATCATTTCATGGTTTGGAGGAATTGGGTAATCTTTTTCATCAACAGTAGTACCAGTTCTGATTTCTGGACCTTTAGTATCTAAAGCAATAGCTAATGGTCTACCTGGATATATTTCTTCGGATTTTCTAGCATTATCAACAACACTTTGGTGGTATTCATAAGATCCATGAGAGAAATTCATTCTAACAATGTTTAAACCAGCTTTTCTTAATCTAACTAAAGTTTCAACATTATTAGTTTTTGGTCCAATAGTACCAATAATTGATGATCTTCTTAAATTTTTATCTGGAGTTTCAGCAGTATCTAATTTAGATAACCAAGCTAATGAAGATGAGGACATTGTTAATTTATAATTTTATAATTTGAAAAAAAACTTTAACGAATTGAGGAATTATTCAATTTATAATAAAATTTTTTTTCCATCAGTTGAGTATTTGAGATTCTGACGGTTCAACGTTATCCGTTTTTCCAGATAAAGAGAAAGTTTCCGATTGTTTTTCAAATTGAGCAATAGGTAGGTAGATATGTTATAGATCTGAAGGAGAGGTTGGTAAGGGAGTTATTCCGGTTAAATTTGGTCAAGAATTGATAAAATAATCGTAGTTTTAGGATTTCGGTGAAAAATCTCAGGGAACGTTTCGAATCAGTTGATACCACCTGACACTTATGCGTTTATGTCGGATTTGGGAATTTAGTTTGATGATGGCCATGATCTGATGATGTAATGGTTTCATGGTGGTTGCAATTGAATCATGGGATGTCTGTTTGGTGTTGACCATTGTCTGGTGATATTTAGGTCCTGATCTCGTACCCTATCTGTAACCTCATCTCTATCAGTAGATTCGCGCACGACTCGGAGTTGTCCCCGATATGTTTTTTAGTAAAAGAAGTGAAAAGGAGGGGTTTTTTATTAACAGGAGATATATGGGTGGTGGTGAAGAGAGTATTGTATTGTTAGGATAAGTTTTGTATTTTTTTATTTATTTTAGGTTTATGTGAATTTCACAGATTTGGGAAGAATAACTAAGAATAAATTGTTACACTATTATTAAAAAACTGAAGATGAGATAAATCAGGCACTATGGGACAGTATTCAAAAGGATCAGAAAAGGATGTTGAAAGGATGTTATTTGGAGAGAGATCATTCTGAAGAGTAAGTACTCCCATAGAGACAATTCTCATGGGGACAGTTTAGAGGAGTCTCTTCTGGATATTTTTTAAGCAGACAATTCCCATGGAGACAAGACACCCAGATTCTCAACAAAGATCTTAACAATTCCTTGTAATGTTCAAATCCTTCGAACCCTTTAATCAGCTACCTTTATCACAATCAAAGGAAGTTCGCGCAGTCTGAATTATGGTATTACCAATAATAGCTGGGATTGGTGTCACCATACTAGCCTTAACCGCCAAAACAACCATTGCTGCATACAGAAAATACCTTCACTTAACACCAGAAATGATAGCATCACTCAACAACATCACCATCAAGAAATCAACTCAAATTGATCATAGTCATCCCCATTCCAGTCAGCATTCATTTATCCGAAATCATTACCCCAACTCCGGTTTTCAGCAGAAAATGACAGAAGAAGAAGCCTTGAAGATTTTAGGGATTGAAGGTGATGATATTGTCAACCTAGATAAAGAAATGTTGAAGAATAGATATAGAAAATTAATAATCATGAACCATCCTGATAAGCATGGTAGTCAGTTCTTATCCCAGAAAATCAACGAAGCCAAAGATATTTTAGATAGAAGTTATTTATTCAGAAAGAAGTAGATAGTGGTTGTATATAGTAATTTATGATTAATGCCCGTTTGCAGTACCATTTTCGGAGGAGTCGATTTGAAATCCATTAGCATTATCGTTGATGGTGGTTCCGTTGACAGCGGCTCCGTTTTGTATTATGCTGGCCTCTATTGAACCTTCGATTTGTTGAGGTTCTTGTACAGCTCCTTGTGCAGCCTTTTTACCTCCTTCGAAATTCTGTCTGATTCTCAAATAATGGTCCAATTCTTCTGCACTAACAGAAGGAACTAAATCATTCTGTGCTTTCAAGAAATCAACCATCTTAACAACAACATCGGTATCTTCAATGGTAGCAACATTATCGAACCACCATCTTGTAGATACCTCTTGCTCATTTTTGGCAATCCTTTCACTATTGAACTTCTTGATCTTCTTGTCTACCTCATTAGCAATTCTGGTCATGGCATTCAACATCGAATCTGAACATAATGCATAGAAATCTGCACCCGTGAAAGTAAATGAACACTTTTCTGCAATTTTTTCCAAGTCTACATCATCATCAAGTTTGAATTTTCTAGTTAATGCTTCTAAAATCTTTACTTGTTTCTCGTCGGTGTCGGAAATACCCAAGTATAACATCTTATCGAATCTTCCAGGTCTCAATAAAGCCTCATCTAATAAATCAGGTCTATTGGTAGCTCCGACGACGAAAACCCCTTCACCGTCACTTCCTCCACCACTCATACCGTCTAGTTCAGCTAACAATTGAGATACAATTCTATCCATAACACCACCAGAATCCCCTTGATTACCTCTTTTAGGTGCTACGGAATCTAATTCATCAAAGAAAATAACACATGGTTTGGCATCTCTTGCCTTTTGGAAAACTCTACGGACATTAGCTTCTGATTCTCCAATATACATATTCAATAGTTCTGGACCTTTAACACTGAAGAAATTCAAGGAAAAATTAGTAGCAATGGCTTTTGCTAACAACGTCTTTCCAGTACCAGGGGGACCATAGAATAAGATACCTGATCTTTTCTTTAATCCGTTATTGAATAATTCTGGATGTTTCAAAGGCATGTCAATAGTATCCAAGATTTCATCTTTAACTAAATCTAAACCTCCAATATCCTCCCATTTAACATTAGGAATTCTAGGAGCTCCAATGGAATCACTATATTGATTTCTAGCATCATTTATGGCTTTATTGAAATCTTCAGGGATTAAAGTGATGACTCCACCATTACCAATTTTGATTAACTTCTCCATGATCAAATTCTTATTACCTTCAAGTTTACAAAGTTTAGCAATTCTCTTGGTGGCCAAGTTCTTTGCTTTTTTCACAATAGATATCAAATCTCTAGGTGTCAAACCTGCTGATTGTAAAGCTAGGTTCTGGAAACTGATATCGTTCCTGATACCATAGGGGAATTGTTTATAATTACCTGTCCAACCATTGGTTTCATCTACAAAGTCAGTTTCGGTGGTGAATTCGTTATTGATCAAAAACTTAAAGATTTCAAATCTTTCAGATTCATTAGGAACGTTGAAATTGATCTGGAACTTGATCAAGGACCTCAAGTTATTGTTCAATTTATCAATATCATTACAACTGAATACTATGACGACGTTTTTACGAGAAAAGTATGAGTTCAACATGGTGATGATTTTCAAAGTCAAGGAAGTTGAAACATTGGATCCTTGTTCGTTTTCATTGATTTCAACACATAAGTTCTCAATATGTTTCAAGTAAATGACATTGAACGAAGAGTCATTAGCTTCTGTGCTTAATAACTTATCGATTTGACCACTGATTAATCCTACGGTTTTCAACTCACTGCCAGGATTGATGAAGTTGACGCAATCCAACTCTACCAAATTCATACCCAACTCCATAGTAAGGTTTCTGATCAAGGTAGTCTTACCCAATCCTCTAGACATGGAATGCAATAAAATGGTGGTTTTCAAATTTATCTTGGAGTTAAGATTGGTTAATAAGATCTTCTTCAACGTTTTAGCATAAGCAAAGTTTCCAGTTTCGATCAAGGAATTGTAGTTAAATAACGGTGGTAATGATAAATATTCATACCAATTATGGAATTCATTACATGGAAGTCTTACAAATTCCACTCCTGATAAGATCATTCTGGTCTTTAAAGGATCAATCATAAATTGACCTGTTTGGTCATCTTCTCCCAATACTTCGTTGATTTTAAACCAAGCTACCGAATCTGGATCTCCAGTAGGAATGATATCTTCTTCACTGGCCAAATCAAACATGGTTTTGGAAATGATGGAGTCAATAGTAATAGGTAAGAAATCACCAGTTTTAATGACTTTGAAAGCTGAATGGAAAGATGTTTTTAAACCAGAAAAGAAGTGCTGTTGGAAAGTTTTATCCAAAGTTATAGGAGAAGCAACTCTGGAAATAGTTACTGATTTGGCTACAGGTACGATATTGGAAATCTGGAGACTTTTCAGTTTACAAGGTTCCAAATTGACTTCTGATTCGACATCCAAATTCAAATTAATGGATAAAATAGGTGACACATATAAAAATCCTGAACTCAAAGATCTGTTAGGTTCAATAATAGTGAACAATTTAACCAAAATCTTATCTTTACCATAATTTAACCACACGGAATCTCCATTGAATATAGGGAACCCTAACTTCACCAAATCACTATTATTCAAGTAAACAAACAATTCATCATCTTCCTTCTTCCATATTGGAGAATCCACAATCTTACGTTTCAAGGTCTTCACTTTGAATTTGGTGTATTGGACGTCTTCGATATCGAGGTTCAAAGAAGAAGTCAAATAATTAGATAATTGAATATTCTCTTCATCGTCACTTTCTTCCACCACACTCACCTTGTTTTCAACTTCATGTTTGATTATGAAAATGTTGGTGTTTTCATTAATTTTCCCCTGGTTAACTGGTTCACATAATATCACCTCACCATTGATGGATCTGATGATATCATTTTTGGAAACGATGTCCGATTTCAAGAACTTTGTAAGGAAACTACAACGAATAGAATCACTAGTTTTGGAATTCAATATGCTGTATACTTCATTTGGAACAGAAACATAGATACTGTCCAAATTTGGGATATCTTCTTCACTGATGGATTGCACCAAACAAGTGGTGATAGTTATCTGATTATTGAATTGAAGCAAGTAGGAATTGTTAATGAAGGTAATATCATTGGAATGCGAGTCATGGTTTATGCTATTGATCTTATATAATTTGAAATCATGGAAATAGTCTGATCCTAAGAATTTCACCAAAACGTAATTGTTATTGGATTCTTTAGAAAACAACCTCAAATACAATTCCATGGATATTTGAACTTCATCATAAGTTAATATCGTTGGATCATTGATGAGGTTCAAGTTTCCTACGGTAATGATCGATGTTTGGCCTTCTTCAATGGATGGCATGGTCGATACTTTTGACTTTTCCCCAGAATTCGCAATTCCTCGGTGACTGTGAAAATGATGGATGGGACGTGAGAGAATGAGAGTGAAGGGAGGTCTTGAGGGAGGAGGAGAGTGAATTGGATTGAGAGACCAAAGAACAAGGCTTGAGAGACCAAAGAACAAGGGGTTGTCTCAGTGAGTCTTCTTATTCTAATTTAACTTTGGCTTCACTATCTCGACTGCTGACTTAAAAATGGACTCAGCTATTGAATTGGCTATCCACTCAGCTATTGGCTTGATCATCGACTTAGCTATTGGAATAGATATCTGTCGTCTCTACCTCAGGTCATCCTTCTTCTTCGTCACCTCCCTGCAACTTGTCCCAGTCACTTCCACCTTCCCAAACCATCTCACTGAGTTACCCGGATCCCATCGAGAAAAAACTTCAACCTCACTGAAAACTTCACAACTTTTCACTGTACTATCAATTGTATGTAAAATTCAAATGATAAAATATGATGAAAAACTTCTTTTTTATACCATAGAGAGCAAATTTATTTCTTGATTTAGGCCGTTTTGGTTCTTGCTGTCAAGTTGCAATGAAATGGTACTTTTGTCATAGTTACACTGATTTTATCAATTACTGAACATTAACTAACATTTAGGTTTACGAATTTAAGAGATGGACCAATTGTAGAGTTAGCCCAATTTTAGAGTTAGCAAGACCTTGAGATAGTAAGGAAGCTATCGCTGGTAGTAAGGAAGCTCACTGATAGTATTTAGGATTACGAACTCCAATCTCCTCTAAACGTATCGTTTCTCTATTGCACATACAGTATGGTTTACCCCTAAATCTCATCAACCTTCATACCTGTCATTCCCTACGCCCACAAATACAGAGAGAAGTTATAGATGTTCTAAAATATTCATTAATTAAATATCTTAAGAATGGTTAGATCCTTATTATACATCAATACTTTTTACAAAGAATTCTTGATTATGATTTTATTATGGGTTAAATTTAAGCTTCATCTTCATCAACAACAACGGTGTGTAAACCTTTAGCTGATGGAACAACAACTGGTTCAACATAAGCGTATAATTTTTCTTTGGCATCTTCTTCATCATTTCTTCTTCTTGAAATTCTTAATCTCATTCTTTTTTCAACACCTTGGACACCTCTTTTCCAGACAGCAACGTTTAATCTTGGGTCTAATCTGACATCTGAAGTACCCATGTGTAAGGTAGCGAATTTTCTGATTTCTTTCATAGCCTTTGGAGCTCTCTTTTTGAAATGAATACCGTGTAACTAAAGATTGTTAGTATTAATTCTTTCTTTGGGAATTGTTTCATTATACCAGTCCCTTTCAAGTTCTTTTATATTCTTTAATTTGATATCTCTTGATCCTTTCTCATCTCTCTTGATTTTTCATTCATTATTCTCTGTATTTTTAAGTGATTTGAACTTTCAGTTGAATCTAATGAAACATTTAATACGATTATTACATACTCTTTTAGATAAGTTGATAGTATATTCACGGGTAACAACGTCTTGAACAGCCATTTTTAAATTTAATTCAATATAATTTTTCAAAAATTTCTCAAAGGTAAAAAATCTTTTTACTGAGGAATTTGGTGAGACATTTTTGAAATTGTGAGGGAGACAATTTTTCACAGTCACAGTGCGAAACTTAGGAGAGATTAGGGTTTGTGCCCTTGGGTGCAAAATGTATATTGGAGTTCGATAACATTTGAAATAAAGGTTGTGTGCAAGAAGAGAGACCCTATTCTAAACCATAAACTCTTTGTAAATTATCACACCATTGTAATCTGACTTTTTCAAAACAATCTTCAAGGTTGGGATCAGATTTGGTTTCAATGTCACTGATGAATTTTAAATCTCCTTCTTGATTGATTAATTTGAAATTATAGACGTTTTGTAAGTCCCATAATCCAAAGGTGCAACATATTATTCTACCCGATATGTTACCTTTCACGGATAAATCTATTAATTTTTCTAAAGTGAGATCATCAAGGGAAATGTCTAAAGATTGATCGTTCTCCATAGAATAAACAGCATTGATGTTTCTTAGTATGTAGATCAAACTAGTTTTGGAAGAAGTACTTAATTCACCAAAAGTTTGAGAATATTTGTTAATAATAGTGTTTTCAATTGACTCTTTTGATGAACCATTAGATATCATAATTAACACTTGTATCATGATATTTATAAGTTTCAAGTTGTCTTTTATATTGTCATCATCGACATCATTGATCAAGGATTCTAAAAAGTTGACCAAAGTATAATAGTTCTTGTTAATTATAAGAATTACCATGATATCGAAACTCAAATTAATAAGGTACTTAGATATCAATTTTGAATGTTCTTTCAATCTTAACTGATAACAAAGTTTATAGAAATCATTAATCAACGATAAGTTCGGTACAGATTTCAATCTTAAAAGAAGTATAAGTAAATTATGGGATATTTCACCATTATTATTCTTAGGTAAAGGATATATACCCTGAGGTTTAGGAGGAGGTACATTATTATTCTCGTTCAAATATAACACATTATTAAGATTTATAGCTTCTTGTTTGGCTTGGTTTAAGTTATTGTTGAACAAAATAAGTAATAATCTGATTTCCCAAAGATGCAATATGATTTCAGTTGATTGTTGATGATTTATTAATGAATAAGTTAAATCTATGGATTTTGGAAGATTGGTTTGAATGGTTTCATAGAATTCATCAATTGAAACATCTCTTATCTCAGAGGTCGTCAAGAACAAATCTGGAGCCTTTAAAAGTTGAGGATTTATGAAACCATTCATCTTGAGGTGATCTTATCAGTGCGAAATTCATCATGGATGAACACTCCAATTTACTTTTGAAAGCAAAGCAAACACAAAGAGAATCATTAAAAGAATCAGAGTTCCTTTCAGCACAACTTCAGAAAACCTTGGAATCATTGATACGAAGCAATTCCAAAAATGATATAAATGGACCTTCATCATTAGATAAAATCACCACGATACATCAAATTGATAATGAAATCAATAGACAATTGAATAAAGATATATCGGTTAACTTCCAAGAGTTGTTGAATGATAAGAAGAGATTGGTGAAAAGGATGAATAAATGTTATAAACTGTTGCAACAAACGAAAACCAGCAATATCATTGATAATCTCCAAAAGAATAGTGAACTTATAGATCAAGAGTTACGAATAATAGAGAATACGGTGAGGAATATCAATGGTGGTGGAGATAGGTGACCATCCATAGAGATACTTCGACCATACAGACCATAACCACAGAGACCATAACCATAGAGACCACAGAGTTATCCAACTAAAGAAACCTCAAAGAGTCCTCAACTCTCATCTTCACCAAATCCTAATGATTAATGCTAAATAAATTCCTACCCAAACTAAGCTAAACCTTTAGCAGCTCTTTCCCATTTCTCTTCTGCTACCCAACCAGCATTTATAATTTTCATCAAATCAAATAAATTGATTCTTCTATCTGGTCTTAAAGATCTACCCTTATCAACTAAATTACTATAAACCTTCACATAAGAATCTTTAGGGATTTGATCAAAAAATAATCTTGATGCGGCGATTTTTGTTTGATCTACATTACCATTTGTCCATTGATTTCTTCTATATTCCCATAAGATCTCACCAATATTCTCATTCTTCAATTCTTGAAATCTCTCCTTTTCAAGATATCTCCTAAGTTCAATAAAATCAACATCACCAAATCCATTCTTATTTTCAACTTTAACAAAATTGATTTCTTTTTCTTTATTTGGTGGTTGATCACTATCAAGTTCTTGAATTTCATCATCTTCATCAACCTCATCTTCTTCATCTCCAATAGTTTCATTAATTAATGGTGACCCAAGTGTAGTACCATTAGTTGAATTTGTTTGTCGTATAACATCTTTTAAACTAAAACGAAGTTGATTTTCTGAAAATGCTGTACTAGAAGATTTTAAATCTTCTTCTCCTGATCGATGTTGAAAATTTTCATACATTTTATCTAATGTCTTATACTTCTTATATTCTGATAAAAATCTTTCTTCAACTAAAGAATATCCTTTAGAATGTCTATCTAATCTATCCAATACAGACTCGTTATCAGTTTCTATGAATAATTCACTAATAACTTGATTCTCACTAAATACTTCGTCTCCTAATGATTTTATTCTCAATAAGAAGAGGTTAAACTCTGCTGATGCTTTTTTGAAAAAACTATTAACTTTCTTTAATTTCTTCGGACTCGTAAGGTTTGTACTACTCTGATGCTTTAATGTCGGTACATTAGGTAAAGATGAAGGATTTTTAATTGTTTGACTCATTTATGTATCTTTTGAGCAGCAATCTTATCACACGATGAGATTGGACTCCTAAGTTGGAAATGTTTTACTGATGAATGGAAACTGTCTGATATGTTGTTGGATATCAAAACTGATGATTTTATTTTGATTCTGTTACTTTCTTCTCTTCGAAACAAAGGTTTAACTACTTCCTTTCCCTTTCTGTTAAACCCTGGACTAAATTTAATCCCTAAAAAAATCGAGCATAGCTCATGATACTGAATAGGGTTCCACACTACCCGAAGGATATATCATTTTTTTTACAGAGAGACATAAGCCATTAGAGGAGAAAGTAAAAAAGGTATTAATATATTACAATGATCATTATGGTTTTTCGTTCAAAGTTTCGAACTTTTTCTTCAATTCCTTATAAAGAGCCACATCAAATGTCCAACCATCTTTAGATTCTAACATTTGTTTCATATACTTTTCATCGTACGATAATTCTGTTTGGTATCTTTTGAAGAAAGACTTATCACGTAAGTAGCTTCCTTCAATTTCCCATTTAATATTAAATATAGCAAATGAAAGTCCATCATGTTTATTAACTTCTTTCCAACTTCGGGAATTTATACCATTGGAGTAAATAGAATCATAACTTTTCAATCCTGGTAATAATAATATCGTCACTGATAAATCTCCTTTGATTTCATTATCTTTATTGATTGTAGGTACTATAATATCATCTTTAGTCCATTCTTTATTCCAAGGTGTAAGGTCAATAGTGTTATCGAAAAATCCCGAATGCGCTAAAACTGTCAAAATATCTGAATCATCGGTATAAACTCCATCAACTCCACCCCATAATTCCCTTTTTTTACTGATATTTCCTTTATATAATTCTTTAAGGAAAGTTTTAACGAATCTATAAGGGATTTTAACTTCTAACAAATAATTTATATAATCGGTTGGTAATGGAGGTATCACTGGGATATATTTCTGGGAACTGGAATAATATTCATCTTTCAATTTCTCTCTATATGATTCTCTTAATTCTTCAAATTTGGTAAAATGTTCATCCTTTAATCCTGTTAATTGGGATGTTTGTAAAGTTAACCATGTAGTGGTAGGATTATAAACAAGTGCTCCTAAATGACGACGATGGGGGAATATGGTTCTGATAACTTCGAGTATATCTTGTTTGGAGAAGGAATTGGTTGGTTTATCTATTTGAATTTCTTCATTGGTTTCATTATCTTTATTGTCTTCTTTATCATTGACAGGTTCCTTTACAACAGGTTCCTCTGGTTTATCGTCAGTGTTTGGTTCAGCCTTTTCGGTTTCCCTATTACCTACAAAATGAATGTGGTCTCCTGAATGGATATGAGGAATTGGTCCTTTATTGGTCTCTGGGTCATAATGATGATGATGGTGTGGCACATGACTATGGAAATGATGGTGATGAGCTGGTGGACTTGTTTGATGTGCTTCGGTTTCTTTAGGTTGTTCTGGCTTATCAGTTTGTTGTTCACTTGCATCTCCATCAAACTTCACTTTCTTAACCACTCGGTCATCTGACGCGTCTTCTAATTTATGAGTAGGAACTGATGTATCCACAGGTTTTTGTTCATCAATTGTCGATGGTTGGCCTACATTGGCTTCTACAACATTATCAGACATCTCCAAACGTTGATTTTCTCAATCTCAATTTTTCCCTTTTCCTCACAGAAAAGCGGTAAATGCACGCTTATGTATTGGACTTTAATCTTTGTTGACAAGCATAATGAACGATTTTATTATTATCATGGACGGTGAAGACGGAATAACCCAATCGTTTGTTACATATGGAACATAATTTCTTAGAACTTTCAATAAGATATCCTTTACTTTGAGTGGTTAAAAGTTCATGCTGTAATTTGATGGAACCTACTTTATATAACTGACTGGACAATCTGGTGTTAACCAATTGTTGCTTGGAGTTCCGAACAGATTCATTCAAATATTGTGATAATTTGTTAACCGGAAATGAGTTCGGAAGTATGGTCAACACCTTCAAAGTCTCCATTTTAGAACCTTGAAGAATCAACAATTTCTCAATGTTACCTATATTCTCATTATAATGCATTAAAAGGTCTTCCAAAAGCTTATGAAGTAAGGTAGTACCTTGACTTTGATTATGATAATCATAAATCTCAGCACAATAATCTATAGCTCCATCCAAATCATCTAACTGATTATATAATACATCTATAGATTTATCGTGTTCTCCTAATCGTTTATAAATGAAGATGGTGAATCTAAGGAAATTAACATTATCGGTAGGGATATGTTTTAAAACAGCCCAAGGTTCATATAAGTCAGTGGATTTAAGGAACTCCATCAATTTGCTGTAAGTGGGTAATTTCTCAAATTGAGAAGCGTCTTTCTGTTTCTTCAATAACGAGAGATATGAAACACATAATTTGGTATGGAATTGTCCCATAACTGGGATTTTAGTTGGATTTTCACTTAAGTCACTTTCAAAGATTATCCATTCCAAATATTGAATAGCTAACTCTTCGTTTCGTATATCGTTTTTGAAGAAATCTAGAACTTCCATGTTATCGTAACTCTCACATTCATAGGTATCGTTCATGAAGATTAAACGAGCATTTTCGATGATATTTTGATCCTTTTCTGTTAATAACCAAGTTGAATATTGTAAGACCAAGGGAAGGTTGGAGTTATCAAGTTTTTGTAAATATTGAATGGTTAAACTAGGACTTCTCAAGAAATCATCAAAATCGTCATCATGATTGACCTCTTCATGACTCAACTTATGAAGCATTTCCAAGGCTTCATGATGAAGGTTTCGACCGAAATAGAAATCGAGTAGTTCCTTAATGAAATTGGGTTCGTTGAAGTGATGGTTATGAACATTGCTCAACAAACATTGGTTAACTATGGTGGAATCACATTTATTATTAGGTAATCTTAATAATGGTCCTAAAAGCATGGGTTTACAATGGAAATAACACAAAAACAATGAAGTATCAATTTCTTTGGATATTTGCTCTAAACTGTACTTGTAAGTCTCAGGAGTAACAAAATCATATAAATCAAAAGGTGTTACATTAATACCTTTCCATTTATAAGCTTCTTCATGGGAGAAATTAAGATGTATTCTTCTTTGGTCAGTCAAATACACAATTAAGTTGTTGACAGCTTTATTAAACTTCTTTAAGTTCTGATCCTTGGTTTGACCGAAAATATTGGTAGGTAATACTCTATAAGTTGGAGCTTTCGATTGTTCTTCAACTTCCGTGGCTGAGTCAGCTGTGGTGATAGTTGAATATTTCAATTGTTCAATATCTTCAACTTTGATTCGTTTCATGAAATTCTTCGATTGTTTCAAAAGTTCAGGATCTATCCTATCATTGAGATAATAGTTGATCGATAAAAACTCCGGGAAAAGGTCAAGAACATCTTTGTACGAAATCAACCACTCACTACAGATCTCAACTAATGATTCATGGTACTTGGAATATCGTTCAAAGATTAAAATTGCCTTGGTTTTATATAAATCTCTTAAGAACAATTGTTTCCGTTTCTCTTTACTTACTCTTGTTCCACCAAAATACTCATCTTCTTCGTCAAGTTTTTCTATAAAAGAAATAGCTTTGTTTAGACCTATTAAGGTCAAATCCGTTGAAGGATCTTTCTTAGGTCTATTATCGTTAACTCCAAATTTCAAATATTGATCGATTTGTTGTTGGTAACTGCAAATATTAAACTGTAGCAAGTCATTGATAGCTCCTAAGAACACAAATGATTCATTCAAAAACGTTGGAACGGTACTGGAATTGATCAGGTGAGAAATCTTTTGAATCAAATCTCCACTATCAATTTCCACTATTTCTACCTTTTTGGTATACATGATGAATAAATATGATGGACTTATCAACCCCACAAATATCGGAGATGTTGGTAATTTGATGTTACACGGAGAAACGGTGAATTTTAACTCCTTATAGCTTATAAGAACACATTGGGTATCTTTGATTAAACAATAATCTTCTTCATTGATCTTAATGATCCAAATAGATGGCCCACTACTAGTCAAACCAAAATAACTGAACGATGTGTTATTAAAGTTCTGTATCAACTCGTTATCCTCGGTGAATATCGATGTAGTGGAATAATTATTATTGATGTCTATAAGTATAAAGTCATTATTCAAACCTATGATAAGTTGAATCCCGTGATCCAAGTTAATGGAATTGATGGCTTTGATTCGTTCTTTTAATGAAGATTCGTGGATTTTCTGGAAATGAAAGATGTTCCTGGTTTTATAAACCATTTGTAAGATGACCAATTTCTTCTTTATTCCTACAGCCAAATACTTCTTCTCGTTCATTTCATAGAAATACAATTCTTGGAAGTATTTGGAATCTTCTATCGTCTGTACGAGATTAAGATGACTTCCTACCTTTTCAAAGATCTTTATAACATCATTATTAACAATTGCAAATATAGTTCTATTGGTGGATTGGTTTATTGATATGATATCAATTCGATTGATAGCAGAAGAATCTCCATTGATATTAGGAAATGTGATATCATGGGTAAAATTTGAACTCTTAGTTTCACTGAAATATGTCCTTATATCATTCAATGACTTAAAAGATCTTATCAGTTGAGGTTTCCTTTGTTCAGGAATAAAGGTTATGTCCACATCAAATACTCCTAAATCCCCATTGGCAAACCCTACGTATAATTTCTCCTTAACATATCCAATGGCAGTGATCTTGATGTTAGCCGTTGAATTTAAACGACTAGCTGGTCGTATCACTTCGATGTTCATAGTTAGACCTTTATGAGACTTCGCACCTGAGACTTCGCACCTGAGAGATTTCGCACCTGACGAGATTTTGAGCTTCTTGTATTCCTAAACAGTGGTGATAAGATCCACTATACCGTTACAATAACGAACGATATCATCCAAGGCATCTTTCTTGGTTTGGTTGATTTCATGGAATTGTTCTAAAGATCCTAATAATTCAATTTCACTATCGTTGTTATAGATCACATCGCTATGATTCTTTAAGAACATGGAGAATAATGCTTGATAGATTTCGTAATGTTTGTTTGATTTCAATCCTTCAGTTAAAGCATCGATGAAATTAGTCATTTCATTCAATGGAGGGAAGGAATTTAATGATCTGATCTCTAAATCAGTGGTTGATGGTGGTAAATCAACTAAATATTCCAAAAACTTGGTATAATTATCTTCACTTCCTTGTCTTAATAACCTAGTGAATTCAGATTCGAAATTATCACCATTACTTTTGTATTGTAAAAGTTTAGAATCACTTTCTTCTTCACCTGTTACTTTATCGGCAATTCCAGTTTCAGCTTCAATAGCTCTGTCACCAACATCGTGTCCTGTTAAAGAAAGGAAGAAAGGTGCTTGTTTAGGTTTTTCTGGAGCTTCTGATGGTTTACTACGTTGTTTAATAACATCCAAATGTAATAATGTTCTGTATTTGGATTTAGATCCTAAAGATAAGGTTACTAAATCAGAATCAATTTGTTTTAATTCTCCATCTTTTACGATTTCTTCACCTTCACCTTGTTCTTCGTCCAAAGCTCCCTCAATGAGATTAGAACCACCTTCACCTGAAATGTTAGGCATTAAAATATTGGAAAATTCATCTTCTTCAATATGTCTGGTGGAAATATGTTTAAATTGGGATTTATTGGTCCAAAGGAAGATCCCATTACCTGTAACATGAGTAGTGGCTAAGAAATCACCTATAGGTGAGAATTTGACACTGGTAGCAACTGAAGGTAAATTAATACCATCAATACAACCACCAGTAGGTAAATCCCAAGTTCTTAAAGTAGCATCTAAAGATACTGAAACTATCCATCTACCATTAGGAGAAAAATCTAACCCTGTGATTCTATTACTATGTCCATATAAGATTCTTACAATCTTTTGTGTTACAACATCAATAACCACAATAGATAAATCATCTAAAGCACAAGCAATTAAGTCTGAACCTTTATGATAAATCATTGAAGTAATAGGACTTTCTAAATCAAGTTTACCAAGATAAGTTGATTTGGCAAAGTTATAAAAACCAACAATTCCATCTAATCCACAACTTACCATTTTTTGATTCATACCATCAATGGCTATACCTGTAACTTCCTTTTTATGTAACATGTACTTCTTACGAAGTAAACCTGATTGTAAATTATAACTACCAATACCTCCATTACTTGAACCCACCATAGCAAAGTTACCACAATGAGAGATAGAAACAGATTTCACTAATCCTCCATCAACAGTATTTAATTGATGTTTACCGATTCTTTTGGTTTGAGAATCCCAAGTTCTAGCGAAAGTTTCATCTTTATGACCAGTAATGATATTTTCCCAATCACCTTCCCTAGCTTGATTTGATGAAATGGAGATGATTTCTGGTAATTTTTCTCTCATAGATTGAACTTGACCACCAACTCTTTTACCAGTTTTAGGTAATCTTTGAGACATTTCTTGAGATTGGGCATCTTTCCTTAATGAGAAAGACCAAAATGATCTATCAGAAGAAGCACTAAGAATGAAATGTGATTTATCTTCTTGAGGAAATTCGATTCTGATAGGAGGAGCAGAATGTCCACCTCTTGAACGTAATAATCTTGGTGGTGATATAACTGCACTGTTGGTGGTTGAAAGACTTGGATCGAATACAAATTCTTTTAAACTATTATCACCACCATTAGTGACAAGTATGGATTGACCATTTAGGAATTTGACATTGGCAATACCTCCAGAAGTTTCCTTATGAGCAGATTTAAGTACATGGATTCTGGTTTGTTTCTCTAATTCATAGAAGAATAAATCACCATTACTTAAACCAGCTACTAAATGTTGAGAACCATCAGTTCTGAAAGATAAGGAAACTACTTTAGAACCACTTTCTTCGTTGGCAGCCATGATTCTAGATCCTAAGATCTTTCCCTTTTTGATGTTATATAAGAACACACCACCTTTAGCTGATCCTACGGCAATAATATCTAAAGCTGGAGCATATTCAATAGATGTGATATCTTCACCAAATTGATTTTCTGGGGATTGGTATAACAACTTACCTGTGTTAATGTTCAAAATGAAGATGTGTTGAGTAGTGGCTACTACGATCTTGTTAAGATAAGTAGGAGGATGGATCAAACCTACAACTTCACCATGAATTTTCAGATTGATGGTATATAAAGATGAATGCAATTCGATAGGATATTTGGAACCGTTTTTCTTCTTGAAAGTATGGATATCACCATCAACAGTGGTAGCTACCAAAAAATCTCCAAAAACTAAGATTTGTTTGATAGTACTTTGACCTGGTGTTTCTAAAGTATGTTCTAATCTACCTCTTTTATAAACACCGATTTTGTTACTGTAACCAGCAAACACATAATGGAAATGAGCTGCTAAAGCTGTTAACTTGGAAGGAGCTTGAGTTTGTGATACAAATAATAAATGCAATGTAGAAACATCATAAATTTGAAATGATCTTCCTACTGATGTGACGGCATAAAATGTTGAGCCCAAACTTCCAATAGCAAAAGGGATTTCATTGGAGACATTACCCAATACTCTGAAAGGACTAAAGACCTTTGAAGTCTTTGGGACTTTGGAATCAACCAATTTCCTTCTCTTTTCAACTGGTTCAACCATTAAATTTTTTCTAGAGATATGCGCGATGAGATATAGAGACAAAGTTCAAGTGCCTGATCTTGATGTTTGTGGACTGAGAAAGGAACTAGAGGGCTGGAGAGTACTTAGAGGATTGAATGTGCATGACTCATATAGTGGGATGGATTTGAGGTGTAGATTCAAGGTGTAGATTTGCGGTGTAGGTTTGAGGGCGTTGAAGACATTTGAATATTTGAGATACTTCAGATATCTGAGGTAGCTTAAGGTCTTTAGATGTTCCAAAGGGATGTCAAAGTGATGGACAACACTTCTGTTATATGTAAATACTAATTACACCTTAAAGACCCGAGCTATCCCGAAAACCCTTGTAAATGTTTTTCCGTAATTTTTGCAGCCATAAGCTAACTAACTCTACCCCCTTTTTTCGCCAGATTTCGATTTCTATCCCTTCAAAACCCTACTCTATTTCCTCCTACAGTACCTCTAATTCACCAACCTCTTTCGAAACTAGTCAACACAAGTTATAACCCATCCCCCAAATCCACTCATCTTCTCATCTCATCAGTGAGAATTTCTCAACATGTCTGGAGTCAAAAGAACTAATGAAGGGGAAGATATCTCCACCAAGAAACAAGATTTGGGCCATGAAAAAGGATATGCTGCCATAAAACCCGAATTCATTATCGCCACTGAACCTGTCACCGCCGAATACAACGATGACGAAGCTGAAACTGGTGATAGAAATAAAGACGATAGAGATAACAATAATAGTAAAGGTAAAAAGAAGAAACAAAGAGGTCAAAACAAAAAGAGAGAATTAAGACAAGTAAGAGAAACCATCAGACTCTGTTCTACCTTATTGGACCCAGATAATATCAGAGAATGTAAACATGGAGAAAACTGTTCCAATACTCATAATGTTGAAGAATATCTTGCAGCCAAAGGTGAAGATTTAGAAGGAGTATGTCCAGTTTATCAAGCCATTGGATATTGTCCAGCTGGATTAAAGTGTAGATGGTTAGGATCTCATTATGATCAAGAAACTAAAAAGTTAGTTAAAGATTTAGCCAAAATTGAACAAAGTGCTGTTGATAACCATGAAATCAATAAAATCAGTGTCGACGCCAGGGGATTGTTACAAAGAAAGAAATATAATCACGAGAAGGCTGAAATGATGATCAAATGGTTAGATTCCCAAGTTAATAACGATGATAATAAAGAACATTTAGAAAAAGTTAAAGAGAATCAAGCTAGTTATGTTGAAGCTCCTTTAAAGAAAGCAGAAAAGAAGAGGTTGGATTTCAAAGGTGCTAAAATTGTTTCACCATTAACAACAGTTGGAAATTTACCTTATCGTCGTCTTATGAAAACTTTAGGAGCTGATGTTACATATGGAGAAATGGCATTAAGTTTACCATTGATCCAAGGTTATAATTCAGAATGGGCCTTACCTAAAGCTCATAGTTCAGAATATCCAGGTTTTGGTGTTCAAATAGCTGGTAGTAAACATTGGGCCACTACTAAGGTAGCCGAATTGATTGCTAATGAAACTCCACAAGTTTCCGAATTAAATTTAAATTGTGGATGTCCAATTGATTTATTATATCGTCAAGGTCAAGGTTCAGCATTAATGGAACAACCTTCAAGATTAGCTAGAATTTTGAAAGGTATGAACTACTGTTCTGGTGATATTCCAGTTACCGTTAAAATGAGAACTGGTACTAAAGATGGTAAGAATATTGCTATTCCTTTAATCAAGAGATTATTGAATGAAGGTGATATTGCTTCTATTACATTACATGGAAGATCAAGACAACAAAGATATACCAAAGAAGCTGATTGGAATTATATTGCTGAAGCAGCTAAAGTTGTTAAAGAATTCAACGAAAACCAAGAAGAAGATAAAGATTCAACTGATAAACAAAAAGTTCAATTTGTTGGTAATGGAGATGTTTTTACTTGGGAAGATTGGTATAAAGCTACTGAAACTGAAGGTATTGATTCAGTTATGGTTGCTAGAGGAGCCTTAATCAAACCTTGGATCTTTGAAGAAGTCGAATCTAGACAATACTTGGATAAATCTGCCAGTGAAAGATTAGAAATTTATAAGAAATATGCTGATTTTGCGATTCAACATTGGGGACCTGACGAATATGGGGTAGGTTTAGCAAGAAGATTTATGTGTGAATTTATAAGTTTCACTCATAGATATATTCCTATTGGAATCTTGGAGAGATTACCACCAAAGATGAATGAAAGACCACCAAAATGGAAAGGTAGAAATGAATTAGAGACATTATTGGGATCTCCTGATTACAAGGACTGGATTAAGATTACAGAAATGTTCTTAGGTAAAGCTGGTGATAACTTCAACTTTACACCTAAACATAAGAGTAATTCTTATAACTAGGGAAGTACATACTAATTTTAGATCAAATACATAAGAGTAATTCTAGAACAAGCACATTGGAGTAATCTACAACAAAAAACATACATTTCATCTATATTTGAGCTAAAACTCAAACTCAAGCCTTTCTTTGTTTAACTTTACTTTTGGTTTCAGCATCATAATCTTTAGATAATGATTCAGCCTTTTCTTTCAAAAGTTCTAATTCTTGATCTTTAGCAGCTAATTCCTCTTTTAAAGCAGTGATTTTCTTAGAATCATTGGTTTTGGATTCTTTTAATCCATCAGCTGATAAAGCATCGACTTTATCCTTAGTAACAATCAATTCAGCAACTAATGAATAGGTTCTTAATAAGATCATTGTTAAGAATAAGGTAAACCCACAAAGGTACATATTTCTTTGAGAATAGAATCTTCTAGCTTGAATTTCTGATCTATCATTAACAATTCCATTCATTCCATTTGGATTGAAACCACTCAATTCATTGTTAACTGTTAAGACTCTGTTAACTGAGTCAATGAAAAGGATTAAAACGAATCCTAGGATACATTTCAATGCAATTTGAAACTTCTCATTTCTGAATGGAGCTGAAACTGTAGTTAAAACTGTTCTTCTTATCTTTCTTGGATAAGGTAATGATAAGATAGTAAAGAAAACAATTTCTACTACCAATAATCCGAATACTAAACTGTAATAAAGAGCCATTTTTGTTTCAATTCCTTAAGTTGAGTCGTCACTTTATATGAAATTGCTGTCAAAGAAGGCGCGCCAGAATTGCTGCAAAATGACTTAGCAATTGTTTCACCAGAGAGCGTACAGACATTCACAGGTATCGGTAACAATATGTAAGAGAGCAAATAAGAAATTAATGTATTACCCAAAACCCTAATGCAAAAATATTTAGTATCCTAAAGATACTTTAATTGTGAAACTAACCAAGAAAGGTAATGTGATACATAATGCAGTATACTGGAAAATCAATGCTACAGCCAAACAATCCATTTGAAGATGTGTTTTACTATTTGGATCGGTATAAAAAGCAGTAAAGTAGACTAATGAGGTAGCACTTGGTAAACCATATTCTAAAACACTAACAAATCTTAATAATTTATCATCTCCATACCATCCACCTTTATTCATACCAGTGGTTATACCTACACCTATGATGGGTAAGATAACTAATCTGGCAATAGTAATACCTATAGCAGTTTTCCAAAACCCTTCAGGCATGCTTTTGATTTCTAATCTAGCGATAGTGGCCCCTAATAATATAAGACCTAAAGGGACTGATGCATTACCAATATATGAAACCGTATCCATAACGAAAGATAATGGAGGTTGACCATCCGGAGCATTTGGAATATGAAAAGTTGATTTAACGAACAATGCTTTCAATGGTGGTGACATGGCCACAGCAATTGATAATATTAATGTGAAAGAAACTGGAGAAATGAAGTTCTTTAACATGGAAATGATTCTCTTTTTGATTTTCTGTTTCATAGGTATACGTTGACTTTTAGCAGAAACACTTTTAACCAAAACTATACCATCACCAGCTGAAGAAAGTACAGTTTGAGCTTCATTAGTTCTTAAAGTATCGAATTCTGAGTACTCATTGATCACATCGTTCATATCTTGGGATTTTAATGTTCTTAAATCTCTACTTCTAGTTGGTTGTAAGATATTTTGACCAGGATTCGAAGATGCAGAATTCCGCCTCATTCTACTAACTCTTCGACTTAACTGTTGAGACACTGAATCATGATTGGTACTGGTCTTCCTTACTGGTGAATCATTTATGCTACTTTGACCTATATCTGTTGGAGGAGGAGCTTGAACATCTCCTGTTAATGAACTACTGATTGATAAATCATCATCAAAAGATAACTCATCTTCGGGTGTGGTTATCCTTGGGAGGCTTATATGTTCTTCAGTATCATCAGTGATTTCATTTGATCTTTGTCTTTCTCTCTTTTCACTTTCACTTTCACTTTCATCCCTACTGCTCTTTTCGAGTTGATTCTCTTCATCGTCTAATTCTTGTCTGAAATCCCAACTGATAAGCTCATAAAGTCCAAAACTGAATTGAAATAATGCTTGTGCTGCAAGGAAAATACAAATATAGGCTACTCCTTTATCCCCTTCAGCTTCACTGAACACCATCCCTCCATTGGATAATGTTTGCATATAAGCAATGGGTAAATCAGAAATATTAGGGAATAATCCTACTGATAATAACCCACCGAGCCATTTTTTGGGTGATCTAGTTACTAAGAAGATAATATATGCTAATATGATCCCGAATCCAAACAACAAACTAGCAGTAAAGAATACTATCCCCAAATTCTTGATATCAGAACTTTTCAAATTTGCAACTATATTTTCAAATACTAAACATGGTAAAATAGCCGTTACTATAGTATCTGAAATATCTCTACAAGTGGAAACCGTCAAGATATTCTTCTTAGCAAGGTAAAAACCTAATGCTACGATGAAATAGATCTTGAAAATGGGCTTTACAGCACTGTAAATAACCAGTCCTAATTCCACTGTCATGATAATCTTTGGAAATTTTTTGTGCGACAACCGAAAAGATGGAAACCCCGTTACGTCAAATTTATCTCCCATCGTTTTAGTTCATCTCGATAAGGGGAAAAGAGATTTTTTTCCGGAATGATATAAAAGGAGGGATAAATGTTTAAAAGTCCCGGAAAAACCTGAAATGAGAGAAAGGTAAAGGATAATCAAGTCCTAACGTTCCCGCATCTTTGATATGCCGCAACATTATGATCTTACCGCAGATTGTAGATTAAATACCTAAAACGAAAGACCCTAACTAATATACATGATGTTACAATAAATGGTATGATTGGATTATGAAGTCTCAAAGGAAGACTCAAAGCAAGACTCAAATCTTCTTGGGACTTATACCCGAAAATATACCAACAATATTGATAACCTCATCAACAGTTTGCACTATACTATCATCAGCATTAATATAATCTAACAACTCTAAAATTTCTTCATAATCTTCAGTATCAAGATCAATTTTATCTTTATCTTCACCTAAATCTTCATTATCGGAGAAAATTGAAGCAAATGAAGATCTGTCTGACCCATAACTTTGATATTCTACTGATGAACTATCCAGGATTTCTGGAGAATTTGGGACTTGAAGTTTCTTCATATTTCTGGCAGGTGACCTTGCAGGAATACCATCATTATTTTGATTAACTTTATGAATATCTTCTTGAACAATTGACATCGAAGGAATTTGGGAATATAAATCTATAGCAACCAAATAATCTTCTAAAACACTATCAGAATCTAATTTTTTGACTGAATCCATGATTTATATAAAATTTTCTATGGGGCAACAAAGGGATCTTGCTCAAAAGTCGCTTCTGAGATTTAAACTAAAAGTTTATGTAAACACAATAACCAATTAGTTAAACAATCAGCCAAAAGAAGTAAACAATTGGGAAACTATACTGATGATGGCTGGTTAATATCTACTTTTAAGGATTTCAAGTTTTATTTTTATAGAGGATTTTTATCAGTTTTTAAATCTGCTTGTTGCAATTTCCCTTTTAGGAAATGTAATGAACTTTTCCTGTATAGCGCGCAGTTAAGAAATCTTTTGACTTGATAAACGTTGTGAAGAACAGTTGATTGATGACAATGATGAGAGGATTTAAGTCCCACAGACCCTGACCTTGAACAATGGAGATCGTTAAACTGATGATTGTTGGGGAAATAATGATCATTGATGAGATCGTCAAAGGTGAAATTGGAAATAATATGTTGTAAGGTTCTGATAGTTATTGTCAAGAGGGTAGTTGTCAAGGGAAAATCTAAATAGACTATGAGAGAGACTGTGAAAGATACAAAATCTAATGATCTATACTATACAATTAGAACTAATTCTTATTCTTCTTTTTTGGTGGTTCATCACCTTCATCATCACTCATATCAGAACCAGATTCTGAGGCATTTGAATCGAATTCTTCAGCTACATCGGAATCATCACCTGATTTGAAATCAACATCTTCTTCACTATCTTCATCACCAGCACTACCCATATCAACATCTTCATCATCATCATCATCGTCAGCTTGTTCATTAATTGCTTTAGCCAACATTTGTTTAGCGATTTTTTCTTCATTCTTAATTTTTAATCCTTTAGATTTACAATAGTTTTCAATAGTTGATTGTTCATCTCTTGAGATACTACCAAAAACATGTGATGCATTTTTAACGTTAATCTCTAAATCAAAAGTACGCGAAGCTGAAACTCCTGTACCAGTTCTTGACATTGTTATACTTAAGATTTCACTAAAAGGAATATAAACTGTTGGCTTGGTAACGAAAAGGAAACATCTATCTAATGGATATAAATAACCTTCTGAAGCTTTTAAATTACATGAAACTCCTGGTTGTAAAATACTTGATTGGAAAGATCCTGGGACAATTAATCTTCTTTCAGTTAATCCTTTAAAACAATGGGACATTACTAAATGAGTTTCGGCATCATAAGTTTTCTTTAATCTACTTTCATATTTTTCTTTATAATCTTCATCAGTTAAATTTAATTCAACTTCAATTTCTTCATCTCTTTGGAATTGCATAGCTAAAAATGGGTATCTTGTTTGACCTTGTCTTAAAGGAGGATCAATTTGTAAAATAAGTAATTGATGAGAATCATCAGGTTTTGGTAATGAAAATATTCTTTCAATTTGTTTATATTGGATTTTGTAATCATAAGTTTTACCTCTTAATCTTAATGAGGTTGGATACATATCAATATCATATCTACCTCTTGGAGTTAAGAATAATACATCACTAAATGAAACAATAGCTTCACCCGCGACTTGTCCAATACTGGCTTTATCTTTCAATTGATCATAAAATACTGAAGCTGCACTAATTTCTTCAACTTCTTCTTCTTCAACTTCTTCTCCTTGTTCATTTTTAACTTTAGTGGTGGTTTCATTTTCAATAACTCCTGGAACATAAAATCTCATTTCAACTAATTCATCTCCTGCTTTACCATTAGAATTTTCTAAATTCAATTCAACTGAAACTTCATTTTTACCTGTCAAATTAGAATTGGAGATTTCTGAATATGGAATTTCAAAACTTGGTTTATTATTAACTTGAAAGATTAATTCATTTCTAGCTAAATCGGTTTTACCCCAATTCCATCCTCTTAATGAATGTTCTTTATGTTCTAAAGAAATTTGGAAGTTTCTTTGTAATTCTTGTTTTAATTCATTGAAATTTTCAACATCAAATCCATCTAATAAAACCACTCCTTGATTTTTTGTTTGAACTCTTAATTCATATCCTCTTGAACCTCTTGACCATGAGAATGATAAGATTTCTTCTGATGGTAATAAATATGGTTGAGCTGGAGGAGCTCCGTTAGCACTGGAGGCCATCTTCCAACCCAATCCAGAATCTGCTATACGCATACGTCCACTGGTCTTGGATTGGTTTAAATAGATCTTTTCAAAATCAATATTTGGCATTGCTTGAGTGAAAAACTCTCAACGCGTTCTCGCGAGTTTTGGACATCGCCATCTGCGACAATGTCGGAGAGACCACCAGAGAGACCAAAGAGTTAAGAGTCCAAGATATTAAAAAAAAGAAGAGACAGAGACCAAAGGAAGTCCAAAAATTATACATTCATTCATAATTGATGAGTAAAGTTAATCATGTCATTACTAAGATTCAGGGGGAACTGATTGAATCGATTATTCATCATGGGTGATACTTGATCGGAACCTATTTTGATATGACTGATTTGGTAATTATCATAAAGGAATTCAAACTTATAGTTGGAGATGGCTAATTGATTGGAGACGATGGTGATGAAATGGGAATAGTCCAACTGATATTGGGGTAAGATATTGATGGTGGTTTGGTATAAGGTGGAGATTTTAGCATATCCATTCCAGATTTGGTTGGAATTGGCTAAAGTATGATAAGCTTTATAGACAGCATTAAGTACTACTTGATCCGGTGGATGATTTGGGTTAGATAACAGTTGTGTTGGTAAGGATTGTGTTGGTAACAGTTGTGTGGGTAAGGATTGTGTTGGTAGTTGTGCTGGTAAAGGTTGAGGAGTAAGGGATTTTTCAGGTTGGTTTTCATTCCAAATCATTGATCCAAAGTTGTTGTAAGAACCACCTGAAAAAGATGAAAAGTTGGAGTTGAGTTTCATTAAGTTGGAAGAAGGATTTTCACTCCAGGTATTGAGGGAAGTAGTTGATAATCTTTGTAAGGAAGGACTTAAACCTGGAGGAACATTCATATTACCATTTAACATGTTAATGCCAGTTACGGAGTTATTTAAGCCATTGTTTAAGGTTCCATTTAAAGTTCCGTTGGATAAGCCTCCGTTTAAGCCCCCATTGATAGAAGGACCACTCAATGATCCGTTTCCAATTGAAGTACCATTGATGTTTTGATTAATAGGAGCACTATTCAAAGAAGGACCACTCATAGAGGTCCCATTCAAAGATTGACCACTCATAGAAGTTCCATTCAAAGATTGGCCATTCAAAGATTGGCCATTCAAAGATTGGCTGTTCAAAGAAGTTCCATTTAAGCTTTGGCTATTCAAAGAAGTTCCATTCAAGCCCTGTCCGTTCAAAGACTGTCCCAAAGACCCTAATCCATTCATTGCATTGGTACCACTCATAACATTGGACCCATAAGACATAGAATTATTAAATGGATCATTGAAAGAGAACCCGTTATTGAAAGGTCTAAAGTTTTGACTTTGAGATTGATTAAATGGAGAACTTGGCCATTGGCTATGATCCAATTTAGGAGTTGAATTGGATGAAGTATTGCTGGAAATATTGTACAAAGGATTTGGATCAGAAGCTTCTTTTTTGAACTTAGCAGCAGCAGCTTCTTGTTCTTTCAATAAAGCTTCAGCTTCAGCTATTTCTGTCTTTTTACGTTCTTGTGCCAAGGTTTCAAGTCTTTCCTCCTCTTTTGCCTGTCTTTGAGCTTCAACTGATTTAGCTTTCTGTTCTTTCTCTAACAACTTCTTCTGTTCTTCAGCTTTTCTGTTTTCCTCTTTCTTCTGCTCAGCTTTTCTTTGTTCTTCTTTCTTTTGTTCAGCTTTTCTTTGTTCTTCCTTCTTTTGTTCGGCCTTTCTTTGTTCTTCCTTCTTTTGCTCAGCCTTTCTCTGTTCTTCAGCTTTCTTTAATTCCATTTTCCTTTTCTGTTCTTCAATTATCCTTAACTTCTCTTCTTCCTTTTTACGTTGATATTCTTCATTACGTTTCCTTTGTTCTGCTTGTAATCTTTCAGTTTTACGTTTTTCTTCTTCCTTTCTGGCTTTTTCTTCCTCTTCTTTCCTCTTCTTTTCTTCTTCTCTAGCTAACTGTTGAGCTTTCTTCTTTTCTTTCAATTTCTCCTTCTGCTTCAATTTCTTGACTTCTTTCTGTTTCTTAGCATTCTCTTCAGCTTCTAATTCTTCAATTAATCTTTGAGTTCTATCTTGAGATAACTTCTCCTTATAAGCACTCTTTAATCTTTGACGGAAAACTCTCATTACCTGCATTAAGAAAAGTTGACGTAATTCCTTAAGTTTATCTTCTTCACTGATTTCATTACCTTTACCAAATTCATTATCCATATTTTCATATTCATCATAATCTTCATCATCATCATCTTCCTCATCATCTTCATACTCATTCTCTGAATCGTGGAAATGGTTATGATAATGATTATCGAAATCTTCACCATCAACTAACTCTCCTTCATCAACCAATTCATCTTCTGAATTGTATTCTTCATCATAATGATCATTTTCAGATATTTCCTCATATGGAGGATTAGATTTATCTTCAGTCATATCCAATAAGGTTTCACGAGAATTTCTTGATTTAGATAAGTTTTCCATCATCTTGATAAAATGTTGACCATTAGATTGAATGATATCATCAGTAAGATTGTTCAAACCATTTTGAATTTGACTCTCATCAACATGATTAACTAGACTAGCTGCAACACTAACATCTTTAGGATCATTTAAATTGATGTCAAACATTTTAGCCATATGTTCAATGAAATCTATTGATTTCTTGATCTCGGTTTTATCAGCAGATCTTAAAGAATTCATGAATTCTCTTAATTCTCCAACTTCTTCAATAGCATTAGCTTGATTTTCTCTGGTTAAGGACTTGAACTTCTCTAAATCAAGAGATCTTAAAGCATCATGAAGCTTTTGATCAAACACCTTATTGAGTAGTTCCTGTTTATCAATGGATGAATTGTTGAACATATCCAAATCTAATTTTCCTATATTTTGGTTCAACAAATTTGATTCATCGAGGATACTTTCGACATTTGGAGGTTGGGGTTTTGCATCTGAATCTTGTAGTGGCTGCTGTTGTAGTTTCTGGTCAAGTTGATCTATCTGAAGTTTATTCAAAGAATTACTGGATATTTGTCTTGATATTTGTGATAATGATAATGGAGGTGCCATGGATTTAGAAAGTATTGATGATGGATTTGACATTGATGATGACGAATTAGGTGGGACTATTGGAGGTGGAGGAAGTTGTACCTTAGGATTTATAGGTTTCATAGCCTTAGGTAATTGATTAAAATCTTTGAATAAATGTTGTGGTAATCCCAGTAGATCTTTCAAATCAATAACTTCATTGATAAATTCATAAATATCATCTTCATAATCATCATACATTCTTTCAATTTCATTAAATATCATACTTCTTTTCCTTCCACAATGACTACAATTACAATTCAGATTATTTAATTGATTTAAATCTCGATGATTGGCTTGAGGTTGAGTCTTAGTCTTAGGATCAGCTCTTAATATTGATAATAAATCATGTTTCTCTATTTTAGCTAATTTTGATTTATCTTTACTGGATAAAGATTCCCAAAATTTAGATAAATCTTTACGTTCATCTATTGTTAAATCATGAAACCATATATCGGTGACTTCTCTTGTAGGTTCATCATCTATCTTCTCTACTATCACACTACCATCAGGAGCTTGTTTTATAACTCTTGAAGTAGGATAATCATCATGAGGATTATTTATGGTAGCTTCAACATCTTCATTAACTTTCTTATTCTTTTTCTTCTTTTTCTTCTTTTTCGTACCATTGGACTCTATTTTAGTGGTTGTTGGTTGATTATTATAATCGAATTGTATATTTTCACCATTTTTAAACCCACTTTTCACCGATTTAACCTCTGTCATTTTTGTTTGATAGATCGATAAAATGTGAAATTTTCGGGTTTAACTTAATTTGAATATGATTCTTGTTAATACACACTATTGAATGAGATCAATTTGTTTGGTATGTTATTCAATCTTCTATGGTAGTAAGGCTTATTACTGTTAACTACTAGTGTTAATGATCTTTACACAATTGATAGAATGCGGTATTGTAAGAAAAATTTTTGAGTGCGAATGAGAGAGACACGACTTGGCTGCAAACATAGGATATTTATTTCTTCTTAGATTTCTTTGAATCTTTTGATTTGATTGATTCGTTGGATTTGAGAGTAGGTGGTTCAGTCTTTGGTTCAGTCTTGATTTCGGTCTTAATTTCAGGAACTTGTTCAATCTTTAACTTTTTGTTTTCCTCAACAACACTCTCAACTAATTCAGTTAATTTATTGATCTTGGTATAAATTTCCATTAATTCCCATTTAACACCAACTCTATGAGCTTCAGTTACTGGTTGAACAATACTTTTGATCTTTTCATTAAACTCAACAAGATTAATCTTAAATTCTGGATCTTCATTCTCAGCATTTCTTTGATCTTGTAAAGCTTGAGATACTTGACTATTACTTTCTTGAATGGCATCCCAGGAATCTCCAGTAGAATCAACATATCCATCAGTTAGATCCCATTCAGTATCAATTTCATTAGCATCATCAGCTAATCCTTTATATCTATTATAATGGATTCTTCTAGCATTAGCTAATTCATCAATTGAGATATATAATAACAATGGAGAATAAAGGGTTAACAAAACAAAATAATTGATGGTTTTAACGTATTTATAAGGAACAAATTGGAAGAATGGAGTTAAAATGAATTCAATCAAATTAAATGGTGGGATAAATAAATCAGTATCAGGAGCTCTAATATATCTCAAGGTCTTTTGAGCAACTAAAGCAAAATATTCATCAGTAGCATTATCAACAATATTAGCATAAGCAGTTGAATATAAAGCAACTAAAATATTCATCAAAATAACACTAAGAACAAAAGTAAATACAAAATATAAAATTGATGCATAAGGTTGAACTAACATTTTAACATCACCAAAACCTGATGATCCAATAACACTTTTAACCAAAAAGAGGAAAATTGCTTTAGTTTCTTCACTTTTACCATCGGCAGCATCTAAACCTAAAAATCCTTGTAAGAAACCAACAAGAATAAAGAATAACATAACGAAGAATAAAATAGATTCTTGCATCATGGTTTTAATAACAACAATCATAGCACCAACGAATTTTTGGGCATCTAAATACAACAATAATCTTGACCACATCATTGGTGAAGCTAAAGATAAAATTCTGAAAGACATTTCATCATAAATTTCTTTGGAAGGATTGGAATGAACTAAACTTGAAATTCTAAATCCAACAGCTACTGCAACGATAGCATACATAACATCATTAAAAGCATTCCAGAATCCAAAATAGTTGAATCCAATATGATAAAATTTAATCAATTCATCACAGATTAATCCAAAAGTAAAGAAATAGAACATCACTTCAAATACATCTAAACCTTCACTTGGTAAGTTATGAGTATTCAAAACAATACTGAATAAAGCAAGATAAAGTAAACTAAGGAAAATCTCTAAAATATTTTGGTATAAAGGAGTTTTAACTCTTGAAGGGTTGAAATGAGTTGATAATTTATGAGATGAAGCTCCCTTATATAATTCATAAGAATAAGGATCTTTCTCACTTTGAACGATCCAACCTCTCCATAACCATTTAATACATCTTTGATAACCTGAAGAACCAATAACTGTAGTACAATGCATATCAACAGCTAATTCCATAACATTTAAAGGAACTGAATCTTCATCATTAAGACAAATAGAATATCTATGACATAACATAGCTAAGAATAAATATTCATCATTTTCAGTTCTATCAATGATAATAGCTGCTAAATTTTGTGCTGCAATAGCTCTTAAGTTAAATAATCCAGTATCATATAATTCGAATTCTGATTGCTGCCAATACCATCCACAAACTTTTAATAAACAGAAAACGATAGAAGCTTGATATCTATGAGATGAAGAACCTAATTTCCCATCCCCTTTACCACCAGCAGCTTCATAAACCAAAGCAATCACTTGTTCATTCAAAACAGGAGAATTTGGTTGAGTTATATCTTCTTCTTTAAATTCAATAGGAATAATTTGATCGATTAATTTCTTCAAGTTAGAAGCAATTCTCCATACTTGTCTTGAATTAGGAAAGAATTTATCAGCATAAGGATTGACTGATATTTCTTCTTCGTTGAATTCAGTCATTTTTGGGGGTAAAATTAATCTCCAGGGTATTTAAATTGTCGCGATGGAATTTCAGATGGTTATGATAAATAGACGAGGGTGTAATGGCAACTGTAGAGGGGGAGGGAGACGGAGAGGCAGACTTTCGAATCAATAGGGTCTTTCATTATTGTCGATCTTAAAACTAAGGTTATTGTAACTTGGTTTATTGTGGTCTTAAGTAGTAAATAGTCACCCTCATTGTCCCCTATTGTAAAGGGTTCACTAACTTGATACTAAATTTCACCCTACAACCATGGGAATATAAATAATTAACGATCCTCCTGCTTTATTAACATTCCTTCGTGCTGATGTAAACTTTTATCAACCGAATGTCGGTGCAGAAACATGAAACATAAGTCCGTAAAGAGGCTGAGGTAAATGGCTGCGAAAAATTTTATATTACATTTATCAGTTACCAGAACAGATAGTTTAATTTACAGGTATTAATATTTAGTTGGACTTTGAGTATTGTAATTGGTATAATCAAAACCTGGAGATTCAAATTCAAATGATGATGAACCACTTGGAGTTAAATTAGAATCTGCATTAGTAATAGCAGTAGTAACTTCCTTTTCTTTATTACCCCAAGAAAAGAATTTCTTCTTAGTTGGAGTAATACCTTCAGATTTTTGTTTTAAAGCTTTTAATTCAGTTAATGGGTATAAATCATAAGTCCAGAAAGCTAATAATAAACCATACCATAAATGGAAACTCCATTCAAAAATATCAGCAATATCTTTTCTATGTTTAACATAAAAGGCACAACAAATAATGGCTAAAAAGATAGTAACAATTAACCAAATAATTTTAAGAATGAAAGAAATGGTAAATTTATTCCATCTTTCACCATTAACATATTTCCTATAATATTGACCCATAATATAATAATTAGTGAAATTTAAAGCTAATGAAACCATAACTAATATAGCAAATACCGCTAATAATTCAGCATAATGATTAGCTTGTCTATTCATAGTACTAACAAAAACATAACCACAAACTGATTGAGCAATAAAGAATAATTGAGCTAATACTCCCACTGATAATGAAGCCCAAGCTAATTTCTTTTGTAAATCAGGTTTAATGAATTTAATTAATTTACCAATCTTTCTATGGTAGAATTCTAAATACATTGAAGTACAAAAAACAATTGAATGGATAACAACAAATGAAAGGAAAAATCCTGGAGCTAAAATAACTCCAATTCTTTGTAAAGGTAAAGGACTAGCATTTTCATCATATTCAGGATATGTTCTTGCACCATCAGCAACCCATAAACCAATTAATGTAAAACACCAAACATACCAACAAATTAATCCAAATAATGGTATGAAATAAAAATGATTAAATCTTTGAGCTTTTTCTAAACTTTCTTTCAAGTTAAACATCGTCTAGTAAAATTTTATTGTAAAACAGTGGGACCCTTTGAGGTTAATATATGAATTTTTCCCAATTGAAAAATTGGAAATTTCATAGTTAATTAACAGCTAATTGTTACAACAATTCAAGCCTACATGAAATGGTAATTGAAAAATCATTGTTTTATTGTTAAAGGACTTAATTAATCTCCTAAATTATCGTTTTTAGGCAAAATTCATTTCTGGAACAATGCAGATGGATTTCTCAATTTTTTTCCTATTTGAGATTAATTTGGTAGGGTAGGAATAAGAGAATGGATAATGGAGGTTTTAGGATATGAATGGAGTTTGTTAGTAATGGATTACATTAACGAAGTTTGTGTGACATTTTAATAGTGGTGGTTATATAAGTTAAGTTAGACGAAAAAATAATGTTTAATCTCGGGTTACACCAAGGGATCGACATTAAGGTTTTACGACTGTGCCAATGATCTTTAAACTTGGGATTTAAGGGTTGGAAATTGCGTTTTTTCTTTTAGGACTTAGCAATATACGAAGTAATTAACTACGTGGTGAAAGATGGTTGGTAATGGTGAGAAGGAGGTGGTGAGAAGGAGTGAGAAGGAGGTGACAGCGAATAAGGTGAAGGAGATGATCTAGCCCTGGTCTTTAGCACCCAGACCTTACAAGTGTCCTCTATGTTCTCTTGATAACCCTTAAGTACCCTGTAAGCACCGATAACACCTTAACCTATCGGTCTTCCACGTTACATCCACGCTACATCGCTCGTTAATTCCCTCAAAGGCATTGAAATTCTCCTTCGAGTTCGCGTCAATTCCTAAAAGAGTTAAATTGAGAAAATCTTGTATTTTGGTTCCTAACCTCCCACTATTTAAGTCCTTTTAAATAACTTTCATATCCAACAGCTGTTAATATCCCTAACACTAAGTCAAACATGCCCTTATCTTGTAACATTTTATCTTCATAAATAGTTAACCATCCTAATTTATTATCATCAGGTAAATCGTCTAATGGATTTTGATTATAATATAATCCATCTCCGGCAATAAAATAATTTTTAATACTTCCTCCTGCTAAATCATTGTTAACCAAATTATTTTTAAACTTATTAAAATTGTTTAAATCCACAATAGATAAATCCTTATCAAAGGATCTACTTAATCTTTTATTTATAGAATTTACTAACTTCTTGGTTAATTTCTTTTCGTAAGGTCTGAATAATCCCAAAACTGGAGGGAAAGAAGTGTCGTCTACTTGTAAATAAGTATCTTCTGCATTAGCAGAATTTAATTTATAAGGTAATGGAACATTAGAATCGAGATAATTCTGATGGAAATAAATATTCTTTTGACCAATGAACTTGAAGGATTCTTCTGATGATTGATTAGATTGAATGGAAGTTACTGATTGTAAAGAAAATGAACTTGATGAATTTTTAAGTGATGAAGTCTTGGATTTATCCAAGTTATTTTTGAATTTGTTCAATCTACTAATTCTAACTCTTGGAATTGATCCAATATTCCATTTTGCATTATTGAAATCTCTCATTTCATAGTTTTGAAAGTTAATTTCATTCTTTTCAAAGAACTTATTGTTGGAGATTTTATCATAAGGAATGAATTGTTCTGGTATAGCTTGGGGGATAGATAATCCATTGAAAATTTTGGTATTATCGGATTTTTTATCATTTTTGATGATATTTTTCTTTAATTGATTTTGTTTGGTCAAGGAAATGGTTAAATGACCACCTTCTTTAACACCTTTCTTATGAATTATCATAATAGGAGGAATTGACCTATCTGATTGATTCGCAGCATCTTTGAAAACCATAGTAAATCCATCATCAATTGTTTTCCCATTGGTGATTTCAATATAATACCCTGGTCCATTCCTACAATACATGTGTTTTAAGCTTGGATTGGTTGTAAGATACAAGTCTTTACCAAATCTTAAAATATGATACTTCCAATAAGGAGTATTGACGATATCATCATCGCAATCAGAAGTGATTGATTGATAAGAATCTGATCTTTGTCTATTAGGTAAGATGGATAATCTCTTTCCACCTTCACTAGGGAACTTCTTATGACCAGGAATAAACTTCTTACTACCATAATTGTTTAAAGATAATCTTTTGAATCTATCTTTGAACTTTTTATTGGGTACATTGACGACAATGGGATCCAATGGGGCAGTGGTACTAAACTTCCCATCTTGCCATTTAGAAATCCCAAGACCTTCTTGGATGTTACTTACTGTTCCATTGCCACTATTCATGACGTTACCCCCAGTCATTACATTCCCAGTAACACTGCCATTCCCTCCACTACTTCCCATAGTTGGAAACGGACTATTCACTGGACTATAATCATTAGCAGTAATAAATGACGCTTGTGAAACAGCAGGACTAGGTGGAACACTCTTAATCGATGGATCTAATGAACTATACATGTCGAAATCACTATCGTCACTTGTTGGTTGTAAATTGGGATTTTGCTGTCTAAATGAAGAAATTATAGGAGATTTCGATAAATAACTATCAATATCAAATTTCTTAAAATCCAATTCTTCAGAGAATTGAGGTTCTTCAATGATTGGTGGAGGTGGTTTCCTTGATAATTTGGAATTCAGCCTAATCATTTTTAATGACTTTGAAATATTTTTATAACCCAGACCTTGTAGTGGAAACTACAATTATTACTCCTTCTAAAACTTTAAAAAAATAAAATAAAAAAAAAAAACCTTCCCGCTTGTGATTATGGGTAACAGACTTAATCACTCCTTATTTCCAAACCTTCTATTATCGTCTCAATAGTCTAATTATAATCACCCAATCTATTTTAGGATTCTTGTCTTAAACGAAAATTTTCTCAATCTTGAGGCTATCAACTCCTTTTTTTTGCCTTAAGGCTGGTTTACTTATCGACGTAAAACAATGGGATTTTTCAAAGAGATTTTATTATTGTGCACTTGCCATTAAAGGTAATTAATTTCCCGAATGGGGATTTTGGTTGATTGTTAGAGGAAAAAACTTTTTGAAACAAACTTAAGGGGTAATGCTTATCGTGCAGATAATTTACCCAGTCAACGATGAGGTTTATACACACGCATTCTGTTGTGAGATAATAGAGATTTACCTATGAAACTTTGACGTAGTCCATGAACGACAGTGACCCTAAGGGACAGTGAGTCAAAGGTACAGTGAGTCAAAGGTACAATGATCCAAAGGAACGACAGAAGTGTAAGAAGAACTGAAATTCTTCAGTGACAGGCTGTCATTGAGACCAGACAAAAGTCACCTGACCAGAGTACTTTAGTGAGGTGAACATTTGCATAACAGATCTCTAAGGGGATCTGTAGGGACAGAGATCTAGGGAAAGCATTAATGAGACATCGTTTAATCATCATCTATATCAGTTTCTAAATCACACATTGATCTACAATTTGGACAATAAAATTGAGGATAACTCTTTATTATTATTGGTCTAATACATTTATAATGCCATGAATGGGAACATGGACTTATGAAAATTGCTTGACAAGGTTCTAATTTCAATAAACAAATAGCACATTCACTTAATTCATCATTATTTTTCAAAGGATTGGTTTCTTTCACTGATAAATTTTTGAATTTTTTATGAATTTCTAAATTGAATTGATTAACTTTCCTTTGCCAACTTTTGTTAAATTCACATCTCATCTTAACACATCTATAAACTTCTTCTGTACCTCCTCGATAATCCATACCTAATTGTATTATATCACCATCAATTAATGGCATTAATGAACTTTCTTGTGATGCTGGACTTAATCTTATATGATTTAAAAATGTACCTGAAGATGATTTAGAATCTTTAATGAACCATTGTCCTTCTTCATTACATTGAAATAATGCGTGTGTTCTAGAAACAACTTTAGATTTGAAGACTATTGGGGCATTAGATCCTTGTGGGGCATGAGCTGCACTTTTATTCTTTTCGGTATATCTACCAATAGAAATGGAGTTTTGACTTTTGGCTTTTCTAATGACTGGTGCAAAATATAATCCTGAATTTGAAGATGAGTGGTCAATCAAAGGTGTTAATCTAAGGGAATAGAATCCATCTTTATCTTTACCGTCATCATCAGTTTTACCTTCAGAAGTTATTATATCTTCGGCACTTTCTTCAATAGTTCCTTCAAGTGGAGGTGTTGATTCTTGTTCTCTTTCATCTCTAACCATGGTTTGATCTATATCATGCTCGTCAATAGGTGTATCAGGTTGCATAGTTGCATCGGCATCTTCGTCAATATTATTGAAATTCCCAACGGTGGGACTATTTGACATGAAATTTCTTGTAGGTGATTGAGGTTGTGATCTTAAAGGACTAAAAGATGATAAGAAGTTAAGACCAAAGGTTCTTCCTTCAGTTACTGGGTTGGTGGTAGTGGTTCCATTGGTTTGATTTTCGTTTGTATTGTCAGATGTTCCTTCTGTATGTGTTCCTTCTGTATGGGTTCCGTTAGATGCTCCTTGGATTTCGTTGGATCCTACTTGACTTTCACCACCTTGGGTTCCATCACCTTGGCCTTCACCTCCTTCACTCCGGTCAATGTTTATGCTATTGGTATTTTCATTATTAATATTTGTATCATTGACATTTTCATCGATTCTATCACTTAAAGAAGAGTTAGAATTGGAATTCGATAAGCTTGTCTTTATGTTATGTAACCCAACTTCTCTTGTAGTAACTTCGTTGGCCATCATAAAATAGTTTGCTTATTATTATCAAACCCCTGATATCTCGTGTGGGTATTTTTGAAATTTCTCACTTCCCAATTCGGAATGGGGGAATCAGTCAACAAATTGTTGTTTATGTTAGGGGAAGGTATCTATGAACTGTGAAGATTCAAGGATATGTGAATAGATAAAGGGTTTGATTTAGGTAAATTTTAGATATTTCGTCTAATATTTTTAGTAAATCGAGACAGCCAGCAATTTGATCTGAAGAGGATAATTGACCAGACCACGAAAGAGGATGAGAGTTAATAGGATAGTGTGGTCAGTGTAAGTATGGTCAGTGTAAGTCCTGCGTAAGCCCTGTGTAAGTCCTGTGTAAGTCTGTTTTGTGTAAGTACTGTGTAAATTTGGTCTGTGTAAGTCTGGCCTGTGTAAGCCTGGTCCGTGTAAACCTTGGTGTTATGTGTGGTGTCTGAACGATATGCCTAACAATATCCTGAACGCTAACCTATAGTCTTGGTGATAAATTAGCGTTTCGTTGCTATAATCTTACCCTTGACCTACCCTTCAGGAAGCCTTCCCTACGGTCAGCCTTCCCACTTCTCAGCCTCCCGCTTCATTTCTCACACTCCCGCCCTCTCACCCCTTCATGTCTCCGTTGCTCACGGAAAAATTTTCAGTGTATGATTAGTTTAAGACCTGTTACATTACTTAAACCATCATTATATTATAGATCTTTCCATCAAAGTTTTAAAATGTCTGCTCCAGCTACTACTCAAATCGAAATCTTACAAGAAGGTGACGGTAAAACTTTCCCAAAACCAGGTGATTTAGTTAGAATCCATTACACTGGTACTTTAGAAAGTGGTAAAAAATTCGACAGTTCAAGAGATAGAGGTAGTCCATTCCAATGTACCATTGGTGTTGGTCAAGTTATTAAAGGTTGGGATACTGGTATTCCAAAGTTATCTGTTGGTTCAAGAGCTAAATTAACTATTCCAGGTCATGAAGCTTATGGTCCAAGAGGTTTCCCAGGTTTAATTCCTCCAAATGCTACTTTATTATTCGATGTCGAATTATTAGGTATTAACTAGTTGATGTACGTGTGTATTTTACTCTATTTCTTGATGTAAAGAATGTTATCTTTGATGATAATATCATTACTTACCGGTAAAGTAGGTAATGACACTTTGTATTGAAGGTCAAACACTTTCAATTGAGGCAATTGAATCAATTCCTCGGTACTGTTGTAAGTACCTTGATATTCAATGACGAATTGATTGAATGGTAACACTGGGAATTTGTTAAGAACCATTGGTGTTATGTTCATGGACTCTTCAAAATTCCATACAAATCTGTCGTTCTCATCGACCAATTTGGTTTGAAATTGAAAGATTCTTGGGGTGGGATTTTCAATGATATATTTCAATTTAACAGTTTGTTGATGTTGTTCGATATCAAGTAAGACTCTTGGATCGGTTAAAGGAAGGAGAATCTCATATTCTGGGGTTTTATAATGATTTATTGTCCCTTGAGGTCTTTTCCATTGAATGTCGGCATTGATAACCATGGTGACATTTCTTTGAGAGATCCCGTTCTTACTTCTGGTAGTGAAAATTTGATTTCTTTCATTACTTTCGGGTAAAATGTCTACCAAAATCTCTGGTGCTTGAGGTTTAATGGAATAATCCACTTCGACTATTTCCATATCTCCTATAATGTTCAATTTCCCTGACCAAACTCTGGTAACTATAGGCATACTCTGTTCTCCATGTAAGATGAAAGGATTAGGCATATCCTCCGGTCTAAATTTGGGACTAATGGCAAATTTACATTGGAAAGGTTGTTTCAAGATGGGGATAATGTAACTCGCTGATTCATAAGCCATTTCTACATTTTCATCTTCTTCGACCAATAATTTCAAATCGATCTTGACATTGTAGGGTTTGTCAGATACTTCTGATTGTAAGGAAGAATAGAAGATCGATAAGTTGAGTGATTCCTCGATGGTTTCTTTGTTGTTCAAGTTATCTAATACCAACGACTCATCATCTTTTAATCCTTCCCAGTTGACTTTACTATCAATTGAAGAATCATCCTCCATGATTTTAATTCTAGGATGAAGTGATACTTTATGATAATTCAAATGTCTTTCATTCTTGAACACCACTTTGAACTTCAAATCGATCTTTTCTCCAATAATAATGGATTCTATAGGATTGATCATGGAAATTAAGATATTGGGTTTGATTGGCGATACTTTAATGGCATTGCTGAACACTGTAGGAAGTTTCACAGGTACCAGAATGAACTTATCGTCGAGTTTCTTCATATACGAACTATAAGGTTTGATTTCTTGTTTAGTGAACTTTTCTTTATTGTTGATGACTGTACTATCAATCATCAATGTTGATTCCACTTCAACGGAATCTATTTTATAGGTCCCTGACTTCTCAATGACTTTACTGAATTCTAAGATCTCAAATTCTCCTGTGAAGTTCCCATCACCATAACTCACTTTCTGAGGTTGTTTAGAACTATCATGGATGAAGATCATTTCCAGATCCTTGTTAAAATGCACTGTTATTTTGGTAATGGTCAATTGTGCCTTGGGTATCGATATCTTAGACTTGAATCTTATTTGACCGATTAATTTGTCGTACACTTGCACATCACCGATCTTTCCTTGTATGTTATTTTCATCGATGAACAATGTTTCAATATCAAAGAACGATATGTTCAAATCAACTGGTTCATCAAATTTTGGCACGGTGCCAACATTACTCTGGAGTGCTAATATCAAACTTTCTTTGGAATTTCCTAAATCCTGGTTGATCTTCATTAATCTGGAATTGATGATATTGTTGATATTGACGTTATCAGAAACTGCTTTCTTGTAGTAGCTCAAACTATCGTTATCTTTAAGTTTGAATAGTTCTTCAGCGATTTGGAAATTAATATAACTGGCTAAACTGGATTGATTATCGAATTTTGAAGCTTTCTTTAACAAAGACAATTTCTTCTCTTGTAAAGCTTCAACAGAAAAGTCACTAAGATAATTCATTTGATGAGGTTTCACACTTTTAAGATGGTTAACAGCTTGTAGAACGATCAAACTAGGATTAGTGAAAATCTCAAAACTATCGTATTTGACTCCTCCATAGAAATTAATTCCCTGTTTATGTTTGTTCCCAGCATTAGGTACAAGGTCTAACAACTCACTCAACCAACAATATTGAATAGATATCCATTGATTTAAATCAATACGATTGTTTATACAACTCTTGACATTGATTATATGAGCTTGATGTTTCTTAATGGCAATGATAGGTTCGTCTATAGATAAATAACATCTGACGATATGGAATGCTACGGTATCAATTAAGATTCTTAACTGATGATAAATCTTCAAATCATGTGCAGAAATGGAATCCTTAGCGAACTCAAAATAGTTCTCTTTGAGAATCTCTATAAGGTTAGTATAACTGACCTCGAACGATTTAATGCTGGATTCCAATGAATGGGGATGTAAGAACTGATTGGTGATTCCTTGTTTGATAAGATTCCTAGTTTCCAAGAACTTTGGTGTTAACTCAATGGTAGTATCGATATTCGAAGATGAAGGTATAGTATAATATTTCTTACTCCGTTTCTTGATTTTCAATTCTATTTCAGTGTAAAAGTCCACAGCAAATGTCTTGAGGTTATTCAAAAGTCCAGAAAGTACCATCTCTTCATTCTTGTTACTGTTCATATAAATCAAACCTGTTGATCGAGTTAATCCAGTTAATTGTCTTAATCTATTCAATCTATCTTCATCATCATTAACGTCTTTATTGGCCGATACTACCACTACCACCAACTTGATACCAAATCTTGCATATCCATTCTTCATATCATTGATCTTTGACGTCAAAGCTTCATCATCCAAAGGATCTGAAGGTAATTCCATTATATCTATAAACACAAAAGGTTTAGTTTCTTGATACTTCTTAAACCATTTATATGTCAAAATCCCATTGGGAAAAGTATCTGAATCTGTATTGAAAGGTGATAATATCGAATGACGTTGAGGAGGTTTTTCAAGGGATTTAAATAATTCATTTGCTTGATCTTTATCTACCAGTCGTATAAGATATTTCAAATTACTCAATCTGTTCCTAAGAATGGAATTATCCCAGAATTTTCCCGATATATCAAAAGTCTTGAAATATTCCAACACTTCAGGATGATCATTACATTGAATAACAATCAATGGTGCTAAAACCATTAAAAGACTTGAATCATAGTGTTCCATTACTGTAAAGGTTCGCGAAAATTTCCCAAAAAGAGTGTTAGTAATGAGTGAAGACGTTATCAATGCCAACCCAACTGTTATTGATGTGAGTGATTTACCGACCAGATTAGTCACCAAAAGTAAAAAGAATGAATTCCTTGAAGATATTTCATCCCTTTCATTAAGTGAACCGGAATTATCCGATATGGAAACTGATGAAGATAATGAAGATATTGATGCACAAGAAATTTTTGATTTATTAGCCACCATGTCAGATCCTGAACATCCTTTAACTTTAGCACAATTAGCTATTGTGAATTTACCTGATATTCATGTGAAAAACATTGAAAATGGCTTATCTGAGGTTTTAATTAAGATAACTCCTACTATTACTCATTGTTCATTAGCTACCTTAATCGGATTAGGTATTAGAGTTAGATTAGAAAGATGTTTACCACCAAGATTCAGAATCAGAATCTTCTTGAAAGAAGGAACTCATCAAAGTGAAAACCAAGTTAACAAACAATTAAATGATAAAGAAAGAGTAGCAGCAGCTTGTGAGAATGAACAATTATTAAGTGTTATACTGCAAATGTTGAGTACTTGTAAATAAGGAGGGGATATTATATATTAAGATATTGTACATTGGCATTATTCATCTCTAATCATTTTAATCTACTATACATTCGATAAGCTTCAACATCTCCATAATTAGTAACTAATTCAGAAGCATCTAAAACAATGAATTTAAAGATAAATCTTTTGATAAAGTCCATAAGTTTGAATAGTTTATTATTCCTTGCATCAACACTGAGGTGACTAATGATCTTATTTATCCATAATAATAATTGTTTAACTTGAATAAAGTATTCAAATTTATTCTTTTGGATTTCTTGTCTTTGATTCAAAGAATAATTCACAAATAATGGTAATGATTGATTTGAATGATGTTTTTCTTCATTAATACTATTTCTTTTCATCTTAGAATTATTGGAATTGGTTGTAGCTGTGGTTGAAATACTATTTCTATTACTTGAATTTGAATTCATTGAACTTGACAGTTCTCGATTTTTCATCATTCTACTATAGATTTTGGATTTGGAAAGTATTGAATTGAAGGATTTCCTATTATCTTCTTCGGGTTCTTCTTCTTCGTATTCTAAATTAAAAACTTGTCCGTTATTTTGGAGATTAAAAGTTCCACTAATTGGACTAGTTATTTGACTGGGAGGTTGTTGTTGATTGCCCATAAGTGAAGAGAATCTTTTCCTTGATAAAATGTTTTCTCTGGAACTGGAATTTCTTTTACCACTGGAACTATTCAAATTATTATAATTGAAATTATTTGATTGATTTGAATGGGAACTGACATTATTATTTGAACTATGAGAGAAATAGGAATGATGAGTCCTCAGGGATGTAGTTGATGATTGATTAGAAACTGTACGATTCAAGGATTTATTCTCATCAACAGTATACTCATCAGTTTCTTCCTCTTCCTCTTCCTTCAAAGAATCAATACTATAATGTCTAAGAGAATTTCTTTTCGGCGTTTCATAAAACTTATAAGCCATTAATAATTTCTTATAGTATAATAACACGGTATCATCTAAGATTTCATCAGTCTTTTCTAATTCCTTCTCGATCATTGAATTTATCTCTGTTAAAATAGATATCTTGACTTTAATATCTTTAATATTTATATTACTTCTTAACCAAATATCATTAGGTAATGTTATCCCCGGTAAGATCTCCTTGGTTATTTCAACATTATAAAACTTCCCATTAACATCGTCACTTTGTAAAATCTTTGTTGGATCTTCTAAATTTAAGAAATTCACTAAGAACTCCTTAATATAATCAAATTGACTAACATCAATAGGTATTGATAATTGTAAAGATTCAAACTTCTCTGGTAAATGATCATACCCTAATTCCACTGACATCTTCAATAAAAACACGAAAAACTAATAAATGGTTCCTGAAGGGTTATATTTGCTCCTTAAATATTTCTTCTATTTTCAGGGGTAAAAAAAAATTGACACAAAATTTGAATAATTCTCAAATTCAAGATACCAATGGAGAATCTTTTAATCTCCTTTCCTTCTATACTTGAACTAAGTTATACCTAAAAACTTCCTGTTTACTTTAAGGTTCGTCTAAAAACTGATGATAGTTTTATACAGGAGTGCGAAAACGCTGGCAGAAAGTGTCACTTGAATAACTGAGCATTCGGATAATGTTCAACAGCAAGAAACCAAAATTTAAACTTGATTTAGGGATTAATGAGTTATCTAATATCCCTCAAGTCAGTGGGAATTGTTATATAGATTTACAAATTAAAGATAATAAGAGAATTAAATCCTTACCGTTTAATTTACCCTTTAAACCTAATGATGATGAATCTCTGTCATCATTATCATTGAATTCATCTTCAACTTCAAGCTCAGGTAATGTTTCCATTATAACTTCCAATAAAAAGATCCATAATTTCAAATGTTCCTTTAATTGTAAAGTTGGATGTAATTTGAAATTTGGGTTCAAGAGAAGAGAGAACCTTATTAATGATAAGTTCCTTATAATGAAGATTTACTATGTAAGTGATAAGGACATCAATGCCCATCATCACCATAAAATTGAATTGGGAAAGTTAGAAATCAACTTATCTGAATATTTGAATTTCGATGAACCTATAACGTCCAAGTATTTATTAAAAGATTCCAAAGTCAATTCTATCTTAAGTTTAACTATACATTTAACTGAATTACCAGCAAACTTTGATTTCCATACCCAATTAACTATCACCGATAACAATTCCAATCATGAAAAAACCGATCAGACTAAAATATCTTTAGCTAATTCATCTTCCAATACTAAATATAATGTCCCCCAATTTGAACGAAAGAATATCTTTGGAGGTCTTAATGATGTTATAGGAGATAAAGATACTTCCTATAAATCCGATGATAGTAAGGAAAAATCAGAAGATAAGAAATCCCTAAAAATTGATACTGCTAGTACTCAAAACCATAAAAAGGATGTAATTATGATAGATCCTATAGTTAATGATTTATATAGGAAAATCCTTGAATCCACCTGGGATCCTAATCTTCATGCTTTACTTGATTTTACACCTGAAGTTTGTGTTGAAAGTATCTTTGATGGTACTTTTCCTCAATGGAAAGAGAGATTAATGCTGGAAATTAATACTCATTATGATGATGATGATGCGGATATTCGATGTATAAATGGATTGGTTAATGAATTGAATTATCGTGATGATTTAAAGAGTTGGTCAATCAATGAAGTTTCTTAATATATTACACTACCCCTAGATCCTTTTAAATTTCAAGTTTCCTACTATCTTTTGTCCTAGACCCTTTTAAATTTCAATTTCCCTACTATCTTTTGTAAAACATTAGGTTTACAATTTTCATTAGTAATTTCTTCTATTTCAGTCATTAAGTTGCTTAATTGAATATCAACTGAACTTGATTTAGTCTCTGGTTTCAGTTTACTATCGAAAATCTCATCATCGGTTTCATAACTATACTCCGATACACTATCAAAGATATCAGAATCTGAATCCCATTGATAATCAAAAGTGACAATTTTCCTTAAAGGTGATGAAAATATGGGTATATGTTGACAATATTGACAATTATGATAACTACTTCGTTTACAAAGATTATTAAAACATTTGGATCTTCTTGTATCTTTTAAACCCTTAAAGCACCCCACTGTTATGGTAGAAAATTGATTTACTGAGAAATCTAATGGTTGAGAACTATGTGATTTTGTTTGTTTTAGATAAGATGGTTGGAAGATTGGTCTTAATTGGAAGTTCATCCTTTAAGTTGTTCAAAAAGTAGTAAAACCTTTGTATAAATAGCAAAAAAGTTAGATAGTACAAATATACTTTTGAGAATATGCAAAGTTGAGCCCCGTATTTCAGAGTTACAGAAAAAAAAAGCCGTTGATGGCATTATAACGCCATTAGCATAAGGATACTGATGAATAAGGTAATATACATTCAAAATCTATTTGTTAAATGAGGAGTTGAAAAAGGAGCCATTTATTCGGTGTTATTATAACGACGATTATTGAAATTTCTTCTATTTTGATTATTATCATTACGTCTTCTATTGAAGTTTCCATTATTATTGTAGTTTCCATTATTGTTACCTCTTCTTCTTTGATTTTTGTTTCTTTGTTCCATATTTATTAAATTTTGTTCTTTAGCTTGGTCCATAGTCTAGATAGTTAGTATGAAGTTATACCAAAAGAATTGGAAAATACGTACTTGTTCGGGTAATCTTAAGTATTTGATATGATTTCCTCTGATATATATTTCAGGTATCTTTAAGAAATCTTCACCATTTGGAGATGTTTGAATAACTTCACTTAAAGTTAAATTCATCCAAGAATCACAATTAGTTAATAATCCATTTAAAGTTTCACCGTTTTTCAATTCAACCAATATTGGTTGGTTCTTGGCCGATGTTAATATGTATAAAGGTAACTAAAGGGTTAGTACGGGTTAGGGGGTGTATTGTTTAATGTACTTACCATCGTTGAGTTGAAAATTTCGCACTGACCATTTGAGTGAGGTGAGAACCAGTACACTGAGAAGCTGTAGACTCAGAACCTGTGGACTGAGAACCAGTAGACTTGGAGCTGCAACAAGTTGCATCTCCTTATAGAGAGTAGAGAAGTGCCACGGAGCTGCAACAAGTTGCACCTCCTTTTACTAATGAATATATTACGAACTATTCTTCATCTTGAGGTGGAGCTGATGTACCTCTCAAAGTCAAAGGATAATGCTCTTTATCATCATTATCACCTTCACCATTAGCATGATTAGCTAATTTAAACCCAATATAATCTTCATTCAATCCTTGATTAGCATCTTGTAATGAACCTAAATCACCAGGTGTCATAATACCAATTTTACCTCTTGGACTTCCAGGAACTGATAAAGGTCTAGTTAATTTCAAATTTGAATTATTTTGTTGGAAAGGATTAGCACCATTCTTAAATTTATCAGGATAAGCTCTTTTTAAAGATAATTGTCTAGCTTTGATATATTCTAAACCCATTCTCTTCCAATCTAATAAATCACTTAATCTTTCAGTTCTATTTCTTTGATTAATTCTTTGTCTTCTAGTTTTTTGAGTAAATTCAAACATTTGATCAGTTAATTGATTAATTGATTCATCAACAGATTTCATTCTTCTATCAACAATATAAATCCCATAATCACTAGTATTTTCAATTAAATCTTCCATATAACAACCAAATCCTGATAAATTGGTGGTAATTGATGGTACTCCCATAACTGTACATTCAGCAGGTGTATAACCCCAAGGTTCATAATATGATGGGAAAACACCTAAATGACAACCTCTAACAAATTCATCATAATCTAATGATAAAATTGGATTATTAGCATTCAAAAATTCCGGATGGAAAATGATTTTAACTCGATCTTCAGGTTTATTGAATAATTGAACTCTTCTAATTTGATTTAAAACTGGATCACTAGCATCATCAATAACATTATGAGTAACAATTGGTGGTAACCCATCTCTTTTTAAAGCAAAAATTCTTCTTTTCAATAAAACTCTATCAGCAGGTTTAATTAATTCATCAATTGATGGGACTTCATTACCTCCAGTATTATGAGTATTATGAGTATTTGGAAATCTTGCACAATGTTCAAATAATCTTTCACCAACTTTTTTTTGAACTTCTTCAATAGTATTTTCTAATTGTTTAATAACTGCTTGACCTTTTAAAGTTTCCACAGTATAACTTTGAGTTTTACCTGGCATAATAATGAATGCTACTACCGTCATTTTTGAACCTGATTCTTTTAATCTATGGTTTAATCTAGCTAAACTTTCAATGAAAAAATCACATCCTTTATTTCTAAATTCATATCTTCCAGCAATGAAAAAGTAAAGAGTATTATCTAAATCGAAATCATAATTACCGTAAAAGTGACCTTTAACGAATTCGTTGATTTTAGCCTTTTTCAAAGCATGTAAATTTTGAAATTCATGAACTGCTTGGAACTTAACAACATTTAAACCATTTGGTAATACACCATCAGGTTTTCTTTTTAATAAATGTTCAGATTCAAAGGCAGTAATATGACTAACAGTAGTGAAGACATCCGCAGTGTGCGCAGCTGATCTTTCAATACAATATCTGTGATAAATACCTCTTTTACCAGCTTCTGCATCAACATCAAAATTTGCCAAATTATTATAAAAATCAGTTGATCCAGCACATAAGTATCTACCTAATAAAGTAGCATGAGTAGTAAAAATCGTACAAATATCTAATTTTCTGGCTCTACAAAGTGGTAAAGCAACACCAGCTAACCATTCATGACATTGACAAATAACTGCTCTTTCTCTATCATGATAAACCAATTCACCCAAGAACCATGCGACTAAATAACCTAATAAAATAGCATCATTGGATTCTTGATCATGATCAGGGGTTGGAATTCCTGCAATATTCCATAAATCTGATTTCCATTCATTCAAATTTCCTGAAGCTGAATTAATATCAAATAATAAAACTCGAGGAGCTCCTTCAATTAACCATCTACCATAAAGCCAACGAATACCTCTATCACTCATACTTTGTAAAGCTGCCATGATTTTAGTATCCTTAACAGGTAATTCTTCAACTTCAATTTGAGCAGATTCATAATTTAATGGTCCTAATAATGTATATCTTTCTCTATATTCAGCAACAGTTATAGGAGCTTTTGACTTCAACACTGAATAAATCCCTCCAACTTTATGAGCAACTTCTGTTGCAACTTCAAATAATAAATGATTAGAAATATCTCTGGTCATAATTGATAGTTCTAACTTGCAATTCCTTCCGGGGGATTCAATGACCTTTTAAAGAATGTGGAATTTCTCAACAGGGGAAAATTGGGGTGATCGAAAATGTTTGCGATAAGTTCCCTGAACCCCCTAAAATGTGAAACACTTTTAAACGATTAGGGACTTAGGTCATACGTCATATATTCGTGGATGATGGTGGAGAGTATAGGTATAGAGGGGTTTAAAGATAAGAAATTTGGTTAATTTGGTTAAGGGGTTTGTCCCATGAAATGTCCCGCTTTAATCCATCATTCCACTACCCTCACTAATCTGGGGAAATGGGTAGATAATTCGGGTAGACTTTCCAACATTAAAAATGTGATTAAGAAGGGGTTAGGGGGGTTGGTGTTGATGGAATAAGTGTCCGAGACCATTGATGTTTAGGTGGAAGACTTTGGATTGGAGTTTTGTGGGGGATAAATATACGAGATGCATCCCAACAATTAGACAAATCGCAGCCAGCGAAAACGAAAAGGGAAAGGGTCGAAAAGGAAATTAGCGAAGGAAAAACGCATTGAGGGGTGAGAGGGAGGATGAGAGGGTTGGGAGTAGGGAGTAGAAAGTAGAAAGGGTAGAGAATAGAAAGGGTAGAAAGGGTAGAGAATAGAAAGGGTAGAAAGTAGAAAAGGTCATTATACATTAATCTTCCATTTCAATATCAGATTCAGTAAAATTATCATTATTTGTCTTAACACTTGGACCCAACCATTCACCTTCACTTTCTTCTTCAATTTCTTCTTCTTCGTCTTCTTCGTCGTCTTCTTCGTCTTCAATTTCTTCGGGCTCTTCTCCAGTCTTATTACCAACAGCTACTTGTAAGAAATCACTAAATGAATCATTAGTCTTACTAACTTTAACAATATCTTTAGCAGATTTATTCAAAAATCTATTGATCAACTTGATAGAATGATTGAATGTATGTTTGTTATTCATAATATATTGACCATGTGATATCAATAAATTTTTAATCCAAATCAAATTGAATTCTAAATGAATAGAATCAATAGATTTCTCTCCAATGAATTTCAAGAACTTTTCTAAATAAACCACTGGTAAGTCTTTACAGATTAAATTGATATCTTTCAAAGGAATAGATTCATAAATGGTATTGATAAGTTTAATTTCATTTAATCTGAAACTCATGATCAAAGCTTTTGAGTAATCTTTTTCTTCTAAAGTCTCTATGATGGTTTTTGGAGTTATATCAATATCTAATTCGAAGGGATCAAATAAAATCTCATTATCAACAGAATAAATCAATAACCCTTCAGTTGAACCGGCTGCAAATGCTGAAATAGTAGGATTGAATTTAATTGAATTAACTTTAACTGATGGTCTAACACTTCTTAAACTAGCATCACCTTTTGAAGTTCCAGGTAATGAAAAATCTAATCTATCTTCTAAATCACTATTTTCACCATCCCTATCGATCAATTCAATAGATCCTCCGTCTTTTAATTGACTACTATTCAATTTTTCTAAGGTCCCATCTAATTTCATGTTTTGAGACACTTTAAATTTCTTTAATAACACTTCAGTTTCAATATCATAAAGACAAATGGAGTTATTGTTACCACCAGCAATCAAAAAGTTCCCATCAAATGAATAATCAATGGTAGTGAAGAATTTTGATCTGGCGGAATTCTTACTCTCAAATCTATCTTGAAGGTATCTACCACCAATGATATCTCTTTTACCATCAATAAGATGGATTTGTTCGGCTTTTTCCACATCGAATATCGTTATATGACCATCTAATGTACTTATAGCCAATTCTTTAGAATCAGGTCTCATTGTAAGACTTAAAACATCACTATGAACTTCAATAGGTTCAACAGTTTGAGTTCTACTGAAAATATTCCAAATTCTGATGGTATTATCCCATGATGATGATGCTAAGATAGAGTTTTCAACTCCAAATGATAAACATGAGATTGGTCCTTCGTGACCGGCTAAACTATCTAACAATTGACCGGTTTGAACTGACCAGATAAAGATATCGAACTTATCTTGAGATCCCGCGCATACAATCTCACCACTTGGATCAACAGCTAAACAGTTGAATTGGATCCTTTCAGTGGCAGTAAAAGTACGGAAATTCCTATACCTTATCAAATCAAAGGCTCTTACTGTACCATCTAAAGATGATGAGAACAACACTTGTCCTTTTTTACTGTATTGTAAACCAGTAATACTTGATTTATGTTGATCAAAAGTCATTAGACAGAATCCTGATCTATTATCCCACACTTTAATTTTCCCATCATCTGAACCAGTAACGATTCTTGAACCATCTGGTGAATAACAGATATGATTAATGGAATCAAAATGTCCTTGTTGTCTTAAAATATATGATTCACTTTGCCATTCATAAACTAATAATTGTCCTAACTTAGATGATCCAAATGATAACCATTCACCTGTTTTATTGATATTAACAGTGTTGATGGAATTTTGTCCCATACTTAATTGTTGAACTAAGGTAAAGTCAGGTAATTCATAGATTCTGAATTCTCCATTACTTAATCCAATAACTAATAAATTTGATTGAGGATGGAATACTGAACATTTAACTTTACCATCAGCATAAAGGAAATTTTTACCTGTAATTCTCCAACTCATTGGTTTCTTTTCTTCCTCTTCTTCTTCACTATCAGATTCTTTATCAGACTCTTCAGTACCCGGCTTCTCAGTATATTCCCATTTAAATAATGCTCCATCTTTACTTAAAGTATAAATGATTTCTTGGGTTTGATTGAAAAATGCATTGATGACATAATCCCTATGACCACTTAAAGTCATAGCAACATCACTTTCTTCTGAATTAATAGAAAATAATTTAGATGTCATATCTTTTGAAGTTGAGATGAAAAATCTCGAATCATTGGACCAAGATATCGATATCACATCAGCATAATGACCGGAATAAATTCTATGACGTACAAATGGGGCAAATTGTCTATCTTCACTAAAATCAGGAGTTTTCCAAATTTGTATGAATCTATTACATGCTATACCAAAATATTTTCCACATGGACTAAACTTCAAATCTTGTACTTTATCTTTGAAATTGAAATGATGTAACACTGTTCTAGCGACAAAGTTAACTAATATGGCTCTTCCATCTTCATCAATACTTAATAATAAAGTTCCTTGTTTATTTAATGCAATTCTTACTATATCTTTCCTATGTTCATAATTTAAAGTATATGATTTATTGTTGATTAAATCAAAAACACTCACTCTGTTTCCTACTGGACTCAATAACTGGGTTCCATCTTCAGTAAATTGTAGATTCCCTTGTCTATATACTGTTCCTAAAAGATTTGAAAACTGGAAATCTGACTTCATACTTTAAGAGAGATGAGGTTTGAGATTTGAAAAATTTCCCATCGCGAACCCAAGTTACCCGGATTTATCTATGAGGTTTTCTCACCAAATCTTTTGGTATAGCAGAAACCATGAGTAGTTTAAGTGATAGAGTTAAGAACATGAAGTTCATGAGATCTTCTGATGAACAGGAGAAAGCTGAACCTACGCCCAAAATCATCAAAGACCCTTCTCAATGGTCTCTTTCAACAAAGAGTTATAATGATATAGTTAAAAAATCATCTACAAATATAAGTACAGTAGGATTTGGAAGTATAAGTACATTTGATGAAGATTCTGATTCTGAAACACCTCCGATACTTAGAAGATCATGGGGTGGTCAATCAGCCCAACCTGAACCTGAACTTGAACCTGAACAAGTCAAACCTGCATTTGAAAAAGTATGTATAAATGATATTACTGTATTTACAAGTTACTAACGACTATAGAGAAAACCTTTACCTAAAGCAAAACGTGTACAACAAGATGATACTTTCATGGCATCTGATCCAACGGAATTCTTAAATAATATGTTCCCATCAAAGAAAAGAGATCAACCAGAACCTGAACTTCCCAAGAAGAAAAGGAAGAAGAACAAAAAGTAATTACTTCTTCCGTTTCTTACCTGTATTATTAGTCTTTTCCTGTGTACCATTAAAAAATCCTTTAATTATAGCATTTCTACCAGCAGTATTTATATGTTTAAATCTATCTGATCCCAATAACGTACCACCAAACCATCGACTTACCACCACTATCACATCCCAAACATCCATCATCTATTTAGTTAGTATTATCAGTTTCAATCTAAATTCCAATTTACATACCGTTAATAAATGAAGTAATCTTCCTCCAGCTGCAGCTTCTCCATCATCATCACAATCTTGATATTGCACATTTCCTGTTCCTTTGATTCTCCATGCACTTATGTTATGTGCAGCTTTAGAGATTTTCTTATCTGAAACAAGGAGATCAAGGTAATCTTGTGCTTCTTCAAGACTAGTAACTTTCCTAGCAAATCCTATGAATGTAGAGCCTCTATCCACCACCGGTTCTGATTGAATCCATCCTTCGAGAGGATTGATTTTTGGTTCCCTGGGTTCGATCAGATGTTCAATCTCTAGATTCTGTATCTGTTTTTCAATCTTCTCTATCTGTTTCTCCCTCTCTTTCTCTAGCTGTTTCTCCTTCTCCTTCTCCTTCTCTCTCCCTTCTCCTATCATCACCTCTAGCTCCAGGAGAAAGTCAAACATACAAACCTCTCCTTCTCTATAAACCTCATCCAACTTTCTCCCAAACCTTTGTTGTAGATAGTTCACGTCCCCTTCACTTATCACTTGTATTATACTAGGTTTGTCATCAGGATACTTTTCAGGAAAACTCAATTGAACTTCAACATCTTCATGACTCGGTACGGTGAATTTGAATATCTGTGGTGCTAATTCTTCAGTACTGCCCGGGTAAATAGCGTCAATGGCACTGATTTCATCCTCAAGTTCTTCTTTCATCGCTGCAAAAAAAAGTCTCACTAAAATGGATAGTGAACAGTTAAAGAACCTTGGTAACGTAGCCTTTTCTCATAAGAATTACGACGATGCTATCCAACTATACACCAAGGCATTGGTTCAAGATGAGACCAATCCAATCCTTTTTTCAAATAGAGCCATGTGTCAGATAAAACTATCGAATTGGGATAAAGCCTTACAAGATTGTGATAGTGGGTTAGCCCTAAAATGTGATGATAAGACCAGGATAAAATTGCTATTTAGGAAAGCTACCACCTTCAAAGGCATGAAATCGGTGAAGTTGGCCTTACAGTACTTCCAGAAAGTGGTGGACTTGGATCCTTCCAATGAAGCAGCCATTAAAGAGATCAACAGCTTAGAGGTTGAGAAACCTACCAGAACTCCCATCCCCATTGAACGAGTTGATGAGCTTCCTGGGCCTTACAGAGCATTATTGGATGAACAGCCAACTCAGAAACCAACTCAGAAGCCAACTCAGATGAATACGGCGGAAACCCCCGATAAAGTGTCTAAAGAGATCGATGAGTTATTCGGTAAACCTAAACCTAAACCTACATTCGTTGAAAGACCTACTACCTCCCCGTTGATGGCACTAAAATCCATTCCTGGTGCCAATAGTCATAAGGCATATACTTACGTTATAAACCTTCCTGTGTCGTCATTGATTGATGATTTTTCATATGGAATGGAACCTGACTTTCTATCTTTCTATATTGAAGCTGCTGCTTATGTTTCTTCCAATAACTCCATTGATAATTGGGATACTTTGATCTTGAATAACCTCCACCAATTATCTAAAGTGAAAAGGTTTGAAATTGCAAAGAGTTTTCTTAATCCCAAGGATTTGGACATATTATTCAGTAACGTGAACAGTGACTTACTTGCACAGTATAAATCTTTACTTCAATAGCTTTTGATCAAACTATTCTTCAATCCTTTCTTCATCATATTAACAGGCAATGGTTGGATCAAATCCTTTATCATCTGAGGCATTGAATCTTCTAAATTCACCTTCAACACTTTGGTCACAAGTATGGGCAATACAAAACAACAACTGAAAGTCATCATCATCATAACGAACACGAAAAAGTACATGTTGACTGTAACACGGATCTTACGACGTTGTTTCTTAGTTAATAATCGAGGTCTCAATTGACTGGCAGGTGATAGCCAGAATAACATCAACGTATGCCATTTATCTATAAGAGGAATAAACAACAATGGGAACTGGATGAATAGTATGAAATGACCAATGATAACATCTGCACTGAAATAACTCAACTCTCCTATCTTACAGATGAACTCCCTAATCGGCTGAGTGAATATATGAACTCCTAATCCTGAACCTATCCATTTACCTGACCACCAAGCAATATTGGCTCTATCGTGTCTGAATTCTCTGGAAACTACTAAGGTGGTGATGGTTTTTAATAACCAACTTTGTACTAAAGATGATATAGCTAACCCTAAAATGGTTCTAGAGAAATCTCCATTTTGTAAAAACCACAAAATTTCGAAAAAAATGATATGATTGATTATGGCTAATGAATGTACGATAATGGCCATGAAACTAGGGAACTTACTACAGAACAATGAACAGAATGGCCCTAAGAATAATGAAATCACACTGAATATTAATAATATGGTCATGTTAATTACGATAGGTCCAATGGTAATGATACTGATTCTCAATAAACTCGATGTAGGGGTAGCATTTCTGGTATCATTCAATGAGTTGGCAAATAGATAAGCCACTAATAAGAACCCGATTTCAACAAACTCAAACATCGATCTGGTGATTAGGATATTGAACTTGGATGGCTTGACATTACTGATGATCTTGACTTCATCAAACCCGAAATTCTTCATTTTCTTCACTCCTGTAAGTCTACTTCTACTCATTCTAGTATAACCTATCCATGAACTTGGTCTTGATCTACTGTTCCCCATCGATAACCATTTCAAATAGTTCTTATAATCGATGAAAAAATCGTTGAAACTGAATTGGTTTGGGTTGAAAATGAACGGACAAATCAAAAGGCCAAATATGGTGGCCCAGAAGTATAGCAAAGGTAACTTCCACATGGCTATTGTCGTATAAAGAATCAATAATCCTGAAAAGGCTCCAAAATAAAGACTCTCATTGGCAAATCTTGAATACAATATGGCAAATGGAACTCTCACGGTTGCAAAACCTCTACCTGTGGCTATATATCTAGCTCCTCCTATAAACATATCACTGACCAAAGATTCAGAATAAACTCTGCAAACAAACACTTCAAATAATGGTGAGAACGATATCAAATGCTTACTCAAACGGGTGACCGACTTATAGAACCCTCTCTCCATCAACTCTTGAATGAATAAAGGCAAAAAAGCTATTGAAAATACAATAAATATAGATAAAATGGATCTTTCTAACCAATGAACTACAGGTATTAAGTTATAACAACCACTAGGATAATGAGGGTCAGTAATAGGTCGATTCTTATCATATTCACAAACGATACTTTCATTAGTCAAAGCTGCAATATTCACACCTACGATCAAGAACAATTTGATAGATAAGATGATGAAGGCATTATTCAAATGAAATCCTGGATGAGCATAATAATACGATAAAAACCTATCCAAAGGTAATCTTGAACTGAGATAGAACTGCTCTCTGGATAACATTTGTTCACCCATTCCAGCACCGATTTTGGTGGTGAAATTCAAAATGGATCCAAACCCTAAATCTCTTCCTTTACCACATTGCATGTATTCACAATGTTTAATCCTTCCGCCTCTACACAACACATTCATCCCAGCATAAACATCTTCATTAAGATGTAATCCTTTTTGAGCTTTGGAAACTCCTCCTCTGGTGGTCATAAATATTGCATTCAAGAAATCAGGATGTCCATAATGTAACTTTCCTCCAATATGAGCAAGAGTTCGGGCAAATAATGTACCAAAAGTTTGTTCTTTCCCTGCTGCTACATCCCCAAGAACACCAATATTCTCTGAAAAAATGTATTCTCTGGTTCCTATAATAGCTACAGGATTGGAGTAATCTTTATCTCTTAATTCTAAAGTATATGGATCTAATGGTGGAGATGATTCTTCAAATTCTTCAAGTACACTTCTGATCTTCAAACATTCTTCCAAGTAGTTATCTTGATTGGCATCTACTAATTGTATATACTCACCTCTGGTGAAAATAAGTGCATGATTCTGGTTATCTGATTTCCCATCACCAAGAATAGGGTTTCCTGATAATCTAATTCTGTACTTGGGAACTCTTTCTCCATCTTCCATAATGGGACATGTACCATCAATCAAAGCTGAATAATAGATAATTTCATCTGTCTGAGGATCAATATCTTCATCTAAATAGGCAATTTGTAGCTCAGGATAAGCTCTTAATAAGAATTCAGTGTTTTCTCTTTCTTCAGCGGTGAAGTATTTCAATCTCTGCATTGTCACAACTAATCGGAACTTTCTAAGTGCCATCAATGACCCTGCTTCTAATTTATCGAGTTCAGATTCATAATTTTCAACAGGATTTTCTACATCAAATAGTAATTTAATGGCTCTTGAATAATTCATGAACCCTGAGATAGTACGATATAATGTTTGAGCTCTTAACGATGCCCATATTCTTGTTCGGAGTACATACTCTGGAGTTGCAACTTTAAAACCAACGGAATAATAAGGATTATCGTCAAGTTTCTCATTAACACCGAATTCTGGTGAAGATGAATCACTATTAAACTCTTCAGCTAATAACTTTGTATCTTTGATGAAACATGACCATTCAAGAGGATGAAGTTTCTTAAGATACTCTAACATGGTGATATTGGAATATTGATCTTCTTCTCTTATAATCTCTCTTAATGATAAGGTGATTTTTTCACTATAATGGGGAACTAAAACTGTAAATGAAGGCATAGAGCTTGTAGGACCGATCTCTCTCATGGGAGTGGATAAAGATTGGGCAAAGAAAGTGATTCTTCTCTGGGCTTCTGAATTTTCCAGGAATAAGGTTGATTTCATTGTCATATCCTCTTGTGAAACAAAGAACGGTGGTTCTTTCAAGATTGTTTCCTCTTCATGCATTGCATTGGGAGCTATTATTTGCTTATAAATAAGTTTCTGGACATGTTCAATGGATAAAAGATGTTCTCTGTACATGGAAATGATAATGGAATTCCAAACTTGGGATACTAAAAACTTGGAATTGATAGATCCATCATTGGGAGCAGATATAATCTTTGCAAAGATTCTTTTAGGTAACCTGGAGAATATATTCCTCCAAGGAGTCCAAATTGAAACCCCAATATAAAACGATCTAAATATGGAGAATGTTGTGTTGCAAACAATATACCACAAGTAAGTATCTAAGAAATATAAAACAAGATCAGTTAATAGAATCAAGATCAAAACAATAGTAGAATGGTGTCTACATAAGGCTTGACCTACCCAAATATCACCAGCACATCTTGTCATTTTCATGGCTCTTAATTCCCTAATTGGGTCTTTTATTGATAAGGTGAGATAGAAATAAGATTCAACAAACTTGAATAAGAACACCGCTAACCAAAGACCTACAGAAGCCGCTTGTTCTGTTCCTCTTAATTTATGAAAGTTCAGGGTGAAATAATCATTGGGAAGAAACTTTCTACTTTCTGTTACCAACGGTTTAAAAGATTTGCCTAATGGAACAAAGGAAAGGTAAAGAACAGTAAACATCGATACAGCAAATTGAATGGAAGTTATGATCAATCCTGTAAAATTCTGATAATTCAAAGGTTTGAACCCTAAATAGTAAATCGTAGGACCAATGTTAAAGATCAATAAAAGACCCAACATGTTAAATCTTCGAAATAAAGGTTCTGCACCAGGGTACTTTCTGGGAATGAAGGATAATTCAAATACTGTTGATACCAAACAGATTATACAAGCTATTGCACCAGCAATCGACATGATTGTAAGACGAGCTTGAGTAGTAGGTTGATTATCTAAAGATGGATTGTACCTGTAAGTATATAACGAAGGAGCATTGAAACTAGTAAAGTACCAAAACATTGATACATGAATGATCCAAATCCTGTTAAAGTTAGTTAACACATGAGACCAACTTCTAGTTTCTTTGAAAGTCTTGAAAAATGCCTTTCTCCATACAATTCTATTGAAATTCATATACCTATTTTCTGGAGGTAAGTCAATTAACCTTGTTTTATCATCAAGAACAATCCTTTCCAAACCTTTCTCGTACCAGAACAATTGATTCATATCATCATAACCTATAACATTTTTATGGTCTTTATCTAAACGGACATAATTCCCATCTACCTTATGATAACATTGGTCCCTATAAAAGTTATAAAGAGGAGTTATACAGTGTTCCAAGAAACTTCTAGAAACAGTCAAATCCAACCCTGAAAAGTAATAGTCATTGCAACATTTAAAAATAAAGCATAAACATTCTGGCATGAACCTCACATTATTAGCTTCACCCCAAATAAGTAAATATAAAGCTACTTGTGTCACACAATCATCAGCTGTTGAATTAGTCATATTGTTATACCACTTCTCTTCTGATTCCATCATACTATCAATGGTAATGGATTTATCTCTAGGTTTACCATTAATCTTTAAGTTGGTGAACCCAATAGAGTCATCAATATCCAACTGGGCTGCAAAATACCATCTACGAAAGTTAGAATTAAGTCCTCCTATATAATCAGCATGTACTGATCTTAAAGCCCTATTGGGGCCTAATCTTGAAGCTCTTGAATCAAGAATTCTCATGAAATAATCAAACATGTTCTTAGTGTTATCGAATTGGAACCCAAAGACTTCAGTCAACCTGATAAAGATAGCTTCTATATCTTCAATGGAGATAGGAACCAAATCTTTAGGACTCCAGGCAGAATAAGGATCATTACCTCTAATAGCAGAGTCCCCTACTAACCTTGATAACTTCTCTTCTGCTAAGTCATCTTCCATTCTTCCAGAGAAGCCCCCAAATTTGATTCCAGCAAGTCTTTCAGGATTAAGTTTAGGGGTTTTAAATCCACTCAAAGGTATGGTAGTTAATTCTGGAGCTATAAAGTTAGTACAACCATATGGATGGTTACTGGGGGTGTATCATACTGAGAGCTGTATCAGGATTCCTAGCCTTGTCTCCATGGAAAGGGTTAGCTGAATAGAATTCTTTTGACATTGCTTAAACGCTAAAACCACAAAAAAATTTTGAGATATAGGTAAGAGGTTGTGAGCGCGGTGTGAGATGCAGGGACGCAGTGAAGAGGGAAGAGATTCAGTGAATGTTAGTGAGAGGTGTCGGTGAAGAGGGAAGAGATGTCAGGGAGAGCTGTGAGTGAAGAGATTAAGTAGATTACTAGAGAAGAAATTCAGTAAGTGTTATTAATTGTCAGGGTACACCGCTAATGTCAGTCACTGGTCGAGCTCATCATCGGAATCTGCATCCTCTTCATTATGATCTAAATATGCAATCAAATTGGGAGTCTTGCCTTTAAGGAGTAATGACACTTTTTTAACTTTCCCTTCAGTAGCTGATGTTAGTAACTTTCTTCTGATATCTGAAGGATGTACACCACCACTCAAAAGATTAGCTACAATTCCAGTAACTATAGGACTGGACATTGAAGTTCCGGTCAAATACTTGGTTGAAGTCTCATTAAAATTAACACTAGCAATATTGACTCCTGGAGCTAACACTTCAACACAAGGTCCATAATTAGAAAAGAAAGCTAAATTATCAGTTCTATCGTCAATACTTCCAACAGTTATTGCTTTATCTGCACTAGCAGGACTATAAGCACAGGCATTCTTTCCTGAGTTCCCAGCAGCTACCACTACAATAAGACCATCATCAACAGCAGAATCAATAGCCATATTAAGTATACTGTTAGCAGAAGATCCTAATGATAAGTTAGCGACCCCGAGCTTACCTGATTTTCTTAAATAATTCACACAAAACTCAACAGCAGCAATAATTTTACTCAAACTGCCATTGCCATCATCTGCCAATGCTTTAACTTCTACGATACTAACATTTTTTGAAACCCCATAACTACTAGAACCTATAATCCCTGCTACATGAGTTCCATGACCATTTTTATCTCCTGAACCATTTCCTGTTAAATCGATACCTGATCTAGCTCTACCTTCAAATTCTGGATGTCCCGTATAAACTCCTGAATCTATCACAAATGCTACCACACCTTTTCCTGAAGCTTCGGTATCATATAGAAACTTGAAGTTCTTCTTCAACCTTTTTCTTTGGGAAATCCTTCCAAGATGACGAGGAGGAGATTTCTCTGCTACAAGATCTAATGATTGAATTTGAATATCAGGAGACACTTCGTTAACATAAGGACATCTCTGTAACCGTTCCAATATTTTCTTGGAGAAATCACCCACAAATCCTTTAAACTTCCCAATTGAGAAAGTTTTTGAAATCAAATCCTTAACTCTTAAATCTTCAGGGTATTTATAATCGCTTGCATAGAAATCTTCAAAAGTTTCACCTTCCTTCAAAGTAACAAAATAATTATCTGCTGCTACAACTGTGATTAACAATAACAAAATAAAGTACTTCATTGTGACCGAGTGCAAATGGCTGCAAAAAATTGCTGCAAGTGCGGAACACTAACAACTTAGAGACAACTTAGGGACAACTTCGAGACAACTTAGAGACAACTTAAAGACAACTTCGAGACAACTTAGAGACTTCATAATACGATATATTTAAACAATGTACAAGAACATCAAATCTATTTAAATGATTTTAAAACTTTAGCTTTTTCTTCATCAGGAAGAGAACCAATAAAATCTTGAATAAAAGTCAAACCACTTGAAGGATCATCCTTCATTAATTTTCTAAAAGTATTGAAAGAATTTTCAGATTTCAATTCTTCAATCTTTTGTTGTAATTTGTCATGATTATTTTCAATCCAAGAACTAACTTCTTCATCTTTATCATAATCAGTAGTTGGCATCCAAGATTTAATTCTTGAAACTCTTTCTAATTTAGTTGATTGAGGTAATTGTTCTTTAATTAATCTAAGGACATATTCTTCATTTAATCTACGTCTTAATCTCCAGAAGAAGAATCTTCTAGCATCTTTCCATTGTAATTCTTTTCTAATAACACCTTTAGCTAACATTCTACCTGATCTATCATGTAAATCAGCAAATTGAACAGAAATTTGTTGATAAATTGGTAATAATAATTTTTCACGTTTAACTAATTCTTTAGTAAGTTTAGTATGTTCATCAGAACTAATTGATGAATCTTTTAATTTTGATTTTAATTCAGCATATTTAGAATCTAATCTTTCCATGGTTGATAATAATTTATCACGTCTATATTTAATACCAACCATACCTTCAGGTTCTAAGACACCAGCTCTTGAATCAACATCAGCATACATTTCCATCATATCTTCATTAATAGTTGGATCAACCACAACCCAAGAACCACCTCTTAATTCACCAGTTGGTGGAATATAAGTGAAAATTGGTTGTTTAAAATCAACTAAAGCATCAACAATAAATGAACCATATTTCAAAACTTCATTGTACATATCTCTTTGACCACCAGAGAAACCTCTCCAATTAGCTAAAATCATTAAAGGTAAGTTTTCACCATTATTAAAATCATTAATAGCTTGAGCAGTTTTGAAAGCAGAATTTGGATACCAAACTTGACCAGCTTCTTGGATTTTAAATTCAGTTGAATCCGGATTAGCAGGATCGGCAGGTAAAAGATTATCAACGGTTCTAGTTTCAACCCCAATAACCCCAATTGGAATACCACCAAGACGAGCTCTACCAACAACTACCCCTTTGGCCCAACCAGATAAAGTTTCTTGGAAAGAATCTTTATCGAATAAACCAGATTCGAAATCACCATTATCTAATTCTTTACCTTGAATCATCCATCTGACATCATAAGGTTCAGATTTTGGTGGATAATAATCGATTTCTCTATCCCAATTATCGTCATTTTCTAAAATAGGTACAGGTAAACCACGTTTAGCAGGAATATAACTCATCCAATCCATAATTTTTAAAACCCCAGCATAATCATCAGAAGCAGTTAAATGTGAAACCCCATTATTATACATAATTTGAGTACCACCTAATTGTAAATTAGAAGAATAAACTTCTCTACCTAATAATTTATTAATAGCTGGAGCCCCAGTTAAAATGATTGGTTGACCTTCAATTTGAATAGCTCTTTGACCTAATCTAACCAAGTAAGCACCAATACCAACTGATCTACAAGTAACTAAAGTAATAGTGAAGATATCTTTATAAGCTCTTGAAGTTGCACCAGCAATTAAACCTGAACCTCTTAAACATTCAACACCTAAACCATCTTCCATACCAACAATAGATTTAATAACATGTCTGATTTCACCATTGATAACGGATTTTTCACTAACAATTGATGAAGATTTACCTGATTCAATTAATGAATTGTTATCTTCTTCAGTTAAGTATAAGTATTGGAACCCTTTTTCAGGATCGGAATCATCATTCCAACAAACTTTGAATAATGGTAATAATTCTTCAGCAACCCCAATTCTAGCCCCAGAATTAGCAGATAAGTAAATTCTTGGAATACCTAATTTTCTAGCTAATTCAGTACATTTATTGAAGAATTCATCTTCTTCAGGACCAAAAGAACCAATTTTATGAGTAATATCATTAGCAATGATAATGAAATGTCTACCACGAGGATATTCTGGAGTTTTAGCAATAACTTTGAACCCAACCATACCAATTTTATTGGAACCTGGATCTCTATCAACAGCAGTTAATTCCCCATTATCATCTTCAATTAATTCTAAACTTGTAAAAACATCTTTTGGAACTTTTGAAGAAGAATTCTTCCATTGAGCAATAGTAGCTTGACGGAATAATTCTGGGAAATCATAAACATAAGTAGTACCCATATTATGAGCTTTATAACGTTTTGGTTGTAAAGATTCTTTAACAGGATAAGGAGTTGAAATAGGTCTTAAATGCATTGAACCTGGTTGACCAATTGATTTGAATACCCATTCATCTTTAGAATTCTTAACTTCCATATATAATTCAGATTTAACAACATAACCTGAAACATTATTAATGATAGCTCTTAATGGGAAGGATTGACCGGTGGTTGGATCAGTACAAGAGATTCTAATTTCTGCACCAGTAACTCTTAATCTCCATAATCTTCTACCGAATCTTTCTAAGAAAGAACCAAAAGCTGCTTCAACCTCTTCAGGAACAATATTAAAGGAAGTTGAAAAGTTAATGAAAATATGATTTAAATCAGAATTTGAAGTATCGATGATTTCTAAAGCATCTAAGATATCAGACATTAATCTGTTAGATTCCGAAATCAAGTATTCAGTAATTGAAATATCATCTCTAATAACTCCAGTTCTAACAATACCTCTAGTGAAGAATCTCTTATCTGAAGGAGCATTCTTACCAATAGCTTCATAAACATGGATATTTCTATTATCAGTAAAGATAGGTTTAATATCGAAATTATCTAATCTTCCTAATTCTAATTGGAAAGCTAAAGCTGGTTCAATATGACGAATGACTTTATTTTCAATATAATCAGGAGCAGTGAAAGTATAATATTTAGGATAAGAACCAATTTGATGAGCAAAAACAAAGGTTATACGACGAATAGAACAACCAATTAAATCATCTTTTAATTCTTCTAAAATATCATGAACTTTAGCAACGATTTCATCATCATTTTCATAACCATCAACATTATTAACCACCACATTGAAGACATTGGAATAACTATTTTTATCCTTTTTGGCATCACCAATATTGATAGAAACTCCTGGACTTTGTAAAATATCTAAACCAGCAGTTATCATATCTTCAGCATCATCTAAATGAGAACAAGGAACTAAAATCCCGTGTCTAACTTGATCTTGATGTTTTTGATCAACAACATAAGATAAATCTGAAATAGAAGCGGTTCTATTCATTGAATCATCTTTATCGTTGTTTTTAATGTGTTGGATAGCATTAAAATGGGAAGAAGCAGTGTTTGGTAATTTGAAATTCCAATGAATGATTGGGAATTTTTCACTGAAATGGTAAAAGATTGGACCTAAAGAATAAGCTCTATAAGCTCTTCTTACATAAACTTCAGCAGCTGCCATAGCAACCCATTCATCAGAATTGATCAAGAATTGTGGTAAAACATCAAAAACATTATGTTTAGAATCAACAACTTCTTGAATGATATCTAATTTTGGTTCTCTATGTTTAGCATAGATTTCTCCATAAGAAGTTTGTAACACAGAAGATCTTAAAATATGTTCTAATTGATCAGATCTTTCTTGAATTGAAGGTAATGAGCATTGAATTAAGATTTCTCTAGCTTTCAAAGTAACCTTGGTGGTACCTTTAGTATCTAATTCAACGATATTCTTTAAAGATTCTCTAATTTCATTAGCAATGTTGGAAGATTGTTGTAACAATGGTTGGTATTCATTCAAAATAGCTAAGATTAAATTATTCTTAGCACTAACTCTTGAATGAGATAAAATGATATTGATCACATTACCCAAATCAGATTTATGTTCATCTCTTAACTTCAAGATGATTTCATCTTCTCTGATATTAGAACCACTGAATAACTTTTCAACTTCATAATAATTATTGATCAAAGATGAGAAGAAATTGTATTCATGTTCAACCAAACCATTAGAATATCTATTGGCGATTTCCAACAAAGGAGTCAAAGTATCGGTCAAATTAACATAATCAGGATCATTAATGAATTTATTGAACAATTTCAAGATTTGTCTACTTGGGAAATCACCATTTCTTGATTGAGTTCTTTCAATTAATTGTGATAAAGATTCATCTAATTTTGGTGGTAATCTTGAATGTAAAGCAGAGATTTGTAAATTCCATTCAGAATAAGGTAATTCTTTATCTTTTAAAACTTCAATGATATTCTTCAAAGTACTATTCATAATAACTTGATTATCAAAACCATTCAAAATATTCTTCAAGACATTTGAATAATTTTGGAATTTATGAACTGGTTTAGTACCTTGAACAACAGGTTCACCTAATTCAGGTAAAGTACCTTCAAAAGGTAAAGCATGTTTAACTTTAGAAGGATCATCTAATGATAAAATAGCTAAAATATCTCCAGCATTAACAGTTGAACCTGGTTGTTTAATTAATTGAACAACCCCATTTTCTTGAGCAATTAATGGCATACACATTTTCATAACTTCAACTTCAGCATATGCTTGACCACTAACCACATGATCACCTGAATCAACTAAATATTTAACTAATTTACCTGGAGATGGAGTTCTTAATTGAGTTGGATCATTTTCAATTTCTAATAAACAGGTTTTACCATCAACTGATAATCTGGTAGCACTAGCTTCTTCTTTCCAATAAACTGAATGAGATTTACCTCCAATAGCAATTAATAATCCTCCATCACTTAATGATCTAACCCCTGCTGTTATTCTACTACCATTTAAAAATATAGTATAAGTTTCATTTGAACTCTTGGTAGCAGTAAATTTATATCTATAACCTTCATAAATGAAATCTACTGGGAAGATAGTTTTCAAGAGGTTCTTATTAGGAACTTGACCTTTCTCTAAAGATTGAATATATTCGGATTTTTCTTCTTCACTTTGAATATAAGCTTTAGTTACAGCTCCACAAACTACTGCAACAATTGGATCTGGTCTTTCAGCAGTTAATTTCTTGGTGATTAATTCATCTAACCAACCAGTTGTAATAGTATTATCTTCGAAATCTGGAGTTTCTAATAATTTAATTAAATATTCAACTGTGGTTCTAAAGTCACCTCTAATACTTAATTCTTTTAAAGCCACAACCATATGTTTTCTTGAAGCTTGTCTATTTTCACCAAAAGCAAAAATATGACCGAATTGGGAATCAGAAAATGAATGAATTGATGATTGGTTACCAACAGAGAAATAACCCCAAACATTAGAAGAAGATCTAAAATTTAATTCATGTAAATTACCACCACTTGGTTTAAAACCTTCACCAGGATCTTCAGAAGTAATTCTACAAGCAGTTGTATGACCTTTTGGTTTTGGTCTACGTTGAGTAGTTAAACTATTTTGATTTTTAAATTCAAAATCAATTTCAGTACCTGAATGAGGATCAGCTCCATATAAAGTTCTAATATCTCTTATTCTATGCATTGGAATACCCATAGCAATTTGTAATTGAGCAGCAGGTAAATTTACTCCAGTAACCATTTCAGTAGTTGGATGTTCAACTTGTAATCTTGGATTTAATTCTAAGAAATAAAATTTATCATCCAGATGACTATATAAATATTCAACAGTACCAGCACTAACATAACCAACTAATTTACCTAATCTAACAGCGGCATTTTCCATTTCATGGAAAGTATCATCTCTAGCAATGGTAACAGGAGCTTCTTCAATAATTTTTTGATGTCTTCTTTGAACTGAACAATCTCTACCAAATAATGAAATATTAGTACCATATTGATCAGCTAATAATTGAACTTCTAAATGTCTTGCAGAACCAGCTAATTTCATTATAAATATTGGAGAACCAGGTATTTCATTAGCTGCTTGTTTATATAAAGCAATAAAATCTTTTTCATTATCAACTTTTCTAATACCTTTACCACCACCACCTTCAGAAGCTTTAATCATTACTGGGAACCCAATTTCTTTAGCTTTTATTAAACCATCTTCAGCATTTTTACAACATCCTTTAGCATAAATATCATCAGTAACTGAAACTAAATTAGTTTTTGGATCAATTAAAACATCATCAACTCCTGTACCTGACCAAGGAATACAAGGAACTTTAGCATGTTGAGCAACAATTGTACTACTAATTTTATCACCTAATGATCTCATAGCATTACCAGGAGGTCCAATAAATACAATTTTTTTAGGTGAAGCTGCTAACATTTCAGGTAAATCAGGATTTTCTGAAGCATGTCCCCAACCTGCCCAAACTGCATCAACATTAGTTCTTTCAGCTATTTCAACAATTAATTCAACATTAGCATAATTATTATTATTAGTACCTCCAGGTACTTCAACATATTGATCAGCCATTCTTATATATTCAGCATTAGCTGCTAAATCTTCTGGTGTTGCCATAACAGTAAATTGAATTGATCTTTCATCTCCAAAAGTTTCATATGACCATTTTCTAACGGATCTAATTTCTTTAACTGCTGCAATACCATTATTAGCAATTAATACTTTGGAAATAACTGTATGACCTTGATTTTCTTGAACAAAATCTTTTACTTTACTTGGTTCAGCTGTTTCAACGGAATTTAATCCTTTGAAATGTGATGGTAAAGATTTATGTAAATTTATAAAATTCGTTGACATTTGTCTGGCAAAATATCGAGGATAATATGGTTTGTTAATTAATTTATATGGGGGATTAAAATGGAACGAAATAAATTTAAATCTGTGTATGTTAGTATAAGTGCTTTTAGCACTCTTCATTAAAAAATTGGGCTTCTCAACTTTTGGGCCTTATGTACAGGGAGACGCAACATATAACGGTTTGGCATGGGAGTGCAAAAGAGTTTTCGGTGAAATATTGGGTCCATTACAAAGCTAAGGTGTCAATTATCACGATTATCAACTCAATTCATTGATTACCTTGCTGAAAACGCCTTTTCTGAATTATGTCCCGAATTTTTCACTTCAAATAAACTCCCACACTCTCTCCCTCCCACACTCTCCCACTCTCCATCTCCCACTCTAAGTCTCCCACTCTAAGTCTCAACCCAACTCTTAATATCTCAATTTACTTACTTCAATATCGTAATCCTTAAAGGATATAGTCACAATGATAAATCCTGAAATTTCCAACGAATTCCCAATGGTTTATAAATTCGCAGATAAATCGCTAAGATCAACTTTTTTTATATACAGTTCCCAACATTTTTTTCATTGGGTAAAGAACCACTTTGATTTGACTATAAAACCTTTTAGGTTGAAGGGAAGGATTTACAAAGATAACGGATAAGAATTATCATATCATATTATGATATGGCGTTGTTTGAAGGTCAATTGATCAACTATAACCTCATCTCAACAATTTCCGTTTACCATAGAAATTGAGTTACTCAAAATTTAGGATGCAAAAATATTGACGTAATATTTAGCCCAATATCCATTTATCCTGTCAACTTTAAGCAATGTTTGGTGATAAGTTGTGGGTTTTCTTTAGTTCTAGATTTCTTTATTTATGTAGATATGTACTCTACTCGTCATGTGATTGGTCATGTGATTGGTCGCGAAAATAACTCTCCAAGCTCCAGTGGCAACTGCGAATTCAACCCATGTCAAGAGAAGATCCTATTAAAGCAGAGAAAGATTTATCATCAATTGTTGATGCCGAATTCCCTGAAATCGAGAAATTGCCTTATAAAGAGGCAGTGGACCGTTATTTGAATTTGGAAAAACAAACAAGACAATCTTCAGATTTGGCCTCTAGTAAGAAAGTGTTGAATAAAATAACTCAAGTTTTAGTTAAACATGATTGGGAATATTTGAATGAATTGATCCCAATATTAAGTAAGAAACATGGACAAATGAAAAGTTCCATTCAATATTTCATTCAAGGAATCATTGAACATTTAGACGAATTAAACGATGATGTGAAATCGGAATTGGATTTGAAGATTAAAATTATCGAAACTATTAGAACTGTTGGTGATAAAAAGATCTTTGTTGAAGTAGAAAGAGCTATAGTTTCTAAGAAATTAAGTGAAATTTATCTAAACAAGTTAAATGATTTAGATAAAGCAGTTGAAATCTTATGTGATTTACAAGTTGAAACTTATTCAATGATGGAATTCCCAACTAAAATTGAATATATCTTGAAGCAAATAGAATTAACTTTAATGAAACATGATTTCAGTCAAGCTAAGATTTTGAGTAGAAAGATTTTACTTAAAAGTTTAAAGAATTTCGAAAAAGCTGATGATTATAAGATTACTTACTTAAAATTCTTAATTAAGATCAATGAATTCGACAATGATTATATTTCCATTGTTTCTAATTATTTGAAATTGATCGAAATCGAGTCTATCAAAGAATCTTCTGATTTAAATCAATATTTAGTTTCTATCATTTACTACATTATATTATCAAAATTTGATAACTTACAACATGATTTGATAATGAAGATTAAAACCAATCCAATTTTCATTAAAAATGTTGATACCAAAATCTTTACATTATTAGAAATCTTTACTACTAACGAATTAATTCATTGGACAAATATTGAAAATTTATATTCAAATGAATTCAAATCATCAGAAATCTTTACCAACAGTGAAAATTTCAAAAACTTACAAAAAAGAATCATTGAACATAACTTAAGAATCATTAACAAATATTATACATTCATAGAATTATCAAGATTATCATACTTATTACAATTAAACAATGATGAGACTGAAAAATATATCAGTGAATTAGTTAACTCAGGAATGATTAGTGCTAAAATAAATAGACCTCAAGGAATAGTTAAATTTGAAAAAGCAGGAGCTAAAAATGATTTTAATAGTTTATTAAATGATTGGTGTTATGATGTTGATAAATTATTAGAAGAAGTTGATCAAATTGGTCATTTGATAAATAAGGAAGAAATGATGTATGGTATTAAACAAAAGAGTTAGTAGTAATAAGACATGAGAATCTGTATTTGCTACTCTAAAGCTCTAGGCTTGCCTAGAGCTTAAGCTTTGCTCGATAGCCCTACGCCCATAAGCCTGCCCTAAAGCACAAATGACTTAAACGAAAGAGTAGTAATAAGACATGAGAATCTGTATTTCTAGCTCTAGAGCTCTAGACTGAGCCATAGGCTTCCTTGAGCTTAAGCTTTGCTCGATAGCCCTACGCCCATAAGCCTGCCCTAAAGCACAAATGACTTAAACGAAAGAGTAGTAATAAGACATGAGAATCTGTATTTCTAGCTCTAGAGCTCTAGACTGAGCCATAGGCTTCCTTGAGCTTAAGCTTTGCTCGATAGCCCTACGCCCATAAGCCTGCCCTAAAGCACAAATGACTTAAACAAAAGAGTAATAATCACGAAGATCTCTATATTTCCTAGCTCTAGAGCTCTAGACTTGCCTAGAGCTTCGGCCAACGCTCAAAAAGCTAAAAAGCTAACATACTAAAAACTAAAGCAACAATAGACATCATACCAACCTTTAATTCTCCAGCACCTGAATCTTTAGATGAAGTTGAGTCAGAATCATCAGAACTTGAAGATCCTGATCCTGATGATGAAGATGATGAAGATGAACCAGTTGGCATGGAACCAATTGAACTATAATCTTCAGAATCATCTTCATCATTACCACTGGCAATACAAGCCCATTGAGTTGAAGCATCAAATCCATTTCCTTCAGGTTCAGCATCAGCAATTATATATTTTAATGCCCCTTTTGGAGTATCAGGAATATCATTTGAAGCTTTCCATTTAGAACTTTTAGCTGGACATTCACTATATTCTAAATCAGATTGATATTCACCATCACCACTTGGGTTTTTAACTTTTTCAAACATTTCTTTCAAATTATCGAAATCTTCATTAGTAGTTACTTTACTACCATCGATTTCAACTAATCCATATTCATTAGCTTCTTCACTATATTCATAAACTAAACCACCACTGAAAACATGAGTCATATCAGTAGAATAGATTGATTCGATTTCAGTAAATGGTCTTGGTCTAACTTCATTACATCCATATTCTGATAAGAATAAAGGAATTGAATAATTTGAATAAGCTTCAACTTTTTTATCGTATCCACTTCTGGTGAAACTTGATTTACCACACCATGAATAATCATTGAACCCAAACATATCAACTCTGGCCATATCATCATCTCCACAGTTGAAATATTGAGCTGTTTGTAATCTATTTTCTTCAACATCAGCTGCACTATAACCAACTGGGATACTTCTTAATTTTCTATTTTTAATGAAATGTTTCATATCTCTAACAACAGCTTTAACATAAGTAGCAGCAGCAGTGGTTTCATCATCATTAATAACTTCATTAGCAGCAAAGAAACCTAAAGTATTATTATAATCAGCAACTTTCAAAATGGATGCAAAAACTTCATTCAAGTACATAGTATTATAACTACATTCAGAATCATTACCTCTAGTAATAGAAGCATATGGAGTATTAACATCAAAAATAACATAAATACCAGCATCAGCTAATAAGTTCATACATTCTTTATGATCTTTGGTATTATCAATAGAATAAATTCTGATAGTGTTGATACCTAATTCTTTAAAATATTCAATATCTCTTTCACAGATTTCTGGTTCAGCAATTGGATCAGTTAAATTTGATGATCCACCAGGTTGATAATCTAATCCTCTGATATAGAATCTTTCATTAGTATCTTTAACAAAAAAAGCATTACCTCTTACTTCAATAGGACTAATAGCCAAAACTATTGATAAAAGATAAAAGAAGGCAAAATAAATCATAGCGAATGTGTTTAGTTGATTATTGTCGATTTGGTCCTCTTATACTTTTTTTCACCAAAATACCAAGAATAATAGTAAACAAATTTTCGTTTCACTACTTTAATTCTGTATTATATGGGGTACAGAGTCCTTAATCTCACCACGACATAAAGTTTCCTGGAAAATTTTGAGGTCATGTGGTAACCCACTAGATAGAGTAAGAATAACAGTTAGAGAACCATGAAACTATAACTTCATATTCATCGACAAGTCCTCGACAAGTCCTCGACAAGTCCTCGACAAGTTCTCGAAACAGAGGCTATAAAGCTAAGAATTAATACCAAGAACCTAATTCGTGTCTCAAATCATCCTAAACAAGAAATTTTATGACATATTTGCCAGTCAATGCTATGTATCGTCCGATGTGACAACTATATATAGCCTCCATCTAAGCATTTATCTTAGGAGTATTTCATTTTTTGCAGCTATTTGAGTATATAGCCTATAACTCATAAAAAAATTTTAAAAAAGCCCTGTTCAAAAGTACGAGATTCGTAAGCCCTAAACCACTATCATCATCATCAAATATCAGTGATCAAGATTTTATTTGATAACTCGACAAAGCCTCTAATTGTTTCATACCTAAAGTAATGTCGTTTCATCCTAAAAGTCGCGCGTCCATTTCGGGAAATGTTTATTTACGTAAGTTGCTAAAAGATTTTGCACGTGCCGCGACCGTTAGATCAAAGAGTTCTAGAATGGAAAGTTTATTTAGTTCTAACAGTATAATCTTCACCTGATTGTGTAATATACCTTACCCAAGGATAAGATTGATATTGTAATTTTGGTTCATTAATTCTTAAATATCTCACTTGAATACCTGAAGTTGTAAAGTAAGGAATTTGGAAATTTACTTTAATAGGTTTTTTCAAAATAATATCTTCAGTACTATCAACAGCAGGTAAACCTAATTCAGCTTTCATATGGTATTGTTTACCACCAGGGAATGTCTTTAATTTCCAAATAATGCATGATTTTTCAGGTACCCATTTAACAGTTCCATATTCAGGGAAAAATTTAGGAGTATCAGCATCATCAGGTATTGGAATTATAATTTCAACATTATTTGCTGTTGATTTCTTCTTAATTTGTGTCTTTGCTGAACATAATATTTCAATTCTTGAATGTTTATGAATCTTCGTTTTACAATTAACAGCAATTAAAGGTTTCATTAAAAATTGTGTGGATGATAATCTATAAGACATTAAAGTAAATTCTCCATCTGGTGGTATAAATGTAATAATTCTCTCATTTTCAAATTTCGATAACCTTACACATTGATGAAACTTAATATCTTCCATTTCTATACCTTTAGAATTTGATTCTTCATTATTAAAAATTCCTTTATCATTTAATCCTAATCTCAAATCTGGCATACCACTTAAATGGGATTTAATTTTAACATCTCCTAAAATTTCACTATTTAAAACTTGTCCGTTAGCATTAATTAACATATTTATACTTTCAATAACATCTAAAAATGCTTCATTCTTTTTATAAAAGATTCCATCTTTTCTCCAACTAACTGAATTAGTTACAGCATTTGGTGGTTGAACAATTCTTGATGGAGTATTTTTGATCAATTTATAATAATTTTGGGTAATATATTCTTTCAAAATCTTAGTATCAGTAGTTTGGGGTATACCATAATCCATCATTTCATCTAAAAGTTCATAAATAATAACAAAATTATCTCTAATAGATTCTTCTTCTAAATGTTTGAAATATTGAGTTAGAACTTCAATTAACTTGGATAAGAAGATAATTATCGACATAATATTTTCATTCTTACTAGTCAATCCACATAAATATAAGTTTTTATGTTGAATGAAAACATAGTTAATTCCTTTATAATTTATGAAAGGTTTATAATTTGATTCATCTTCATTATTTTCCATGTCCAATAATAATAAAGGGAAATCTTCAATGGCATTAGATGGTATATCTCCTTTATAATCTCTTGATAAAAGAGACTTCCCCTTTATATCCAAAAAATGAATTTGTGATGCCATAATATCAACACCGTCGCACTTGTCGAATCTTGATCTCGCATTCGCATACTTGAGAAGTATAAATAGAATGGATCTACCTAAAGCCATTGATGAAGAGATAAGACAATATCAATTGATATCGAAATCAAGATCTTTGAAGAATTTGAATTTGAAGAACACTCATAAAATTGCAAAATCTATTGATGAGAAACTGTTTAAAGATTTGTTACAGAAGAAGCATCAGGTACTACAAAAGTTATATAAGTTATTGAACAATTCAATAACTGATGGTGTTAGTGATAATTTGAATGTAGATTCTCTGGTTATAACCAATCGTTACTTAGCAGAAAAGTATATCATGGAACATATCTATAATGATAATGAGAAACAATCTAAGATAAGACAACTTATAGAAACCCATCAAAATTACCAAAAAACCATTAAACTTAAACACCAACAATCTCCTTCATCAAATTTAGAAATGGAGATTTGGAGAAACTTAGAAAAATTCGAAAATGAAACCATTGCATACTTCAAAGAGATTCGACTACCATTTTTCAGTATCGATACTAACTATCAATACCCAACACTAAAACAAGATAAGCAATGGTTAATGCAGAAATTAAATGAATTATTTATTAACCCATAGGACCTCCTTCGGATTATCCTAGAATCTATTTAAAGTCTTTCGTATGACCATGAATAAATATTTTTCCCTTTTTATCTACAAATCAGTGACACAACCTTTGGAGGCATCAGTAACTAATCTATAGTATTTCTTTAAAGTACCTCTTTTATATCTTGGTTCTGGAGCAACCCAACTCTTTCTTCTTTCAGCTAATACTTCTTCAGAAACTAATAAATCGATAGTGTTCTTATCAGCATCAATAACAATTTCATCACCATCTTCAACTAAACCAATTGGTCCACCAACAGCAGCTTCTGGAACAACATGACCGATTAAGAATCCATGAGATCCTCCACTAAATCTACCATCAGTAATTAATGCAGCATCTTTACCTAAACCATAACCCATTAATAAACTTGATGGTTTTAACATTTCTGGCATACCTGGACCACCTTTTGGACCTTCATATCTAATTACACAAACAGTTTTTTCACCTTTCTTAATTTCACCATTTTCAATAGCAGCAACGAAATTATCTTCTTTATTGAAAACTTTAGCTTTACCTTTAAAATAAGTACCTTCTTTACCAGTAATTTTAGCAACAGCACCTTCTGGAGCCAATGAACCTTTTAAGATTTGTAAATGACCACTTGGTTTTAATGGATCTGATAATGGTCTAACAATATCTTGACCTTGTGGTAATCCTGGTAATTTTTCTAAATTTTCTTTAATAGTTTTACCAGTAACAGTCATTTGATTACCATCGATTAAACCTTCAGCTAATAATAATTTCATAATAGCTGGAGTACCACCAAATTCATGTAAATCAGCCATAACATATTTACCACTTGGTCTAAAATCAGTTAATAATGGAGTATCATTACTAATTCTTTGGAAATCATCAATAGTAATAGTAATATCAACAGATGATGCAATAGCAATGATATGTAAAACAGCATTAGTTGAACCACCAGTAGCAATAATATATCTAATAGCATTTTCAAAAGCAGTTTTAGTCATAATATCTCTTGGTTTTAAATCTAATTCTAATAAATTCTTAATAGCTTGACCAACATTATCACATTCATAAGCTTTTTCTGGTGAAACAGCAGGTGCTGATGATGAATATGGTAAAGACATACCTAAAACCTCAGCAGCTGAAGCCATAGTATTAGCAGTATACATACCACCACAAGCTCCAGGTCCAGGACATGAATTTTTAACAATATCAACTCTTTCTTCTTCGGAAATTTGATTAGATAAGTATTGACCTAAACTTTGGAAAGCTGAAACAATATCAACTTTTTTTGGCATATTAGGATTTGAAGCTCCACAAGTAGTTGAACCGGGTAAAATAGTACCACCATAAACCATAATTGATGGTCTGTTGTGTCTACCCATAGCCATTAAAGTACCTGGCATATTTTTATCACATGATGGAATGGCAACTCCTCCATCATACATTTGAGCTAACATCATGGTTTCAAAAGAATCAGCAATGATTTCTCTTGATTGTAATGAAAATTTCATACCTTCAGTACCATTAGTTATACCATCCGAAACCCCTATAGAATTAAATTGCATAGCTTTTAATCCTGCATTGTTAACAGAAGCTGTACATTTATCATTTAAATCCATTAAATGCATATTACATGGATTTCCTGACCACCAAACTGATCCAACACCAATTTGAGCTTTATGAAAATCTTCATCATTAAAACCTGTGGCATACAACATGGCTTGAGATGCCCCTTGAGTTTTATCCTCAGTAACGATGGAGGAGTACTTGTTCAACTTCTTCTCCAATCGTTTACTACTTTGACTAAATGGTCTAATGTATTGCTTCAACATATTGTAGATTTATTTCTCAGATCTATTTTTCACTTGACTCATGCCTGAACCGCTCGTTTTTTCCAGGGACCAATGAGATTGACTTTGAATGTAATCTTAGAGATTTTTATGGTCCAAAGGTGGATTGAGGAGTAGAGAAGGTGTGGGAATTGAGTTGGTTTGATGATGATTTTACAGGTTCAATGACTTTTTTGGGTGAAATTCTGGTGATTTATGTCAATTTCGGACTTGATTATTGCGATGCCCCTCCGTTAGTCCATAAGTCACGTGACCTTAAATGTTTTATACCTTTTTAAGTGATAATGAAACGGTTTCTAGTATTGAACCAACTAACTCGTAAACTCTCGGTTCCAGGTCATCATCTCGGACTTGGTCATTTTCAAGTCCATGTACCTGTCACTTAATCTGGGGTGCGAAACTTTCACAGTCACTGAATTTTTAAAACCTTAGACTATGGCAGAGAAGAGATTATTCAAAGAGTATGGACAACTTAATAAAGTCCCAGCTAGTCAAAATAATCCTCAAATAGTAGCCTTGCAACCTAAAGATCCTGAAAATATATTTGAGTGGGAAGCAACAATATGTAAACCCTCAAAGTCACACTCACCTTATTATTATAAAGGTCAATGGAATCTAGATATTTCAGTTACTCCACAATATCCTATACAACCACCAAAGATTAAATTTGATCGTAAGACTCCTATATGCCACCCTAATATTAATATTGATACGGGAGAAATCTGTCTTGATATCTTGAAATCGGAGAATTGGTCTCCAGCATGGAATCTAGAACATCTTGTAGGGGCCATATTAATGTTGATAGATGATCCAGAACCTGATTCTCCGCTCAATATTGACCTGGCTAACTTGTTCCGATCAGATAAACTTGGTTTTGAAAGTTTTGTGCAATTTACCATATGGAAATATAACACTTTCTATGAAGATACTAAAGAAACTTCAGGTATTAAGAGTTTTGAAGACGTCACCAGTACTTTAAATGATGTAAATATTCAAGATAATACGGAGATCATCAAAGATGTGGGGAAACAAGTAACACAAGATTTCATAGATAAGGTCAATGAAATCAGACATTCCAAGAACAATTCACTCGATTCCAACAAAAGTTACGATGATGCAAAAAGACAAATTGTTGAAACTGTCAATAAACAAGTTAATGAACTTTGTCTGAAATCTGTATCACCAATCAGTGGAGATGAAAATGATATACCCAAAATCGATACCACCATTGAATCCGAAACCACTGTTGATCCAGTAATGGAAGAAGAAAAAGTGAAATTTTTGAAAGAAATAGATAGGAAAGTCAATGCTTTCAATAATGATAATGCAAGTGTTACAGCAAGTGTATCAACTTCAAGTAGCAAAAGCTCCAAGAAAAAATCAAAAAGAGAACGTTTGAAAGCAATTATTAAGAAATAATGATAATGATCAATAGATATATTCCATTCTCTATTTACCATCTAAAGGTCCTTTATGAATAACACCTGATCCGGCTTGATGAGTTGGAAATACTAAAGTTTCAGCAATAACAGTTTTTTGTTTTCTAGAAACTCCAAAAACAATCACTTCAGCAATATCTTCAGCATATAAAGGATCCATATCTTCATAAACTTTATCAGCTTGAGATTTATCTCCATGGAATCTAACAATACTGAATTCAGTTTCAACTTGACCTGGATCAACTTCTAAAACTCTTATTTTGGTGTTGATTAATTCTTTTCTCAAAGCAGTGGTGAAGAATTTAACAGCAGCTTTAGAAGCACAATATACTGATCCTCCTGGATAAGCATCTCTACCAGCAATTGAACCAATATTAACAATATCACCGGAATTCTTCTTTTTGAAGATTGGTAATATATTGTTAGTCAAATTAATTAATCCAACAACATTAGTTTGAATCATACCTTCAATATCTTCATCATCAATCTCTCCAACTTTACTTCTACCTAAAGCTTTTCCAGCATTGTTAACTAAAACATCGATATCAGCAAAATCTTTTGGTAATCCAGAAACAAAGTCTGTGATTGATTTCTTAACACTGACATCTAAAGCAGAAGAATGAACTTTAATACTAGGGAATTGTTTAATTAAATCATCTTTTAAGGTAGTTAACTTATCAACTCTTCTAGCAGCTAAAATCAATTTAACTTGACCATTGGTAGCAGAAGCAAATTCTTTTGCAGTAGCTTCACCAATTCCTGATGAAGCTCCAGTAATTAAGATGATCTTGTTGGCTAATCTTTGTGCAGCTTTACTTCCAAATGACATTATGGTTAAACTGTGGGACAAATCAAATGCGGGTTTGATTCTCCTTCACGTGATAGATAGATAAAGGAATTCTTTATTTAAGAGACAGGTTTTAGGTTAGATAGGTCGGATGAGATGTTCTTGGTGTTAGGAATGACACTGAGTGATTGAATCATATTTCCGATAACTTCCAGGGTTAAAAAATGAGTTTAACCCTATTTTCCACTCAAACTGGATTAATGTCCATGGTCAATAATCTACATTCGTAATCTGGATCCAGACTCTACATTCGTAATCTACATCCTCTATATCCATAGTCCTCATCCAGACTCTAAAGATGTACCTCTGCAAATTCCGGAAACTCTTTATCTATTCTGGCCGGACACTGTATTCCTAAGATTTCGCAAAAGGCTGCAAATTTTACCACCTACGGAAACCAGTACTTCAGTCTCCCTATATCAACTTCTGACCCCCACCATCACAACCAAATCCTCCCTACACTCTATAACCGTCAGCTTAACTCCTAATGGCGAAATCTGTGTCGGAAAATGTTAAGCCCGACCCCACTAGTAAAAAGTAATTAATCACAGGAAATCTCAAAATCGAAGTGTGGAGCGGGAACCAAGCTCCTAAATACCTTTGAGAAATTTAAAAACCTATAAAATAAGACAATTTCGAGAATTTAAAACATTTCATAATGATTCCAAGATCAATTAAGTCAACTAGAGGTTTAAAATGTTTCAATACTCAAATTGCTAAGTATTTATCATTAAATTCCACTACTAGTAGTTATCCTAAATCTCATAAGGTTGAAAAATATATCACTCCAAGTTTTGTTAATAATGAATTCTTTAAATCTAAGAGTTCTACTTGGTATGAAATTCATGATCCAGCTACTAATGATGTTATTAGTGAAGTACCACAATCAACTGCTGAAGAATTAGATGAAGCTATTGAATCAGCTCATAAAGCTTTTGATGATTGGAAAAATGTTAGTATTATTAGAAGACAAGGTATTGCTTTTAAATTTGTTGAATTATTAAAAGCTAATTGGGATAGATTAGCTGCTATGATTGTTTTAGAACAAGGTAAAACTTTTGCTGATGCTAAAGGAGATGTTTTAAGAGGTTTACAAGTTGCTGAAGCTTCATGTAATGTTACTAATGATATGATGGGTTCAGTTTTAGAAGTTGCTACTGATATGGAAACTAAAATGGTTAGAGAACCTTTAGGTGTTGTTGCATCAATTTGTCCATTTAATTTTCCTGCTATGGTACCATTATGGTCAATTCCTTTAATTTTAGTTACTGGTAATACTGCTGTTATTAAACCAAGTGAAAGAGTTCCTGGTGCTGCTATGATTATTTGTGAATTATTAAAAGAAGCTGGAGTTCCAGCTGGGGTTTTAAATATTGTTCATGGTAAACATGATACTGTTAATAAATTAATTGAAGATCCAAGAATTAAAGCTTTAACTTTTGTTGGTGGTGATAAAGCTGGTAAATATATTTATGAAAAGGGTACTTCTTTAGGTAAAAGAGTTCAATCTAATATGGGAGCTAAAAATCATTTAATTGTTTTACCTGATGCTGATAAAAAACAATTTATCAATGCTGTTAATGGTGCTGCTTTTGGTGCTGCTGGTCAAAGATGTATGGCTATTTCTGTTTTAGTTACTGTTGGCAAATCAAAAGAATGGGTTCAAGAAATTGTTGAAGATGCTAAAAAATTAAAAGTTGGTAGTGGTTTTGATGAATCAAGTGATTTAGGTCCTTTAATTAATCCTACTTCTTTAACTAGAGCTGAAGAAATTATTGAAGATAGTGTTAAACAAGGTGCTGAACTTTTATTAGATGGTAGAAATCCTTCTTTACAAGCTCCTTATGATAAAGGTAACTTCTTATTCCCAACTATTATAAATGGGGTTAAACCAGGTATGAGATGTTATGATGAAGAAATCTTTGCTCCAGTGTTAAGTATTGTTAATGTTGATACCTTCGATGAAGCTATCAGTTTAGTTAACTCAAACAAATATGGTAATGGTGTTTCATTATTTACTACTTCAGGTAATCAATCACAAAAATTTGTTAAAAACATCGCATGTGGTCAAGTTGGTGTTAATGTTCCAATCCCAGTTCCTTTACCAATGTTCTCATTCACCGGTAACAAAGGTTCATTCTTAGGTGACTTAAACTTCTATGGTAAAGCTGGTATCACCTTCTTAACCCAACCAAAAACCATCACCACTTTATGGAGAACTGATGAATTTGAATATGTTACTCCATCAACTTCAATGCCAGTTCAACATTAAAAATAAAATTAAATAAGTCTACCCGTACACCATCTCTTTAACTCTATTCGCAACCCCCCCCCCCCTCAGATACGTGGGTCTAGATAAAGCTAAATCTGATATTTGTGTAATGTCTCATGTCGCTTTGATGTCGCAGAATGAGATCTCTTTGGATGCGAAAATTTTTAAGACGCTAACTTCCTCTCTGATCATCTCTTAAGGCACTAGATCATTACTCAGGTTCAATAAGAACAGGAAGCAAAAAATAATGAAGGAAGCGAGGTTCGAACTCGCGCGGAGAACCCTCCAACAGATCTTAAGTCTGCCGCCTTAGACCACTCGGCCATCCCTCCATTGGATGATGAGAAGTTGGAGGTTTCATTAGTTGAATGTAATGTTGTGGAGGATTGATGGGATTTATGGGTTGTTTGAGGTGTTCATGGTGTTTTGAGGTCTATTTTGGTGTGTCTTGTACAAAGGTATTGCGATGAGATCTCAAAAGATGGGTTTTAGAAGTGATTTGGTTTTTCCACTGTTTGAGATTGGTCAGTAGTGTTTAACTCTGGTGATGGTAAATGCTGTACTCTCATGTATTTAATGGGATCTATTCCTCCTACTATTGATTCAGACCCCTTCAATCTGTATTTAAAGGGTCCGGTACGGTCAAAACACCACACTAGTCTATTAACCTTAAATGTGCGGCTCATCCTCGTTTCAGTTGCCTTAGAAACTCCTTCTTACCCCTTTACCACCTCCCTGTTGCAAACCAACTTTTCCTGATTTCTTCTTTTTTTTTCTTTAGTTTTCCCCTTTCCCATCCTCCCAACCTTTCCCATAAAATTTATTTTCCCTTTTTTTCATAAATTCTGCAAAAAATGAAGTGTCACAAAAGTGCGATAAATAAAGAATGAAACATTTAAAGGTTGCAGTTCAAGGTTGTGGCCATGGAGAGTTAGATCGGATATACCAATCAGTAGTACCGAATGTTGACTTATTGATCATCACAGGAGACTTTCAAGCCATCAGAAGTGTTCATGATTTGAACAATATATCCGTCCCACAAAAATACCGTAAACTAGGAGATTTCCATCAATACTACACTGGAGAGAAAAAAGCTCCTATACTAACGATTTTTATTGGTGGAAATCATGAATCGTCATCATATCTACAAGAATTGAGGTTCGGTGGATGGGTAGCACCTAATATTTATTATTTAGGGGAGTTTGGTGTTGTATGGTATAAAGGATTGAGAATTGGAGGATTAAGTGGAATATATAACGAGATCTCCTATAAGAATGATATCGAAGAAAGACTACCCTATAATCCTGGAGCATTGAGATCAGTTTATCATGTAAGAGCCCGAAGCATTGCTAAAATGTTGGCGATGAGTAGTGAGGATAAGTTAGATATATTTTTAACCCATGATTGGCCCCAAGGGATTGAACATTATGGAGATTTGAAGATGTTATTGAAATTAAAACCATTTTTTAAAGCAGATATAGAGAAAAATCAATTAGGAAGTCCACCAGCAAAGGAAATAGTCAATAGTTTGAAACCAAGATACTGTTTTGCTAGTCATTTGCATGTCAAATTTGAAGCTACCATACAAGAAACGTCCAGTGACGAAATAGATCTCGATATGGATATGGAAATTAATGAACTGAAAGAATCAGGTGATGTACAATTCCTTGCTCTAGATAAATGTGGGAGAAATAGAAAACATTTAAAGATTCTTGATATATCCACCAATACTGATCACATATCATATAAAAATCCCGGACTTTATTATGATAATAGAGCCATAGCTGCCAATAGAGTTGTGGAAACTTATAGACTTCAAAACAAGGTTCTACCCCAAGATATCCATAAATTCAAGAAACACATTGACGAAGAAGTACTCAAAATAACTCAATTCTATCCTATACCCACCAATTTCAAGTTCGTACCTATCAAAAGTCTAGATTATTATCCTAACAATCAGACTTTGAAATATACCGAAGATTTCAAGATTCCTTATACCGCACCAAAATTATCGCGATAAAGAAGATGTCCATCATTAACTTTGTGGGACAGTTTTTGAAAGATAAAGGGTTTGAAAAGACTTTGGCCCAGTTGGAATTGGAATATGGGCAACCCATTAATACTGACATTTCATCATTACCAACCGAGGAAACTTTGGAAGAGATTTTACACGATCGTATAAATTTCAAGTCATTAACAAGTATTGAGCATGATTCCTTTAACCATTGGAAAACTCCTTACCCTCATCACATATCCAATGAGATATTTGTTGGAGAAACGATCGTATCGATTGAATTATTGAAAGAAATCTTGTTGATTTCCACCGCCAAACAGAAATTGATCCTTATGAATTTCAATGGTGATATATTGAACGTTTACGAGAAATTGATAGGGGTAGTGATCAAGAAAATCATCACTGATGGTGATAAGTTAGTGTTTGTTGGGGGAATGGATGGAAAAATCTATAAGTTTGAATTCAAAGATAATGAATTGGTTAAGGTCGATGAGGTAAAGGTTCATAGAAGGTTGATAGTTGATATGAAATATATCGACGGATATATCTTAACCTTAGGATTTGAAAAGTTGGTCAAATTGATAGATAGTAAAGATTTGAAAGAGATTAGTTCATTAGAAACTATGAATTCTCCAGTTTCCATAGATGGAGTTTCTATCGATAATGAAATCATAGCTGCTGTGGGATATACTGATAATACCTTGATTGATATATTCAAACTTACTAATAACAGTGAAAGGTTATATAAATTATCCATCAGTGATGCTGAATTCTCAACCAGTAACTTCACACCAAGATCAATTCATTTCAAAGAAGGAGATGGCTTACAATTAGCTATCGGAACATCTCATGAACCTTATATGAGAGTTATTATCGTTTCAGTAGATATGGGTAATCCAGGAGCCGACCAACCCGACGAGGTTCAACCAGGAGCTGAACCTACGAAGATTATTCGTAATAAAATCATCAAAAATATACTAACCATGTCCCCTCAAGATAAGTACAGTGTACCATTTATAAAATGGCGTCAAGATAGCGACGGAATTTGGGTAGGAGGAGATGACGGAAAAATTAGGGGCATCAATCTTTGTAATGACGAGATCATCGAAATCGACGGCCATGAGAGTAATATTAAATGGTTAACCAGCGTAAATAACGGAGATAATTTAGTAACCGTCGGGGACGATCGGTTAATAAAAATTTGGAAATGATGTCACAGTCTTCGATCTTCCCAAACTCATTAACTACATAATAAACAGATTAATCTATCCTTATCTCTCAATCATCTCCGATATCTTAACACTCTAAGCAGTGGTTTTTTTGCAGCCATGGGCCGATGTCGCGATGAGATTGTGGAGTAAAAGTCCATGTCGCAGTAGATGTCGGGTGCATATGTTAAACGCAGAAATCTAAGGCCCTCGGTATTTGCTTTAAATATAAAACATCACCAAATCCAATCAATTATCGTGAATTCACAGGATAAAAACAGTTGGGGGATATTCTAACAATTAAACCTTTTATAGAAATTTTTGAAGTCATAATTATACATCCTAGATCATCAAATCAATTATGTCCCTTTCACCTATTGAAAAAGCAGCTTCAGGAGCTTTAGCTTCAGCAATTGCCAACACTTTAGTTTATCCATTGGATTTATCAAAGACTTTAATTCAAACTCAAGTTAAACCTAAATCTGAAGCCATGTCTAGATCAGGATCTAAGTCAACTTCAATGGTTAGTGAAGATAGTGTTTTTCAACAAACTGAAGATCATGGAGAATTAAAGTATAAACATACAATTGATGTGTTGAAGAAGATTTATGCTAAGAAAGGTGTCTTAGGATGGTACCATGGATTATTTTCATCTATCCTTGGTACAGCAGCTCAAAATTTTTCATATTTCTATTGGTATACCATAGTTAAACGAGTTTATGCTAAGCTTAATCGTCATTTACCTAATCATAAACCTTCAACTTTTATGGAATTATTCCTTGGAGCTTTAGCAGCTGCTATTTCACAAATGTTCACCATGCCAATTGGTGTTATTACTACTCAACAACAAACTGATAAACATCATAAGAATTTATATCAATTATCAAAAGAAGTTTATGCTAAAGATGGAATTACTGGATTTTGGAGAGGTTTAAGAGTTTCTTTGGTTTTATGTATTAATCCTTCAATCACTTATGGATCTTATGAAAGATTAAAACAAATAATATATGCCGGTAAATCACATTTAGGACCATTAGAAAGTTTCTCATTAGGAGTTATTGCTAAATCTTTAGCTACAGTTAGTACTCAACCTTTAATTGTTTCAAAGGCTATGTTACAAAAGAAAGAACATGGAGATGAAGATGTTAAATTTGATGGGTTTACACATGCATTAGAACATTTATGGCAAACTGAAAAATTCAGAGGTTTATATAAGGGAATTGCTCCACAATTAGTTAAAGGAGTTTTTGTTCAAGGATTATTATTTATGTTTAAAGACCAATTAGATTTACTTTTTGTTTTCTTATTAGGTTTAATGAAAAAGAAGAAATTGTAGATTAATAAATATCGGAGTTATTCTTTCTATAAGGCAGAAGTCAGGTGCATGTACACGTGATACATAGGGCTCCAACCCCATGACTGCCAACTCTCATTTTTCGTGTCCGCGCTCATTTAAAATTTTTCAAACTTCTCATTTAAGATATCTGAGAAATAATTTGAAAAAAACTTCAATCATATCAAGATGGGTAAAGGTAAACCAAGAGGTTTAAACGCTGCTAGAAAATTAAGAGTCCACAGAAGAGATAACAAATGGGCTGATAATCAATATAAAGCTAGATTATTAGGAACTGCTTTCAAATCTTCCCCATTCGGTGGTTCATCCCATGCTAAAGGTATCGTTTTAGAAAAAATTGGTATTGAATCTAAACAACCAAACTCAGCTATTAGAAAATGTGTCAGAGTTCAATTAATCAAAAACGGTAAAAGAGTTACTGCTTTCGTTCCAAATGATGGTTGTTTAAATTTTGTTGATGAAAATGATGAAGTTTTATTAGCTGGTTTTGGTAGAAGAGGTAAAGCTAAGGGTGATATTCCAGGGGTTAGATTCAAAGTTGTTAAAGTTTCTGGTGTTTCATTATTAGCTTTATGGAAAGAAAAGAAAGAAAAACCAAGATCATAGATATTTTCTATTGTATATTTGATAAATGCATAAAGATTAATTATGTTGGAGTCTTGAGAGTTCTGCATTGGACAATTGTCTAGTGTCTCTATGTACACTGGTGTCTCTATGTTGCAGTGCCTAGTGTCTCTATGTTGTAGTGCCGAGAGTCTCTTTGCTATCTCTTTATTATACATTAATTACATAGGTAAATTTCTACCTTCAATTGATGGTCCATTTCTTTTACCAGTAGCTTTCTTTTTAAAGTTAATCTTTTGATTAATCCTTTTGAATCTTTCATCATTACCTCCCATATTTCTTCTTCTATTTAATAAATCAATATTAACTTTTGGTGCGATTTTATAAGCACTTGTTCTAGCACTTGGTATAGCTGCTCTATTTCTTCTTTCAGCACTTTCTTCATATAAAGTTTTTGGTTCAGCTTTAACTTTTGGTCTTGATGATGATAATTTATTAGTAAATTTACCTTTATTATAATCTTGAAATTGAATAGTTCTATCCTTATAAGAATCAGATTTGTTCAAAATAGGTCTTGTCCAATCACCAATTAATTGATCAACAATTTTCTTTAAATTTAATTCAACTCTTTTACTACGTTGATAAAAAACCATTACTTTACCAATTCCTGATGCAATTAAATGATCAGTTTTAATGGGTAAATCAACTAATGATTGAATTAATTGTTTTTGAATTTGATATGCTGGCATTGAAGCATTTGGTAAAGGTTCTAACCATAATCTTACTGCATCTAATAAATTATTATCTAAAATACTTATAGCTAAATCGGCTTGAGACATTACACTAACTACTTCATCTAATAATTTTAATTTTTCTGTTGCAATTAAACCTTTTTCAGATTTTTCTTCATCAATAGATGCTGCTTGAATCATTTTTTGTTTTAAATAATCAATTTTATCATCTTGCATTCTTTCTAAATCATCTTCATCAGCTTTTTTACGTTTTAATCCTTTATTTTTAATAGCTAAATCCATTTTTTCTTCTAATAATCTTCTTTTACGACTAGCTGGATCTTCATTTGAATAATCAATTCCATTTTCATCAATAGGTTCATCATCTTTACCCATCATACTTGTAAGAGGTTCATCATCTCTATTACTTCTTCTAATATTCTTCTTTCTAGTAGAATTAGAATTCTTAGACTTATGAGCTTTTAAAGAATAGACATTATCATCTTCATCTTCATAATCATTCCCATCATTTAAATCATTTAACTCATCTTCATCAATATCTTCTGATACATCATCATCTTCATCCCTTTTAGTTATTGGTTCTTCTGGTGGTACATCATCAGTTTCTTGAGGTTCGTTAGTAATATCATTTTGTAATCCTTGATCTTCTTGTTCTTCAACTTGTTGTTGGAACTCTTCCACTTCTTGTTCTTCCTTCATTTCACGTTGATTATCTGCCATTATCTCACCTGGGAAAACTTCGACGAATGCGAAAATATTCACTATGTCTCAATATATTGGTAAGACTATTCTGTTAATTTCTAACAAACAATTGAGATATGTTGGATTATTAGACAATATAAGTGCTGAAGATGCCACTATATCATTGAAAAGTGTGAGATCTTTTGGAACTGAAGGAAGATTATTAGCTATTGGTCAACCAACTGCTGAAGTTAGTCCTAGTAATGATGTTTATGATCATGTTGTTTTCAGAGGTAGTGATGTAAAGGATTTGACCGTATTGGATATTCCTTTAGATCAAGTTAAACCTGAAGGTTATTATGCACCACCACCACCTCAAGGAACTCAACCAACTCCTACTCCTACTCAACCAGCTCAAGCACAACCTACTACCTCAGGACCTACTTCAACAGAACCTACTACAGAACCTAAAGCTCCAGTTGCTGCTCCAGCTCCAACTCCTGCTGCCCCAAAACCAACTTCAACTCCAGCTGCTCCTACATCCAAACCTACAACCACAAAATCAGAAAAACCAACTAAAACTGGTCCACCTCAACCTCAACCAGGATCAACTCCTAAAAAATTGGAATTTGAAGATGATTTCGATTTTGAAACTGCAAATGCTAAATTCCAAAGAGACTCCGAAGCCGAGACTTCTCAAACTTATAATAAATCATCATTCTTCGATACTTTATCATCATCAAATGAAGAAAGAAATTCCATGAGATGGAATGAAGAGAAACAATTGAATTTCGACACTTTCGGTGAATCTTCTGTTAACAGAGGAAGAGGTAGAGGTAGAGGACGTGGTCGTGGTGGTCGTGGTGGTAGAGGTGGTAGAGGACGTGGAAGAGGAAGAGGAAAACCTGAACCAAAACCTGAATGGGCATAATTTGTATATATATTATGTAGACTTATCATAAAAGAACAAAAATGACGTGAATAATGCACTTATAACTATCACAAACAACCCTCCTTCGTATAAAGTCAGTAAATTGGCTATAACCATAACTATCTCAATTGGGATGAAAATGAGTAAGGTTAATCCCAAGAGTCTTTTGTACACCAAGGTTAATACCAAAAGTGTTAGGATAGAAGTTAATAAGAAATCAATTGAGATTCCTAATCCATAGGCCATGGTTATATCCTGGGGGTTTTGGAAAATTAACATTGTGACCAAAAGTCCCACCATCAAGAAAAAGTTCACTGAAGGTATAAACACCATTTGTTTGTGTTCGTGACTTAGATGAATGACTTCAAGTCTGGGTAAGTATTCTAAATCTATGAGTTGATGTATGATGGTGAATACTCCTAGGATGAGAGCTTGGGATGCTATAATAGTAGATAATGTGGCTAAGATGAAAATTATCCAATAATAGGAAGTATTGGCACCTCCAGGGATAGAACTATAGAACACACTGATAGCTCTACCTTCTATAGGAGTTAAGTCCGGGTACATCATGACATAACTGCATTGACCAAAATAATTTAACATCAAACAAGGGTACACTAAACCACACACAGTTAATTGTACAGGAACAACTCCTATGTAGCCCAAATCTAGAAATATGGCTTCAGTGCCTGTTATAGCCAAAGTAAAAGCCGAAACACCCCCCAAACCATGGTTTTTCAAGTACATGTAACCATACCAAGGATTAACAGCTTTGAGAATATCCGGACCTTTAGCTATATTGATAAGACCCATGATTCCAAGGTTAATCAACCAACAAAGTATCACTGGTGCAAACACGAACGATAACTTATCAGCCCCAAATCTCTGGATGGAAAATATCGTTAGAAGGATGAAAACACTCAAAGCTAATTGGTGATCAAAGGTTGGGAAAGGTAAGGTAATACCTGAAGTAGCATTCAATATGGAGGTGGTGGGAGTTAACAACCCATCAGCTATCACAAGAGAACAACCAATAAAGCAAATCGTCTTGGATATGTTCCGAACCAACTCATCACTATCATTGACATCATAAACACTCTTACTTTCCAAATGTTTTACGATCTTAGAATATATAGCTATATGACCACCTTCATCTCTAAAAGTTCCAAAAGATAGAACCACCATCACATACTTCACAAGCACCATTAATGTGAATAACCAGAAAAGTATGGACATGGCCCCTAAAACCTCCAATTGACTGGGATTATCGAATAAGTTATTAAATGTATATAATGGAGAAGTACTAATATCACCATAAATCGACCCTAAGGATGCAAAACATCCAAGTAGAATGTTCCATTTAGAGTTTGACTTTGGTTCCTGAAAACTCCCATAAGAAAACAATAAACTATCAATAGAATCAGCAGATTCAATGGATTTCCTATGAGCTTCATTCAATCTTGTTAATTCTGTTACTGTAACTTTTACTTGCTTCTTTACTACTTTTTGTTTCATAGCCAAAGATTTAAGGGTCCTAGAGTTATTTATAACCAACCCCTTAGGCTTGGTTAGAGTAGGCTTTAAGTCCCGTCACGTACACCTAAATCCCTCATAGTTTAGCAAGGTAACGATAAACAACGAGACTGTGTAAGTGAGGGATTTTATATTGTGAAATTGTCTATAAAACTTTATTTGTACCACAGTTAATAGTGAGAAAAGGGATCATGGATATAATGGTGAGGTTAAGCCTCTCCTGAATAGGAATTTTTGGTTAACACTTTTAATTCTTTGGTCTTTAATTTCACCTGCTTTCATCTTTAATTGTAACCTTCTACCTTCATAAACAGGAGAATTCAAGCCTTGTTGAGCTTGGTGACGTTTGATGACGTCTTGCCAATATTTGGTGTACTCTAAATCTTTAGGAGGTTTGTAATCATGAAATGATTTCCCCCTTCCGCTTTCTTTGATATCATGAAGATAACTTTTCTCCATTTCTTCTGTTGAGGGAAGTGGTATTCTTCCTGTGATAACTCTAGAGATTACACTGGCTTGTAGTTCGATCATGGGGAATGGGTTGACATTTCTTCCTAAACCTAAGAACATTAAACTGGGATCTTTATACCAGAAGATTTGTTTATATAGTTCATCGATGTAGTGTTTCTTACAGATATCCACATCGAGAAAGGGTAGATCATAGAAATATCCAGTACACACAATAATGGTATCTGTTTGAATGGTTCGACCATCATTGGTGATGATGGTTTTGGAGTCATAATTCATGGAAGATATCACAGGTATGACTTCAATAAACGGATTGATTTGATCCAACTCTCCCATAACTTTAGCTTCTGGTTTTAAGGAAATATAAATCTTTTTGGCATATGGAGATAAATGTAAAGCGATGTCTGAACCACTGGAAAACCCTCCAATCAAAACCACAGTTTTGTCTTTGAAATCCCCACCATCATTAAAGAACTTAGCATGGGTCAAACTATAAGGATCCTGGGTATGCCATTGATCCAATCCGGGGATTTCAGGATAGAAAGGTTTATAAAAATGTCCATTTGCAGCTATTACGTAATCATAAGATTTGGTTATTTGACCTTTAGATGATTTGGCTGTAACTTCCCATTGTTTCCCGTTTTTCACCACTTTGACAACTTTATGATTAAAGTAAAGATTATCTATGTTTCCAATGGTCTTACTATATTCCAAAAGATACTGTAACACTTCAATATGGGTAGGAAATTCATTTTCACAGGTGAAAGGGAAATCTGAAAAGGCCATAAGTTCGTGAATAACATTGGTTTCAAGATGTTTATAAACAGGAGAATAGTACTTTACTCCTTCATCCTTAATCTCCTTCTCCGTCCTTATCTTCAGTTTCTGTGGATAATAATTCCAAACCCCACCAAAACCTGATCGCAATTCATATAAATCAATGGTACTCGCCAGTGGTTCCAAATTTAAAGCTTTGACTGATGCCAAACCTCCAGGACCTCCACCTATAATGCAAACACGATGATTTGTCATAATAGAAAACTCAAATTCCCACTATTTTATAGTATAAACTGTGGAGAATACTGTGGCAGTGGTTGCAAAATGATGCCGCACCTGACTCTATTCTCTCTATATTCTCTATTTACCTAATCTCTTACTTACAATGCTCTTGTTGACTTCGAGGATCCTGTTGTTCTTCAATGTCCCTGAATTGTTCTGAAAGTCTAAGTTTTTCCCTTCGAAAACGAGCGGTTTCATACCTTCTTCAAGGCCATTATCTTTGATGAGCTTCTGCCAGTACCAGTAATAATCCATTTGTTTGGTCTTAAAGTTATGGAAATCTTTCTCTCCGGTAGATTCAAGTTCTTCTTTGTAAGCTTTGTGCATTTCTTCCTCGGAAGGTAACTCTAATCTGCCACTGTAAACTCTCGCAATCACAGCTCCTTGGAGTTCAGATAAAGGGAAAGGTTTGACGTTTTTAAGTAAACCAGTGAAACTGAGACTTGGATCAGGGATATAAAACATCTGTTGATAGATATCACTGATATAGGTATCGTGACATAATGGTAATTTCAAGAAGGGTAACTCATAGAAATAACCTGTGGCCACGATAATTGCATCTACCAGTAACTTTTGACCCGATTTCAAAATGATGGTTTTTGTGTCATAATCAACTGATGCTATTTCCGAGATTCTATCAACAAAAGGAGTTTCACTATCAAATTCTCCAAACAATTCACCTTCTTTGATGGATACATAGATCTTTTTAGCAACCTTAGATAAGTGCAAAGCTATATCTGAGCCACTAGATGAGCCTCCTATTACCACCACGGTTTTATCCTTATACAATTGAATATCGTCGAAAAACTTAGCATGGATGGCCCCAGATGGATCTTTTGTGGCCCATTCATCCAATCCTGGGATTTTAGGTACAAAAGGTTTTTCAAAATGCCCATTTGCAACTATAACGAAATCATAAGTATCGGATTTAAGGTCATTGGTGTGTAAATCTTGATATTCCACCTCCCAAACTCCATTTTTCTTATCAACACTAGTAACTTTTGTGCTTGTGAATGCATTGAAATTTCCAATAGTCTTTGTATATTTCCTTAAATAGGCCAAAACTTCAAAATGTCTAGGAAAGGAATTAGGAGATTCGAACTCTAACCCCGAATAACTCATCAATTGTCTCACTATATTGGTTTCCAAGTCTCTATAAATAGGAGAATAGTTATGTTCCTTCTTTTGCCTGATATCTTCATCATTAAAGTAATTGGTCTTTTCACCAAAGTAATTCCATACACCTCCATATTCTGATCTTATATCGAACAAATCAATGGAAAATTTACAATTGGGTTCCATGTTAAGTGACTTCACCGCTGCAAGTCCCGTGGGTCCTCCCCCAATCACACAGACTCTCTTAATCATCATGTTCACTCTATGGAAGTCAGACAACAGATTTCCGCTATCACATCATAAGAGCGGATCAATATCGCGACATGCGACATCTGGAATTTATATTTTGAGATCTGAGAAAACGCGTCTTTAAAGTATGGAAGAGATTGGGGCATTCACTGAAGGTAATTCCTTTGTACATACCACTGATGATAAGTTATTAGTAGGTAATTCTATTGGGATCTTGAAGGTCTTTCCCTTGGACCAAAACGAAGAACCAAAATCCATTGATATTCAAGAGAATTTGACCTCTATCAGTCATTATGGTGATAAAGTGTTAATCACCAACACTGCAGGATGTTTAGAGTTAGTAGACTTAAAAGATGAAGAATCTAAGATCATCTACAGGAGTGAATTATCCTTAAGAGATAGTGTGTTCATCAACGAAGGGAAAAGAATGGTAGTTGGAGGTGATGATAATTATTTCATGATCTTAAACCATGATAATGATGAGAAGATTAAGATCGATATTCCTGACCAAATGGTAAGTTTAAGTTATAGTGCCATTAATGAATTATTAAGTGTCACGTTATCAAGTGGAGATGTTAAGATTTATTCTGTAAATAATGAACAACCCAATTTGATTGAGACTTTAGATAAAGTCTTACAAAAGAAGCTTTTTTCTTCTACAGAAGATATTGATTACGAAAATGATCATAAGAATGAATTAATATGTACCAAACCTTTATGGAATTCTTTAGGTGATAGTTTCATTTTACCTGCATCACCAGGAATTACTATCTTAAACCGAGAATACGAGACTGTTGATAAAATTGAAATGGAGAAGGTGATAGATTTCCAAAGAGTTAACAACTTGTTGATCATTTTAGTACCTGAACAAGTAAATATCTGGGATTTAAAGACCAAAAAAGTCGTTAAATCCTTCAAATTAAAACAATTATCCATAAATTTACACTGTAATAACCATTTATTCATTGGTACGAACCAAGGATTCGTTGTTAAGATGCCTGATGTTATTGAAGAACTCCAAGAAGAATTTGGAGCTGATGATTTGGGATTTAGTGATGATGAAGAAGATGCTATGGATGAAGATATAAGTAGAAATGGTATTGATGATTCCATTATCGATGATGAAGAAGAATTCCCTTACTATAATAAAGATGTATCCAAAGTATTCGAAAATCAAGATCGTAAACGTCAAAGATTATCACCTCCAAGTAGTGTTAGTTCCTCTACTATGGGATATGTGTCGCACGACTTTATTAAAGACATTACACCTTATTCTCCTGGATCAACACCTTTTAAGAATAATGGAGGTATTGAGAGAAGATATTTGATGATGAGTTCAATTGGTTATGTATGGGCCGTTAAGAATGAAAACCAACAATCAGTAACAGTTTCATTTTTTGACAGATCAATCAATAAAGATTATCATTTCAATGATTATTCAAATTTCGATTTATGCGGTATAAATTCTAATGGTATTATACTTGGATACTCAAATGTTCAAGGAACTGAAGATTGTGGAGTCATTTACTATAGAACACATCAAACTGAACAAGATAGTTGGGATAAAAAGATTCCTCTTCATAAAGGAGAATTTATAACTTGTGTTTCTATAACTGAATCAGATGATGCTACAATTGTTGTAGGAACCAATTTTGGTAATTTGAGAGTATTTAATCAATATGGTTTATGCACTAAGATCATTAAAGTTAATCCAATCATCAGTATTATCTCCAATACTACATCCATTTTCATCATAACTCAATTAACCATCAACTTATACTCATTCTCAATTTTCAATTTAGCTGATGATAAGTTTATTCAACAAGATTGTATCCTTCCATTAAAACAACAAGGTACCAAACCTTTGATCAAAGGGATCTTTTTCAATGAGTTCAATGATCCATGTTTAGTTCCTGGAAGTGATGATACTCTCATGATTTTAAGTGGATGGAGAGAAACCATGAATTGTAAATGGATACCTATTTTAAACTGTAAGACTAAATGGAAATGTTGGCCATTAGGATTATTCAATGATAAATTGAATTGTTTATTATTAAAGAATAATGATGAATATCCTGGATTCCCATTATCTTTACCAATAGAATTAGATTTGAAATTACCTATTAATCATCAAGATAAGAAACAAAAAGAGGAAGAAGAAGATTTTGAAGAAATCTTTATCCAAGCTTCAACTATGGGTAAAATAGCTAATGATTCTTTGATAGATAGCGATTTCCAACAATTTAATGATGAAATATCTGAAAAGTTATCCTTCTATACTAACCAATTCGATAAATCCTTATTACAATTATTTGTCAAAACCTGTCAACAATCAAATTTAAACAAAGCCTTTTCCATAGCTAAATTAATGAATAATGATAAAGCTTTGATTGCTGCCACCAAGATCTGTCAAAGGTTTGAATTCAATTCTTTAGCCACCAAGATTGGGAAATTAAGAGATCAATTAGTTGATGTAGATGATATCTAGGAGTTATTTCAATATATATTGTATGTACATGTTATAATTGTTTTTTAACAAAATTGTAGATAACAGGAGTTAACCATAAAGCTCCAGCAATGATACCAGCTAACTTTAAGTTATCATAAGCCATTTGTTCTTGTAATTTTCTTTCTTCTTCACTTGGTTCACCTCCAAACATTTTGTGATCTTTTGAAAATTTTTCAGTGCGAAACCACATGACATCATATCAACCTTTTCAGTTAGAGGATTTGTATAATATCAATTCCATTAACTTAGATCCATTGACGGAGAATTATACGTTGGAATTCTACTTCGATTATCTTATCAGGTGGCCTTCGTTGTTTTTTAAATCGGTTTCTCATGATACTATAACTGGTTATATGATCGCAAAGAATGAAGGGAAGTTATCCAAGTTGGAATGGCACACACATATTTCAGCTGTGACAATTGATTATCGATATAGACGATTAGGTTTGGCTTCAGATATTTGTCTTTTCTTGGAAAACATTGTCAATAAGGATCCTGATAATACCTTGTTTATAGATTTATTTGTTAGAGTGCAGAACCTTTTGGCTATACAATTGTATGAGAAATTGGGATATTCTGTATATAGAAGAGTTGTGGGTTATTATGGTAAGACCTTACCTGAAGATAGAAATCAAATTGATGATGAAATAGATGGTTTTGATATGAGAAAGAAGTTACCTGCTGATAAAGAAGGTAAGACAGTGAGAGAGAATGGTCATAAGGTGTATGCTTTACCACAAGAGATAGTTTTTTAATGCATGGGTTTTGAGTGTGGTTCTAGACTCTATTCTTCGGTTCTCTCGAGACCCACTGTCGTGGGTCTCCAGAGTCCCTCTCTGACTCAATATTATCTCCGCGCCCTTCGGTCTTAGTGGGGCAACCACTTCGCAGTCATATTCTTTTTTTAGACATAAAAAGACTTTACTTCTTCTACATTTATTATGGCACTTGGAAGATTTAAACATTTAGATGATTCAGCATCATCCTCCAGATCTGTTAGTAGGTCGAGGACTCCCTTACCGGAGTCAGAAGAAAACGGACAATTGGATTATAATTTCGCCAATTTAGAAGAGATTTTAGCAACAAGACTTGAAGCCTATGAAAATATGATTGATAATCAAGACAAAAAGCAAACTGTAGTTAATGAATTGAATAAACAAAGAATTACAAGCACATCCACCATTTCAGAGATTATAAAATCTTTATCGTTGAGTAGAAGTGAAGTCAGTTCCAATAGTAGGGAATTATTACTTGCTCAATTATATAAATTGATAATAACCAAACCTTTAGTGGTTTATAATGAAGAGTCAGGAGATTTTATTGATGATGGACTCGTTTCTGACTTAATATTTATTTTAATGAAGAATGAATCAGCTTCAGCTTATGAATTCTCATTATTATTCAGATGTGTAGTGAGTTTAATTGTTAGTGACATTGAAGAGTTTGGTTCTTTGATAGATGGTGAATTCTTAGGTTACTTAAAAGACCTTATAATAAAGCCTTCAAATAATATCGTTACTAATGAAAATAAATCTTACATAATCACAGGATATGTAGCGATGTTATTAATCTTACATAATGGAAATGGAGGTTTTGGAATTGATGATGTGGTTCATTGGTTATTTGAAGTATCTGAAGGATTCTGCCTTTCATCATTATCAAGTATCAAAGGTTTTAAAGCTGGAGATAGAGAATATTCTACCTTTTTTGATGATTTAAGTGAACAAAGAATTGTTAATGATATCACCCTGAAACAAAATACTGATACTTTAGTTGGGGTTAGTGGTTTACATGGTGTGGGATGTTTAATATCTTTATTACCTCGTAATGATTATTTAAATGATCTTATACAGGATTTAATGCCTAAATTGATTGAATTATTGGATGAAGATAATATCGAAATAAGTAAAGCTTGTGGAAGATTAATAGGAATTTGTTACGAAAGTTACACTTATAACAATGACGAGGATGAAGATGAAGATGAAGAATTCAATTATAATGCTCCATATTATGAACAAGAACAATTAATCAATACCTTAAATACCTTAGCAAATTTGAGTACTAAGAAATTGAAAAAGAATGATAAGAAGGATGCCCATTCGATTTTCCGTGATGTTTTGAATACTGTTAAAAACTTTTCCAAGTTGGAAACAAGATTGGAAATCTATAAGAAATCACCAGCAGGTATGGAATTATTGAATACCATGTTAGATTCCAATTACTTAAAATTGAGCAGAACCAGATCCATTCAAATCAATTCATGGTTCTTATACTTGAGATTAATTCATTTGAAATGGTGTTTTGGTTTTGGTGTTCATAATCAATTAGTTGCTAATGAAAGTATAAGAGATATCTTAAAAGAACCACCTACTGATTATCAAACCAAATATGGTGATGACGATGAAGTTATCATTGAAAGAGAATATTCAACCGAAAAACATGAATTTGATGATAAAAAGAGAACTACCATGGTAAGAAAAGCCAGAGTTGAAAAATTGACCAACAATATGGAAGATTTAAATTTATAATCTTGTTTGTGTACTTCAAATTTGTGTCAATTTTTTGCATATGAGGAAAAATCAATTTTTCAACGCTAACCTCAAATTTCTAACGCTTACCTCAAATTTCCAAAGCTAACCTCAAAATTCTTAATCTAATATATATTTATCTATCTATTGAATCACAAAATCTTTAACATCAAACTTTTCATTAATACCGAAAGTACCAATGAATTCAACAGCTTCTTTTCTCATCTTTTCGGTGGTTTTAGAATCCCAACTTAATTCATTCTTCATGATTTCAACAACTCCATCAATGGCTCCCATAGCTTGTCTAGCATTTAAGAAAGCTAATCTAGTTCTTCTAGCTAAGAAATCTACTGGAGTTCTGATATATTCGTGTTTTAATGAATATTTTAATTCAGCAATGGTGAAAGGTTCATCAAAATTTTGGAAACTTAATTCATTACCTTGAGTTGAAGAATCAGTTGAAACAGTGAATGATTTATTTGAAGCCAAAGTAATTGGTAATTTATTGTAATCATTTTCTTTATATAATTCCAAAATCAAAGGAGCTCTTGATCCATAATTGTGAGATAAATGTTTAGCTAATTTCAAAGGAATTCTGTATTCATGAATTAATCTAGCAGAATAATTCTTTGAGTAATCTTCACCACCAACTAATAAGATTTCATTAGTTTGACATTTCTTTAAAGGTTGAGTGAAATTTGAACCGAAATGTTTGATAACAGTATCAACAGTTTCTTCAGCCATTTCTCTATAAGTTGTCCATTTACCACCAGAAATAGTAACTAAACCAGAATCTGATACTTTGATTAAATGAGATCTAACTAAACCTTGAGTTGAACCTCCATTTGAACCTTTAACTAAATCAGGATCTCTGGCTAATGGTCTAATACCTGACCAAGCACTTAAAACATCATCTCTATTAACAGGGAAAACAATATATTTTTGTAATTCTTTCAAGATATCTTGAATTTCTTCTTCAGTTGGAACAGGATTATCAACAGCTTTCTTTAAAGGAGTATCAGTAGTACCACATAAAACTTTTCCTTGCCATGGTAAAAAGAACATAACACGACCATCAGAAGTTGAAGGATCTAATAATCCCATATCTCTTGGACCATAATATTCAGGTAAAACAATATGAACACCAGATGAAGGAACAATCATTTTTGGAGGATTTTCAACAACTGGTGGTTTACCTTCAGGGTCAGCATCCATATCTAAAACTCTATCAGCTAAAGGACCAGTAGCATTAACAACAGATGTGGCTTTAATATTATATTGTTTACCAGTTTCCAAATCAGTAGCTAATACCCCAGTAATCTTTCCATCGGTTTTGAGTAATTGATCAACATTCATATAATTTAATACAGTAGCTCCATGTTTAATAGCAGTAATAGCTAAGGTGGAGTTCATTCTAGAATCATTAAAAGAACCATCATGATAAACACAACTTAATTTCAAATTTGAATCATCCATCATTGGAGCTAAAGCCATGGTGGTTTCTTTGGAAAAAATGGTTGAAGATCTTAAACTTTGATAACCTGCAAACCAATCATACATTTTACAACCAGCAAAGAAATAAGGAGCCTGCCACCATTTATAAACAGGAATCATAATAGGTAAGACTGAACATAAATGAGGAGCTGTTCTTAACATATTACCTCTTTCATTTAAAGCTTCAATAACTAAATCTAATTGAGCTTTTGATAATTGAAAAACGGCTTTTTCTAAGTATCTAACACCACCATGAGCCATTTTAGTTGATTTAGATGAAGTACCTGAAGCGAAATCATTTTTTTCCAATAAACATACATTTAAACCTCTTGTGACAGCATCAACAGCAGTACCTGTACCTGTAGCACCACCACCAATAATCAACACGTCAAATTTAGGATCTTGATCCAAATTAGATAATAAATCACTTCTAGTAGGTGGTGCATCTAAACTTTTCACCAAAGGATTATAAGAATTTGATAATTTTGAAACATTTGGAGGTCTGATAAAATCTAAATAAATAATAGTTGAACCAACTAACCCCCCAGTAACTCCTAAAGCTTTAGTTATCTTTGAAGATAACACTCTTTGAAAAAGGGACATATTTACTCGTTCTGTTGAAATTTGAGAATTGCGATTGTTTAAATATGAGCCGAGATTCCTAATGAGATAAATATGGTTTTGTGTAATCCGTATGTGAAAAGTGAAAAGCAAGATTAAGACATAGAGGTTTCAGGGGAAGATAAAGATTTTGCAAGTTTTAGAGGAAAGGAGGGGTGGTTTCTCAAACCTCACTATTGAGTCATGGTATAAAAGTTTTTATTAGGAGTTGATGGATAGTATGGGTGGGGCTTTTGACATGGAGAATGATGGTTAGTGACAATAATATGCCAATAAAATCGTGTTGTTAAAATTTAAGTTGTCACCGAGGATTTAATTTGGCGGATGGAACTTCATTTCCCCGTGATTTTTGCAGCCTTCCTTTTCTCCAGAGTGAGACATTTTTCGAGATGGGTTTTAACGTCCAAGTTGAAGCTTGTTGATAGGATTATTGATGGTGATATGAAGATGTGATGGTTGTTGTTGATTAGGACTAGATTTGATGATTCATTGCCCCCACCGCCTGTGTTATCCCGGAAATGATTTAAATCGAGGGTTTTTGCGTCCCTTGCTAAATGAGTTATACCGAGAATGTACCACTCCCGACATAGGTAGTCCACGTAGTCATCGCGTGAAGTGGTAGTGATATTCGCGTGTTTTTCACGTGAACCATTTTCAACAAAGTATCGCGTGAGTTTCACGTGATTTATTTTTGGTGATAAAATCGTAGAATGCGAAAGAATCCGATAAAGATGGATAATGAACAATTGATTCAAGAATTTAAAACCATCACCAATAGTGAAGATGATGAGAATGTTAGAAATCTATTGATAATTAATGATTGGAACTTGAACAATGCCATCATGACGTTCTTTGATACAGGTTTTGAAACTGTGAACCAACCTCAATCTATTATCAATCACCGTCATGATACTGATAATGACCATGGAGAAAATACTTTCGAGAATATTGAATCAACAGCTAGATCTTCAGGTTCTGATCCTTTCACATATTCCACAGCACAATCATTTGAATTGCAAGATTTGATCCCTAGATTACCTTTTGCACCACGTATCTCCAATAACTGGCAATATCAGATTGGAATCTACAATTCTTTGAAACCTGTAGAAACAAAAGTCAATACTATTTGGTTTCTCCTTCTATTTGTACCGAAAAATCTTTTAAATTTGATTTATTCCATTTTAAGATATTTTTTCAAACCTAAACCCAATGCTTTCCCCAAAACCATTAACTATGAATTGATGGATTTAAACCATGAATTGACTTTCGATAATTATAAGATTTATCATAAAGACTTCAATGATGTTTACCAAAAGACAAAAGACGATAATGAATGGCTTCTTGTGGTTTTAGTCAATAATGATACTTCTATGTTTGTAGATAATTTATTGGAAAATAGTCATTTCAGTAACCATTTTGGTGATAAGGGAGTGGTGAAATTGAATATTTTTATTGGAAATGTTGATAAATCTCCAGAAAGTTGGGAAATCGGGTCAAAATATCAATGTAAAAGATTACCTTCAGTTTACCTTATAAGTAATGTTACTAACAATCCAAGCATAATGCCATCGATGTCAATTATCTATCGATCCAATATCTCCAATGGCTTCTTAGGCAAAGATTTCATTGATCAAACCACTAACAAAATAACGAAGAATTTGAAAAAATTGACTGACCATTATGAACCTCAATTGGTTACTGCCAGATTGGAAAAGAAAGAGATCGAAATGAGTAGAAGAATTAAACAGAATCAAGACGAAGCTTATGTAAGATCGTTAGAAGCAGATAAAATCAAGAAAATGGAGAAACAAAAACAAATAGATTTGGAAAATTATCAAAAGGACAAAATCAAATACTTACAATATTTAAAGAACAGTAATTGGTGGGAAAATTTGAATGTCAATGGAACCTTAAGAATTCAAATCAAATTGCCTGATGAAAAGATAGTAGTCAAATTAGATCCTTCTATTTGTTTAAAAGACCTTTACCTTTATATTGAGACCAAATTATCAGACGATATAGAAATTGACGAAGATTGGTCTAATTTCGAACACAAAAACGATTTCAAGTTTGAATTAATCCAACCATACCCCAAAAAAGTATTTGATGAATTACATTCACCTATCCTGGAGATATTGAAATCTGGAATGTCTTTATTGGTAGAAAAAGATGAATTTGAAGATTGATTATGTAATCATGGAGTAAGCAAACATAAGAAAAGTTGGTAGACAATGCATTTTATGACTAATTGTTCTCTAAACGAACCAAACACTCTTCAACAACAAAATAACTCGTGTAACGAATAGCTTCAAGTCGTAGTGTCGCAAATGAAAATACCCAGACCTTCAGCCTCTCAAAAGCTTAATCCTCACAGTGGGCCAAGAAACCCCATTTTCGCAGTCAGGGATTTTATCTCAATTATCACTGTCTAATTCACACTAGGGATCATGGCCAGTCGTCATTCAAGATTAGAAGCCGAAAGATTGGCTATCATCCAAAAGTCTATGAGCAGAGGAAGATCTAAATCTCCTAATAGAAGTAGATCAAGTTCTGTTGACGAAGAATTGAAATGGTCTATTATCAATCACGATCCATCTGAAAGATTAGATAACGGTAATAATGAACAAATCGACTACGAAGGAAGTGAAGAAGAGAATATTAGTGATGATGCCGATAATGAAAAATTCCAATATGATGATACGGGGAATATTTTACCCAATTACGCCTGTCATGATGAAAAGATTAATGAAATTCTGGAAATTTTAGAAAATTCCAATTTAAACGATAGTTCCACCATTAAAAAATTAGAAGAATTAACTGCTAGTGAAAGGGCATTGGCTAATGCGAAAAAAGCCGGTAAACCTATTGATGAAACTCTCTTACAGAAATTAAAGGATGAAAAATCATCATTTTTCGCCAATGAAAAGCTTGATTTATCAAAATCTGATCAAGATTTCCAAGCTAGGAAGCAAAAATTAGAAGATTATGCCACTTATAGGAAGAAAATTATCGATCAAGAGAATGAAAAATTTAAAGAAAGGTCAGAAAGTGATCATGATCATGATTTCATGATTCCTTATACTAGTGCGGTTGAAGATAAGTTAGATAGTGAATTTGCTTTCCATTTGAATGAAACCATTGTTGAAGGAGAAGTTGATTCCAATAAAAATCAATCTAGGGTCATTCAAACCATCACTAGAGGGAACTTTTTCCAATTAATTGATCCTAAAGTTAAACCTAAGATGTTTTTACTTTGTATGGATTTTTCGCCCGAATCGATTTTTGCCTTAGAATGGGGGTTAGGTACTGTTTTAGTTGATGGAGCAGTGTTATTTATTGTTTATGTAATTGAAGAAAATGATAGTAATCATAATATTAAAGCCAATACTATGAATGAATCTGCTAGAGAACAACACAGATTAAATATGTTAAATAAAGCTAAACAACAAGTCTTAAATTTGATCAAGTTAACCAAATTACAAATTCATGTGGTGATTGAAATCATTCATCATCCTATTCCTAGACATTTGATATTAGAAATCATCGATAACCTACAACCAACCTTGGTAATTGTAGGATCTAAAGGTCAAAGTGCTATTAAAGGGGTTTTATTGGGGTCATTATCGAATTATTTAGTTACAAAACTGTCAGTACCTGTCATGGTAGTTAGAGAGAAATTAAAGAAGATCAATCGTTTCAAGAATGGATCTTCTGTGTTTTCTAATAATATTAAACCTTTGACTTTATCTGAAGCCAGAGTTGATTAGTCATGAATGTATGTATTCCTTTTACCCCCTAAAAATATAACTCTGTAAACACATTCTTACCACGGAATTTAGTATTACATTCTGTGGCAATACAATGATTAGGTGCATAGATATTGGGATTATCTATATCAAGCGGTTGTCCTCTTTTAATTCTAGGTCTATTACCAATATTCTTAATACACCTTCCACAATATAAATGTCCACATTTAGCTATAAATACTCTTTTACTTAGATCCTTATCGGTATCAGTTAATTGTTTAAAACAGAACCATGGAGCTAAACAATTATTCTCAGCACTATAAATCAGTAGCTTTTTACTATACTTTATATCAGGTTTGAAATCTCCAGGAATTCCTTCACCTAAAGTTACTCCACATAATTCACATCCGATGTTATCATCATGACTTATGGCTGATTTATATCCTTGAACTTCTCGTTTAATCCCTTCTCGTTTTTCCTTGACTATGGATCTATTATATTGGTTTTCATCTCGTAACTTCCTATCAATGATTTGTTCATTATCTCGATCTATTCTTTCCATTATCCTTTCAGTAGTGAAATCGTCTTGATTAGTAAACTCAAAAGGATTATTGAATCCGAATACCTCAAATATTGATCCTTCTGCTGGTGGGAAATATCCTGTAGTTTCATCATAATCAGGATCATCTGATGATGTTCCCATATCTTCATTAGCAAATATTCGATTCAAATCTATCACTGTGTGACCTCTTCTTTCTCGTGCTGCTTGTCCTTGACGGAATAGACTTAACATTCTACTTATAGGGTTTAAGTTTCTATTTTCAAACTGTGCCATAACATGTTGTCTTGTTCGACGATTAGAATGGGAAATATTATGTCTTCGGCCCCTTCTGGCTGGGTTGGGTCGATTAAATGATCCCATCATTCGTATTCCTTCATCATTCCCTATAGGTCCAGTATCCTCTACAACCAAAGGACTGGCGGTGGTACCAACATTTCTTTCTTCCAAAATCTGTAGTTCATCATCTTCTTCAACTTCATTTGGTCGATATCGTACTCTTCTTCCGTCATCATCACTATCTCTTCGCCTTCTGTTATCAGAGGTTATCTCAATACCTCTTAAGTTCTCGTTATCATTATCGTTAGTTTCATTAGTAGGGTTTGACTGTTGGGTATCTGTGATTAATTCTGGTGGTAGCACCGAGCTATCATCGTCTGAATCTATAAGTATTACTTCGTTATCCATCTTCTCCCTAACGTTATTATTGCCTTCAAGTAAGCGCACAAATGGAATCAGAAAAATGCGAGGGGGTCAGGCCGAGTGTTGCGATGCCTAATTTACCAGAGTACACGGCGGGAGTTTAGGTCCACGACAAGAGATTAAGTCGGCAAGAAATATTCACAGAGTACCCAGAGAATCAGATCCATCGCTCTATCCATTATTTTACAACTATTTTTTTAAACCACTTCTCATGTAACGACCAACGACAACACAATGATCTCTTTCATAAGGTTCTAAAGTTAATTGTTCTAAAGGTTTGATTCTTTCTTCTCTTAATTTTTGAACTTCTCTAGCGAAAACAGTTTCAGCATCAACAGTTGAATCAATACAATTAGCTTTAATAGAAATAACAACTAAACCTTGGTCTTTTAAGAATAAATGGGAGTTTAATGCAATAATTCTAGCTTGATCAGGTTGAGCAACATCAGCGAAAACACAATCAACCATTGAAACTAACATTCTGTATTTTTGAGGATGACGAGCATCATCAATAATTGGGATAACATTAGGTCTCTTTTTAGCCATACCGATTAATTCTCTACCTGGTCTGTGAGAGAATTCAACAGCATAAACGATACCTTCTGGTCCAACAACATCAGCAACGTGAGAAACTGAAGTACCGGAAGCAGCACCCAAATATAAAACTTTTTTACCTGGAGCAATACCTAATTCATCAATACCACCCATAATACCAGCAGCCAATTTAGATCTGAAAGGATTCCAAACACGGTATTCGATTTTGGTTGGTAATTCACCTTCGGCTTTAGCAGGTTCTTCAACACTGATTCTTTTTTCACCGTAAACTGATTCACCTGGAGCGATGTTTTTGGTAACTAATAAATCTTCTTTACCTCTGGCAATGAAGACACCAGCATGTCTATGAGGTTCAATAACAACTTTAGCACCTCCTCTGGCACCTCCTCTAGCTCCACCTCTACCACCTCTGGCTCCACCTCTTGGACCACCTCTTCCACCTCTAGCTCCTCCTCTGGCTCCACCTCTGCCACCACCGAATCCACCTCTGGATCCTCCACGGCCTCCACCGAAACCTCCTCTTGAACCACCTCTTCCACCTCTGGATGGTCCTCCTCTACCTCTTGGTGCACCAAATGCCATTATTATTATATATTTTACTTTTGGTTATATAAATTGACTAGTTAAGTCTTGAAAACTTTTCTCGATGGGATAAAATTTTTTTAATGAGCACGTCCGGGTAAGGTCGTTTTTTGGGGCTGCTTACGTAAAGGTGCGTTTGGGTTTTTATATAGTGAGAGGGAAGTTTAGGGGGTTGTAATTTGGGGATTATGGGAGTTGGGGGACAGATAAAGGTTTTATTAAAAATGTATGATTTAGTTGTTTAGGTTGTGAGAGTTTTGGGAGATTTGGACTATTTTGGGAGACACTAGAGAGGAAAGTAGTGAGAAAGTTTATAAAAATGAGCTTTAATCAGTTACTGTAGGGGACTGAAAGCTATTGGAGCCTTCTTGTTTAAATACTATACTTGTGGCTACCCTATTCAATGTATAGGTTTATTCATTTGTCCATTGACAAAATAATTCTTGAGATAATTCACCTTCTTTCAAAAACTAGTGATGAGCTGTGTGCGGCTCATTAAAATACAGGAACAGTATTCTTATCAGTAAACGATAAGATTCAGAGGGTTTAAGACTTTCTTGACGTGGTTAGGTGATCTTGAGATGTTTTTGGGGCTCCAGAAGTATTTTACTATCAAAGACAACTATTATTAGAATTTTCCAAATATGTGAATTTCACATAAAGAATATGAATAGAATTGTTAGAAATGATTCAAAAATAGACAAAAAATAAGAGAAATGTCATTCAGCAAATGAACATGGTAGAAGAAAGAATACATTAAAGGTCATCAAGGAACACACCTGATCAAAGAGTAGAGCTAAAAATGTCACTTACTAGACCATAGGTACAGTCTCATTATGTCCCATTAAACCTCCCTGATCTGTTCGTCCAAAACCATTTCACCTGACCTTTCCATTTCAAACCTTCATGGCTCAACTTCATATCCCTTCTCCTACACCCTCCCACCCTCCTCCCACTGTCCTTAACATCATCCTTATCGATGCGGAGATCTTATCTTGTACCGTCCACGACCCTAACCAGTACTTCAACCTTAACCATACCCATCTCAACCTACACTACCCTCTCTACCATCTACACCCTCTTACCACCAGAATTCATCCAAATTATCTCTCATCCCTTTATGTCCCATCTGCTTGTCGGCAAAAACTCAAATCCCTCCGTTTAATGCCAGTCAACCAGTTGGTCTCGCAAAACCCACAAAAAAGTACCACATTATTCCCACTTTAGTTTTCTACCTTCCTTTCACTAAAAACACAATTCCTGATCATGGCAGTACAAAGTAACGTCTACCTTTTGATCCTTGTTGCTGGTACTGTATTCACAGGATGTCTTAATTCCCTTTTTACTAAATATCAAGACAATCAATGTGTCAAAAATTGTGATAATCCAGACTTAACTACCCATAAAAACTTCGAACAACCTGCTTTGCAAACTTTACAGATGTTCATCGGTGAAATGGGCTGTTTCATTGTTTACTACTTGATTTTCAAGACCAATTTCTTCCAAAAAGAACAAGAATATACTGCTATTGGTGGTACACCTAAGATCACCTTTAGAGAGAGTTTCAAGTTAGCTGTTCCTGCAATTTGTGATTTGTTGGGAACTACCTTATTAAACATTGGGTTGATGTACACTCCTGTATCAGTATACCAGATGATGAGAGGTTCAATTGTGTTATTTGTAGCCTTTTTATCAGTTATCTTCTTGAAGCGTAAGATCACCAAATTGGAATGGATCGAATTGATTATCATTACTTTAGGTATTGCTATTGTTGGATTAGCAGGCTCCCAAGGTCAAAGTGGTCCCGTGGAAAGAGAAAGTTTAGTTGTTGTTGGAATTTTCTTGATTGTCATTGCTGAATTCTCTCAAGCTTTCCAATTCGTGGTTGAAGAACATATTTTCTCCAAACAACCTATCATACCTTTACAATTGGTTTACTATGAAGGTTTCTATGGTAGTGTTATATTGATGATAGCTTTATTTATCTTAAATTTCATCATTGGTTCAACTTCTTCACCAGAAGATTTCTACAACTCACCTTTCAACTTATCAGAATCATTCAAAGAGATGTTTTCATCACAAGCTGTGTTACTCTCTTCAATAGCCATCATGATATCAATTGCTTCATTCAATTATTTCGGTATTTCTTTAACTTTCCATTTATCTGCCACCGCCAGATCAACAATCGATTCTTGTAGGACTTTATTAGTATGGTTCTTTGCTTTATTGTTAGGATGGGAAACTTTCAGCTTCTTACAAATGTCAGGTTTCATATTGTTAGTCTTTGGAACCTTATGTTTTAATCAAGCCTTGAAACCTGAAGAATGGAGTTGGATTCCATCTTCTTTGAAATCACCACCTCATCCTGCTTTGATTGACGAATCAGATGAACCTTTAGAAAGATCCTAATACATTTTCCAACTTTATTGACCTCTAATGGCCAACCTTGTTGACCAACTCTGTATTCCCATCACGTGACTTTCACGTAAAGTCGCAGTAAAAATCTCACTCAATCTCAAATCGCCACTAAACATGGTATGTCAACTGTTCACACTCAACACCATACAATTACTAACTATTATAGTCATTAAGATTAGTTCCAGATAACGATTTTAGTGCCACCATCAATCCAACTGAGTTTGGAGAAAAAGCTGCTCATGCACCAGGATTACAAGATGTATTGAGAAATCAAGAAGGACCAGCCAATTTAGCTTCTAAAATTAATAATCGTCATCCATTAGAAGGAAGAGTACAAAACTGGGATGCCAATGAACAAAAAACCAGAATGGAAAGTTACAGAAGAATTTTTGGAGCTGGAGAACCAATTAAAAGAACTATGGAATTGAAAATCGTCGAGGATTTAGAATTTAGACCAAGTATTATGGGAGCTTCGAGTGATTTACATAAAGATATCTTATTGAATAAAGACACATCAGTTGATTGGGAAGATGTTTATAAACATGATATTAATGATGGATATAATGCTAAAGATTTCCACAGTGAGATGGAAAAGAAAATGGGTATATAGAATGTAGATTCTGAAGTTCTAGCCGTACTATAACTCTCCACGACTCTTGGATCACTCCACAACTATCAAATCATGAAATGGTAGGGTATGAAATTTACAGCCGATCGGCATCAAAATACTCCACATTCTCAATTCTCAATCGTCAAATATCCTATGTCCTTACCAAAGACTCAAACAGGTTACGGTTACGTCGAAGGAGCCACTGAGATCGTCAAGTTCGATGATTTACCAGTACCAATTCCTCAAGGAAAGCAAGTATTATTGAAAATTGAAGCAGCAGGATTATGTCATAGTGATATCAATATCTTAGGATTACCCAATCTTTACAGTGATAAGTTCGTAATGGGCCATGAAATTGCTGGACAAATTGCTATGGTTGGAGATGAATTGAAAGATTCAGAGGTATTCCAAAAGGGGAAACGTTTTTGTGTCACAATTGTTAAACCTTGTGAAACTTGTAAAGCTTGTCGTCAAGGAATTGAAAATGGATGTGCTACTAAAATGGGATACGGCATCAATTCTGATGGAGGATTTCAAGAATATCTTTTGATTGATAATGTGAAAACCTTGATCCCTATCCCAGATAAAGTAAGTTATGCTGAAGCTGCAGTAGCTACCGATTCAGTGTTAACACCATACCATGCTATTTCAAGAGTTCAAAGTGATATGAAACCAACATCTAAAGTATTGATTATTGGTGCGGGAGGTTTAGGATTAAATGCTCTTCAAATTGTTAAAAATTATGGATGCCATGTGGTCGTTACTGACAAAAAACCTGAACTTGGTGAGAAAGCTTTAAAATTAGGAGCTGATGAGTTCATTGAAGACATGACAACTACTTTTGATCATGAACCTGAATCTTTTGATGTTATTTTAGATTTCTGTGGTTATAGAACAACTTTTGATATTGCACAAAAGTTTGTTGCCACTGGAGGTAAGATAGTTATGGTGGGATTAGGTAATTATAAGTTACAAGTAAGAAATTTCGATTTAGCTGTTAGAAGTGTAACATTATTCTTTAATTTTGGAGGTGTAGGACGTGAACAAGAAGAATGTTTAAAATGGATTGAAAAGGGAATTGTTAAACCTGCTATTAAAATGGCTCCATTACATGAGTTACCTCTTTATATGAAACGTATTAATGAAGGTAAAGTTGAAGGTAGAGTAGTATTTAAGGCTAAATTGTAGTTTTTTGCACCCAATGTCGCGACCTCTCTCTCCGTGAATCGCTTTTTTCAAAGTGAAAAATCTCAAGTCATGGCAAAGAAAGGAGGAGAAAACCTGAAGAAAGCAGCTGGTAATGCCAGAAAAGCTGAACAAGCTAATAAGAAGAAACAAGAAGCAAATGCAGCAGCTGAAGCTGAAGAAGCTTCAAAATGGGATCAAGGTTCAAAGAAAGGTAATAAGAAGAAAGAAGATGAACAATTCAAGAAGGAAGAAGCAGCTAGAAAGAAAGCTGAAAGAGATGCATTATTAAAAGCAGAAGAAGAATCAATGCCATCGAAACCTGCCAATAATAAAAAGAGAGGAGCTGAAAAGATAGCTGCTAAAAGAACAGGTAAAATTGATGATTTCCTTGATTTTAATAGTGAAAAACCTGAATTAAAAGCTTCTGGTATTGATAATGCTTTAGAAGCTTTAACTTTAGCCACTCAACAAGATGGTGGGATTCAACATAAAGATTTCGATAAACATCCTGAAAGAAGAGTTAAAGCAGCTTATATGGAATTTGAAAATAGAAGATTACCTGAAGTTAGAAAGGAAAATCCTGGTTTAAGATTACAACAAATTAAGAATTTATTACACAAAGAGTTCAGTAAATCACCAGAAAATCCAATGAATCAAGATACTAATGTATCTTATAATACTAGTGCTAAAGAGATCTCTGAGAAGAAGAAAGAGATCAAAGAACAAAGAGAAAAGAAGTTTACCTGAACGAGAGGTTAAACAAGTTACATAATGTAGGAGTTTACATAAACGACATGTCTCCATCTATACGCTCTTCCTTACTCAAGTATCGAGTGGTCTACTCTACACCCCTATCTTAAATCTCCTACTCTTTTCAAATCTCAGCTTCAAGAGGATTCTCATTTTATATATATGAAAACCCGGTCGTGTACCACCCCAAAAATCGACATTCGCAAAACACTTAAATAGTCTCAGGAATTCCCATAATTTCGTGACAACATCATCACACCCGTACACCCACGTTAGGAAAGCAAAATTTTCCTATTTTAAGAAATTTAAGGCCAATAAAAGGCAAATTACATAATGTCGAGGTTGGATAGATTGGTAGTGTTGTTGGAAACAGGATCTACTCCTTTTATACGGAACACAGCAGCTGATCAATTGTCAGATTTGGCCAAAGGACATCCAGAAGATACGTTAAATTTATTAGGAAGAGTTTATCCATTTTTGAAGAGTCCTAAATGGGAAACAAGAGTTGCAGCAGCCAGAGCATTTGGGAATATTGTCAATCATTCACCTATTTGGGAACCTAATGAAGATAATGAGGAAGATGATGAGATGAAAGATGATGAGGTGAAAGACGTTGAGATGAAAGATACTGACATCAAGGTAAAGATCGAAGAGGTTAAGAGTGAAGATATGGATGAATTCAAGCTTGAACAAGACAAAGAATTGGCTAAAATCAATGAAAATTTGGTAAATTTAGTGAATTTCCAGAATTGGGATTTGATTGAGATCTTGAAGAGTAATAAAAAGCTTCTTGCTTCTAATATCAATGACATTAACGATTCATTCATTAACCATGACGATTCAATAGATGATGAAATAAATCCCGGAGGTTTATCATTGTTAAGTAAGTTTAAACGTCATAAGACCAATAATTCCATAAAGAGTGAGGTTGATGAGATCAAGCAAGAGATTAAAAGGGAAGCTAAAGCCGAGATTAAACAAGAGACAGTGAAACTTGAAGAGAAACCAAAAGAAGTTTCTGCTGCTAGTAATGCTAGGTTGAAAGCTATGCAAAAAAGAAGAGCTAAAGCCAATGCTAAAGCTGGATTTAAGAATAAGCAACCTATTGATTTGAGTCAAAGTTCTATATCAACTAAGATGATGCAAGATCCTAATAACTTAACAGAAGTCAAAGAAGAAGTTAGTTTTGATATAACGTCTCAACAAGGAGGAGAGAAATTGGTTTTAGAGACTAAAGTAGCAGAATTATCACCTATCTTGAATCAACATTCTAAAGTAGCAGGATTAGTATGGCAATTCCAAGGAGTGTTTGAATTGTTAGTAGATGATTTATTTGATGATAAATGGGAGATAAGACATGGTGCATGTCTTGGTATAAGAGAATTAATCAAAAAACATGGGAAATCTGCTGGGAAAATTAAGACCAACTCTAAAGGAGAAAACATCAGGAACAATAGTGCCATATTAGAGGATTTGGCCGTAAGATTATGTACATTATTTGCATTGGATAGATTTGGAGATTATGTTTCCGATACCGTAGTAGCACCTGTTAGAGAAAGTGGTGCGCAAGCATTAGCAGCATTATTAATACATTTAGATGAAGATGTACTTTTAAAGACTTTTAGAGCTTTAAATAAGTTGGTATTACAAGAAGGTTACTTCCCTAAATGTTGGGAAGCCAAACATGGTGGTATGTTGGGGGTAAGGTACTTTGTTAGTGTGAGAACTGAGATTTTAACTGCCAAGCCAGAATTGATCAATGATGTGGTATCGATGGTTTTGAATGGGTTAGAGGAAAGCGATGATGATGATGTACAGCTGGTATCAGCGTTGACCTTGACTCCTTTGGTTAATGAGTTTATTACATATAAAAGAGAATTGATTCAAGTTCTTTTAAAGACTATCTGGGATTGTTTGGTTAATTTGAGAGATGATTTATCAGCATCTATAGGTTCAGTAATGGACTTATTATCGAAATTATCCACCCATCAAGAAGTTATAGATATCATGGAGAAACAAGCAGTGAGTGATTCCAATTCCAGTTTTGAGAACTTAGTTCCAAGATTATACCCATTTTTAAGACATTCCATCGCCAACGTCAGAAAGTCTGTATTAAAGACCATCTTGGAATTCTTATCTATCAATAACCCTAACACTAAAACCTGGATTAACGACAAAACTGTAAGATTAATTTTCCAGAATATGTTGGTGGAACAGAATGAAGAAGTCTTGAAATTATCATCAACAGTGTACAGTAAGATCATAGAAGAAATCAATAATAACGACCTTCTTAATATCGATGAGATCTTTACACCAAACTTTGTACCTTTATTAACATTGGTCATGACTCCTATTGGTATTGCCAGACATAATTATAGAATGAAAACCAATTTGATCATGAGACCTTCAGGTAAAATGGTAGCTAATGGGTACGATAGTAATGGGAATTCACGTAGAAACTCCATTTCTGAATTTGATGAAGAACCAACTAATGGGAGGAAGAAACGTAAGAATTCCACAGAAAAACCTGAAATCCCCCTTCTTGATCTTAAAGTTAACATTGATACACCTATCTTTAACGGTGATGTGTTATTAGTGGGCTATGATGTCTTTATAAGAACAAGAACGGCTTCAGCTAAAGCTTTTGGTGAAACCTTGTCCATAATAGGAAATCAATCCTTACTCACAGGGTTCTTAACCAACATTCACAATTATTTCAAATCCAATCATTCAGCACCTCGGTTATACTCTGCCATCATCATTGAAGAGTTCTGTCATCATTTGAATGTCAAAGGAGGTGAATTACCTTCAATGATCAAAGATTTATTTTTGAACGACATTATGAAGATTTTGACTGAACCTGAAACCTTACCTCATTATAGAGAGTTAGTACCAACACTTAAGGTATTAAGAAGTAATTGTGTTCAGTTGTTCGATGTGTTCATTAACCAAGCAAAGGTATCACCTAATAAGATCCCTCAATTACCTATTATCGTTCAAGGAGAAGCTGAAGCTGGACCTAATGCTTTCGGAGTTGAAAATGCCGAAAAACTCGTTAACGAAACTTATGCCAAATTGTTGAAGAACTTATCACCAACGTATAAGATGACTTCCATCAAGGCTTTGGAAGATGCAAAGAATAATATCCAAACTTCCATTGAAGATTGTAAGAATACTAAAAATTCCCGTACTTTTGGTATCTTATCCACTTACGCTTCTATAGTGTTAGAAGTCGATGGTATACCTAAGAAGTTGAACCCTATCATTCGTTCATTCATGGACAGTATTAAGAATGAAGAATCTAAACTTTTACAATTGAGATCAGCTTCTTCTATTTCCCAATTGATAGAGAAGTTATATGGATTACAGAAGAATAATGTGGGTGATAAGATCATTAAGAACTTATGTGGATTCTTATGTGTTGATACATCTGAAGTTCCTGAGTTCCATCATAATGTACAATTCACCACCAATGTTTTAAGTTTGAGAAAAGAAGAAGCTAAAACTGACCCTGTGGATATTGCTACTCATGAGAAAGCTGTTCATGAAGCTAAGATCAAAAGACAAGGTGCGTTGTTATCATTTGAATGTTTGTTAAGCACTTATCAAGAGAATTTGTTCAAAGATATTCCAAAATTGAAAGAATTGATCTTTGAACCATTAAAATCTCTTACTAAACCTGTGGAAGAGTTAACCACTGATGAATCAGTAGGTCAAAGTATTGTTGATGCTTTAGGGATCTTACGGGCTTTATTACCTCGTATGAACCTGAATTTGTATCATGAAGTTACTGATAACTTATCGTTATTATTACCAGGATTTACCTCGGAGTTATCGGTCTTCAGATACTCAACAGCTAAATGTTTTGCTACCATTGCATCTATTTGTCCTATTGAAGGGTTTACTTTCTTGATTAAATCGATTTTACCTATGTTAAGTAATGCAGGGGACTTAAAAGAAAGACAAGGAGCTATTGAAACCATTTATCATTTATCTAGTACCATGGGATCAGATATCTTGCCCTACGTGGTATTTTTGATCGTGCCAGTGTTAGGTAGAATGAGTGATTCTGATGCTGACGTGAGAATCTTAGCTACAACCACTTTTGCTTCCATCATTAAATTAGTACCTTTAGAAGCAGGTATTCCTGATCCTCCTAACATGCCACAAGAATTATTAGAAGGAAGAGATCGTGAAAGAGATTTCATTCAACAAATGATGGATCCTACCAAGATCCAACCCTTTGATTTACCAGTATCTATCAAAGCTACTTTAAGAAAGTATCAACAAGATGGTGTCAATTGGTTACATTTCTTAAACAAATATCATCTTCATGGGATCTTATGTGATGATATGGGATTAGGTAAGACCTTACAAACCATCTGTATAGTATCATCAGACCATTATTTGAGAGATAAGAAATTCGCTGAAACTCAACTGGTAGAATTCCGAAAATTACCTTCTTTGGTGGTTTGTCCACCTTCAGTTACTGGTCATTGGGAACAAGAGATCAATCAATATTCTCCTTTCTTAAAAGTTTTGGTTTATGTTGGAGGTCCAAGTATAAGATCACTTTTAAGAGACCAGTTGGATAAGGTAGACATTGTCGTGACATCTTATGATGTTTGTAGAAATGACGTGGAGATCTTAGGTAATCAGAATTTCAATTATTGTGTGTTAGATGAAGGTCATATCATTAAGAACTCCAATTCTAAGTTAACCAAATCAGTAAAGAAGATTAAAGCTGAACATAGATTGATCTTGTCCGGTACACCAATCCAAAATAATGTTCTAGAATTATGGTCATTATTTGATTTCTTAATGCCAGGGTTCTTAGGTACTGAAAAGGTATTTAATGATAAATTTGCTAAACCTATTGCTGCTAGTAGAAATAGTAAGACCTCGTCACGTGAGCAAGAGTTAGGAGCATTAGCTCTTGAATCCTTACATAAGCAAGTATTACCATTTATGTTAAGAAGATTAAAGGAAGATGTTTTATCGGACTTACCACCGAAGATCATTCAAGATTATTATTGTGACTTATCTCCGTTACAAAAGCAACTTTATAAGGATTTTGCCAATAAGCAGAAGTCCACCATTGAGAAAGGAATTAGTGAAGGAATCAGTGATGAGAGTCAAGAGAACAAAACTCATGTGTTCCAAGCTTTACAGTATATGAGAAAGTTATGTAATCATCCATCATTAGTATTAACAGCCAAACATCCTAAATATAATGAAGTAGTAAGTGAGTTAAAGGCTAAGAATTCATCTATTACTAATATTGAACATTCACCTAAGTTAGTATCATTAAAGAACTTGTTATTAGAATGTGGAATTGGTGTTAATGATTCTGAATTAGCTACAAAGAAGAAAGGAGGGATTTCAAGTGAAGGAGTGATTTCTGAACATAGAGCTTTAATCTTTTGTCAATTAAAAGATATGTTAGATATTGTTGAGAATGATTTATTAAAGAAGTATCTTCCTTCTGTTACATATATGAGATTAGATGGAAGTACAGATCCAAGAGACCGTCAAAAAATCGTTAGGAAATTTAACGAAGATCCATCAATTGATCTTCTTCTTTTAACTACCAAAGTAGGAGGGTTAGGATTAAATTTAACCGGGGCTGATACAGTTATTTTTGTGGAACATGATTGGAATCCAATGAATGATCTTCAAGCTATGGATCGTGCTCATAGATTGGGACAGAAAAAAGTCGTCAATGTCTATAGGCTCATTACCTCCAATACTTTAGAGGAAAAAATCATGGGATTACAGAAATTTAAGATGAATATCGCATCCACCATTGTTAATCAACAAAATGTCGGGTTAACATCTATGGATACTAATCAATTATTAGATTTATTTGATGTGGATGAGAATAGTAATAAGTTAGAAGAACCTGAAGAAGATAAAAAAGATGATGATGTTTCAAAAGATGTTGGATTAACAGGTAAAGCAGCAGAAGCAGTAGGAGAATTGGGAGATCTTTGGGATGAAAATCAATATGAAGAGGAATTTAATTTGGATAATTTTATTAAGACCCTTAAGTAGGACATGTATATATTGAGGACTCTCCAAATGTCGCAGTAAGAGGTTAAGGTTAACCTTTCTGTCAAGTTAACCTTAACTCTAAAGTTCTGAGTATATAAACAGCGTGCTTCCTGAAAGTTTGAGGAGCGATGTGGAAATTCTTGACCCTTGCACTGGTACCTTTCAATACAAGCGACATTGTACAACGAAACTACACTAACAACGAACTTTGTTACATCAGATTGTATGGAGTGTCAATATTAGACTCAAATGGTAATAAAGCTTTTGGTCTTAAGGAGAGTATAGATATTCCAGGCATACCTTTTCTTACTAAAGGTGAATTCAATAGACCTATAGGCAGTAAGGATGATTTCTATAGGATGTTTCAAATAAGTGACATACATAATTTTGATAACAATACTGATTATTGTGAAGAGTTACGTGGTGCTGTAGAACGAAAGGTTGCATATTTGAGATCTGTTGACAAAGGTTGCTTAGGATGTAAGTGAATAGTGGAAAACGATGTCGCACAGTTAGGTTCTTTGGTGTGTCAGATGAGTCTCCTTACAAGGGGGACTTACTGGAACACCTTATCGTAACTAGAAAAGGTCGTTCAAATAGGTTGGACCTTGGAGAGTGTTCCCTTATATATGTGTCATATACACAATCTTGTTCTCAAGCTAGAGCATTTTACATCTATCACATTTGACATGTCGGATGAATGTCGTAGATGTTAACTCTAAGGTGAAAGGATGGGCCCTGGGGAGTCAGATGAGCTCCTAAGTCTCTCCCACCTATCTCCTTATTCATCAAGTCTTCGTTTATTATTCATTACTTTGTCCCATCGTCCCATCGTACCCTTCGTCACATCGCTGGTGATGGTTGCAAGTTCAGTGGCTGTTAGGAGCATTCGCATACGTTATCATGAACTACAAAAGATTTAGTGATGAACAGTCACAACATATTATCAAGTATCCAAGACTTAAAATGTATGCTTGGATCGTGTTTAGTGTACTCATCACTATAGCGATGATTGTGTTCTTTGTAGAATTATTCATCGGCATCAAAGCTGAACATAGACACCAGGGGTAAGAATAAAACTGATGCAGATATGAGGGTGATATGAAGATTTATCTGACGTTACGTGATACAGAGGTGAATATGACGATAAGAAACATAGAGATAGAGATGTTGAACCACCAGGTGATGTTACTTAAGTGAATCGAGTAATCCATGAGACCAAACCCTCAATTAGCTACTTTATGAATCTTCAAGAGAGTAGTTTAGATAACTAGCTTTTCTCAGGATTATTTCAAATCTTGAACCGTGGAGGTAGTTACCTCCGTTGTATGAATATATTACCAATAGATAAGTTCTTTTCTCTCAAGTAAAGCTCACTTTCTACAGTTCAAATTGAGCCCAGGACCACGGACCCACTGACAAGTAGAGCTGAGTACAGAATTGACGGGGCACCCAGTCATAATATCTGAGCTACGCACCTGATAGCTAAAAGCTCAGTAAGCCTTAGTTAAGCACCTCAGAGACATCGCGAAGACCTGAAAATCTCTTACTATCTATCACATCTACCACAATAAGGATGGAAAAAAGATTAGAGACATTGGAGAAAGATGCTGAAGAGAGTTATAACTACCTAGTATCCGATGAAAAGTCATCAACTTTGAGAGGTCCCGATAAATCTGAAGATAAGCAACCTGCCAAATGGGTTCATTTTATCGCTGGAGGTATTGGTGGTATGACTGGAGCTATATTAACTTCACCTTTAGATGTAGTGAAAACAAGATTACAATCAGATGTTTACAATAAGATGTATAACAAGACACCCAAGTCATCTAATCCTATAATCAAGTCCATACAACATTTTAAAGAAACTGGAAGTGTTTTAAAAGGGTTATACACCAATGAAGGATTTAGAGCGTTATTTAAAGGTTTAGGACCAAACTTAGTAGGAGTAATACCTGCTAGATCTATTAACTTCTTCACTTATAGTTCAACTAAAGAAATCATCTCATCGAATTTCAACAATAACCAAGAAGCTACTTGGATTCATTTACTTTCAGGTATAAGTGCTGGGTTTGTAACATCAACAGCCACAAATCCTATTTGGTTAATCAAAACAAGGTTGCAATTAGATAAATCTAAAGGAAAGAACTACAAAAGTTCATGGGATTGTCTTAGATATGTAGTTAAAACTGAAGGAATTGGAAGTTTATATAAAGGGTTAACAGCATCATATTTAGGAGGTGTAGAATCAACTTTACAATGGGTTCTTTATGAACAAATGAAGACTTTTATAAATAATAGAGCTATTAATAAAGATAATAAAACCACTAAAGATCATATTTTAGAATGGTCTGCAAGATCAGGAGCTGCAGGAGCTGCTAAATTCATTGCTTCTTTAATAACATATCCTCATGAAGTGGTAAGAACCAGATTGAGACAAGCTCCTTTGGAAAGTACTGGTAAACCAAAATATACCGGGTTGATTCAAACTTTTAGATTGGTTTTTAAGGAAGAAGGAATGGCTAGTATGTATGGAGGATTAACACCTCATTTGTTGAGAACCGTACCTAATTCTATTATAATGTTTGGTACATGGGAGATAGTGGTTAGATTGTTGTCGTGAGATGTGGTGATCTGTAAATAATGTCTTGTATAAATCTTGTATATAGCTATTTATGCTTTGGTCTTTTTTCTGAACTCAAAGATATCTCTGTGTTAAAATTAACTCTTTTGTAGAATTTTGGAGGTTCCAGTGAAGGAGGTCGTATTTTCAACTTTTCCATTAACGGATCAGGTTCATAGGTGGTTTTATGTTTCAATGGTTTGATATCATTATTCAAACGATGTGTCAATTGATATGGTAGGTTTTTGGTGTCAGGAACTAGCCCCAAAGGATTAAGTTCAGGATTATAATAAACAGATTTAGGTCCATGATTTTGTGTCCTGAAGGTCTCCTCCTCTTCATGTTTCCTCTTAACACCTTCAAGAATCCTTTCAACTTTCTCCTTATGTAATCCATGTTTTAAAATAAAGTCCCAATCGGCTTGAAGTCCATCTGCCTTCTTATTATCTCTTTTAGCAGCCATTAACCTCTCATAGACCTTCGAAGGATTGGCTTCCTTCAATTTCTTCATCATAAACTCATGTTTCTGACGATGCTGAATCCTCAGCTGTTTCTTCTGTTCAGCCTTCTTAAGTTCAGCTGATAAACTAAAGTTCTTCCTGATCATCAAAACCTTGACACCCCCCGCGAAAGCTGATGGAAAAAAACCTCATCGATTTCTTTATGAAAATAGTGCCAAAACTAAGTTTCATAGCGATAATAGTTAGTGGGATATATATTTTCAAGTTGTTCACTATCAAATCCGTTCCTTTAAAAGTCACCTCCACAGTTTCATTAATTTTTTTAGCGGCGTTTATATATTATAATCCTTCATTATCAATAATTGAAAAGTTAAAGACTTTGTTACCTATGAATAGTTTCTTGAATAAACGAAGATTTGGGAGAAGAAAACAAAGTAAGGAAGCCAAATTTGCTTTAAAAAATGGTGGTGAACTTGGAGGGATTAGTAATGATGGAAATACTTGTTTTATGAATTCTGTCATTCAATCATTAGCATCATCCCATGAATTAATGAAATTCATTGATAGTTATTTAGATGAAGGCATTGAACTTAAACGTAATCCTGATCTTATGTTTACTAGAAGCTTAAAAACCTTGTTGAATAATGTTAATGGGAAATATGGTACAAGAGGTAAGGAGTTTTCTACCAGACCTTTATTAAATAAAATGCCTAATGGACCTAAACAGAACTTCTTCTCAGGATATAATCAAGAAGATGCACAAGAATTTTATCAGTTAGTGATGAATATTGTTGAACGAGAATATAAAAAATTGTCAAGTGATGATACTAGTGGTACTGGTGGTAAAAGTGGTGATGCAGAAGATCCTCAAAAAAATGAATTCCTCGATAGTTCAAAAGTTCAATTGATTAGTGGATGCGAACAACTCGGTAAATTGGGCGACATTTACGTGCCTGCATCACAAATTAATCCTAATCTTATTGGATCCGATCATAAAGTCAAACCTTTACAATTAATAACTCCAGTTGATGGTATATCTGTTGAAAGAATTGGTTGTTTAACTTGTGGAGAAGTTGGAGGTATGAGATATTCAGTAGTTAGTGGATTAAGTCTTAATCTCCCTAATGAGATTAGTCATTATAATACTTATGAGTTATCTCAGTTATTAAAAGATTGGATAACTCCTGAGATCATTGAAGATGTTAATTGTAATAGATGTGGATTACAACAAACCAAGAGTTTCCTTAAAGAGAAGATTGAGTCCAGTAATAATGAAAAAATCATTGAACAATTCAATTCTAGATTAGCAGAGATTGAAAGCGAATTATCCAAACCCTGTGTTACAGATGAAGCTTTTGAGAAGCTTACTATCAAGCAAATGATTAAGAAACTGAGGAAACTGAAACAAATCTTATTAAGTAGACCACCTCCTTTATTAGCTATTCATATCAATAGATCAGTATTTGATCCAAGAACTTATATGGTAGTTAAGAATTCCAGTAAAGTATCATTTCCTTTGAAGTTAGATTTAACTCCTTATGTTGGTGAACCTAAAGATATCAATATGGATGCTAGATTACCATTTAGGAAACAAGATGAAACTTTAGATTTCCATTTGAAGTTAGATGATGAAGATGAAGAGAAAGAAGAATCAATGGAAATAGTTAATGAAAAAGATGATAGTTCATCAGATGAAATCAATAGTACCAAGTCAGTGAGTTCAGCTTCTTCATATACTAACACTAATCCTCAATTGTTATATAATTTAAAAGCAGTGATATCTCATTATGGAACTCATAATTATGGTCATTATATATGTTACAGAAAGTTGAGAGGAAGTTGGTGGAGAATCAGTGATGAGTCGGTTTATATCATTACTGAAGAAGAGGTATTGAGCTGTCCTGGAACATTTATGATGTTTTATGAGTTTGACGATGGTTCTAAGGAGGAATTGATACCTTTAGATGATAGCGAGGAGGAAGAAGAGGAAGCTGAAGAGGAAGCCGAAGAAGAGGAGGAAGAAGAAGACGAAAAAGAAGAAGGTCCAAAATTAAATCCAGCTTTAAGAGTTCAAGACGTAGATGATCTTTATGATAGTAGCGGATTAGATAGTGATGACACCAAAGAAAACTTCAACGTAGGTGAAGAAAGAGCATTTATGTAGTAATAGAGATATCTCGTTATTTACCCTCTGTTCTGTCGGTGTAGTTACAGATCGTTCTTCTGATCCATAGTTAAGAGAGGGTCTCATCGCATCGCATCTCACTTCGCATCGCATCTCACTTCGCATCGCATATCATGAGAAAGGTGGGTAAAAAAGGTTTGGCAGGAGCTTTAGCTCGTCATCACCAAGCTGAACAAGTCAAATCCAAGAAACTCAAATCCCTTGAAGCATCAATTGAAAACCAAAAGTTAAAAGACCGGTCCAAATCAAATGGTAATACTAAAACCAAAAAAGGCAAACAAGTACATCATCAGAAAGGTTTGATCCCTTTTGATAAGGAAAGTCGACTAATGTTGATTGGGGAAGGTGATTTCTCCTTTGCTGTAAGTATAGTTAAACAGGATTATGTCAATCCGGAATTTTTGGTGGCTACAAGTTATGATTCCTTAGATCAATTGAAAGCTAAGTACCCTAATGTTGAAGAACATCTTAAGTATCTTGAAGATATGAAAGTGAAAGTTTTCCATGATATAGATGCTAATGATCTTACTGCAAGTTTCAAACTCGATAGTAAGAAAGGTAAAGCCAAAATTAAAGACATTTTACCATCAATAGATTATATCATGTTTAACTTCCCTCATACGGGGAGGGGGATGAAGGATGTAGACCGTAATATCAGAGATCATCAGAAACTTATGTTAAATTACTTCAAAAGTTGTGGGAAGATCTTTGATCTCGTTAATGATTCTTCAAATGATATTTTCGGTGGATATAAAGAGGAGATCAATAGTAAGATCCTAGTGACGTTATTTGAAGGAGAGCCTTATAATTCCTGGCAGATTAAGATGTTAGGAAGAAGTGAGAACTGGAAGGTTGATAAGTCAGGAAGATTTGAATGGGATTTATTCCCTGAATATCATCACCGTAGAACCAATTCTGTTAAAGACACGACCAAACCTGCTAGTGAAAGAGATGCTAGGATCTATGTATTTGAGAAGTTTAAGAAGGTTGTGAAGGAAGAGAGTGACAGTGAGTAATAGTAAGGAAGAGTTATAGTAGTCGTAAGTCATACATTCATGCGGGATAAACTCTGATACAATCTTCTATGGAGAAAATCTCTCTAGTTAAAGGATCTCTGATTTTTACGTCTCTTAACAAAGTATCTTTCTGAGAAAGATATTTATCTGTAGGATGAGTCAATTTATCAAAAGGATAAATGTTCCCATTGGGTAATTTATAAGGATTATTGAAGATATTAGTGATCAATTGAGCATAAGGAAGGTTTCTACTTAATTTGAACATTTCTGGTGAACAAACAGGACAATGATTGATTTTATTTAGGAGTTTATAATAATGATTTGGACCTCTGAGTTTCTTATCAAGAAGTGTATGAGTTACACCTATATTTTCTTGATTTTCATTAAAGAAAATGGTATTTTCATAATTACAGTAACAAGATTTGGTCTTTAATGATGATAATCCAGCAGATAAGTAAATGAACAAAGGATAATTCTTTGAAATTCCATATAATTTGGTGAAATTTTCAATAAAAACCTCTGAAAGATTAGTCCATCTGTCATCACTAAGAAGTTTCTCATAACTATGGAATCTTGAGGAATTTTTGACCAACGACGAAGAAAACAAGTCATTCTCTGTCTCGTTAAGAGCTAAAAATACCAATAATCCTCCTATACCTTTAAGTTTCTCAAGATTCTTGTAGTAGTTATTGATCTCATTACTGGAATAATTGGAGATATTCCCATTCTTACTCAAATGATTCTGGGAAAACTTGATGGCTTCATCGGTCTTACCATCCTGGATGAAAGAGAGGAACTTACAATAGTTAATTTCAAATTCCAAATTCAGATTAATCTTTTTAAGGGAATTTCTATTATCTTCAAACCACGATATCACCAATGAAAGGTCATGATTCTCTATTATCGATACGTAGATCTTGTTAAAGTTCTCAAATAAGTCATAATCTATAAGTTTCATAAACTTAGGATTGATGGTAGATAAGTTGTGGAGGAGTTTCATACCAATACTTTGTTCAGTTTTAACATTTGACTTGATTAAGTAATCGATAATAAGAACATTAGCTTGATCACGATACCAATTGATGAGATTAGAATTATGATGGTCTAGAATCTTATCGTCATCGTCTTGAGATTCATCATTGACTGTGAATTGACTTAATTGGTTAAGATTGTCCAACCGCGCAACCAATCGTTCCCTATATTCTTTATCTTTATCTATGACCAGTTGAAGCTTCTTTTGGAAAGTTTCAAAAGATTTGATCAATTTCCTGATCATTTCAAGTTTTATGGGGGTAGGGAGGGAAGGGTTTTTTTGAATTTTTGAAACATCATTGGTCAATTGTTTCTTTTGCTTTTCAATGAGTTTCTGAGCAGTTTTGAAATTCTTCTTTATGAGTTCCGTAGGAACCTTGAATTGAGTGGAATTGCTTTGGATATAGAAATTGATAGTGGGTTCCATGCGCAAAGGATTTTTGGATTTGGTGATAAGGGTGCGAAAGTCACGTGATCATGAACTAGAGGTAAAGGTTGGAGAGACTAGGGAGTGGGACTTAGAGTTTGATGATTGATGAGTTTAGTCTTGTAGCATGTAGAACCTCTCACGCTCTCACGTACTTCTGACCCAGATCACATGAACATCTCTGTCTGCTTCGCACTCGCGAACGCGTAATTCCATCGCGATGCCTCCCAACTGGTTTCAAGACAATAAATCAAAAATAATGACCCTTGAAAGTCCCAAGCAGAGCGAAATACAAGTTCCTGATTCATCGCCCATATATGTTAAATCCTCACCAACCAAAAAATTCGAGGAAATGCCCAGTATTATGGATGAAAAAGAAAGATTACTTGAGATCAAAAGACAAGCCATCAGGAATCATAAAAACTTCCCTTTAATCAGAGAAAAGTTCTATTATGTTAGTGAAAGTGATATCTTCAAAGGATTTGTTAAAGGTAAAGGAGATCTTAGAGAAGTTACCAATTGGTTAAACACCAATGTAGGAGATTTGAATAGTCACAAGATGAAGCAACAACAGCAACTTCAAGATAAATTGAATAAACAGAAAGAAGATGACATGAGAAGGAAGAGAGAGAATTTCCTCAAAGAACTTGAAATCAACTCCGATTCCGAAGAAGATGGTTCACCTGTGAAGGTAAGAAATAAGGTTAGAACCATTGAAGAATCTCCTATTAAAGCACCTATAAAACCAACCACTATAAAACCAACTAACTTTTATAATAAAGAATCTGTGAGTACAAAAGTAGAAGTTACAAAACCAAAAATATCAATTCTTGATAAGTATGGGTACAAAAAGGAAACAGTTAAACCAAAAAAGAAGTTAGTAAGATTATCAAGTCTTAATTCACCTGTATCGCTTACTCCTGAACCTGAAGCTGATTTGGAGATTTTAGAATCAAAGATCAATTCTAGAAAAGCCGTGGTAGTGGATTCTGATGATGAGTTCAGTGATAATGATGAATATGAAGAGATCAATGGGTTAACTTCAATGGATGCTCAAATTTTGACATTTTTAAATACTGCTAGTTTACAGGAGATCGTAGAAATCAGTAATTTTAAGCCAGAAACCATTGAAAAGTTAATTGAAATGAGACCTTTTGAATCTATCGATGCTATCAGTGAAGAGCATTTTGAAGATTTCACCAAAAGACCTAGGAAAATGAATGGATTGAAGATTATTGAGAATTCCGAAAGTAGTTTGAAAGGGTACAGAGCAGTGGACTCGTTAGTGAAAAAGTGTAGTGAGATAGGATTGGTTATATCGAAACAAATGGAGAAATGGGGTGTTCATACTGATGGTAATGAATTGGAAATGGTAGAAATTGATAATCCTGAAGATATAGAGATTGAGGAAGATGATGGGTTCACCAAGAAGAAAAAATCCAATATTCATTATCTTACTTCAGCACCTTCCAATTTCTCCGAAGATTTCGAATTAAAGAACTATCAAGTGGTTGGACTTAACTGGCTTAATTTACTTTACTCTAACAATTTATCATGTATTTTGGCAGATGAAATGGGTCTTGGTAAAACTTGTCAGGTGATTGCTTTTATGGCATATTTGAAATCTGTAGGTAAAGCTAAGGGTCCTCATTTGGTTATAGTCCCATCCTCCACCTTAGAAAATTGGTTAAGAGAGTTTTCCAAATTTTGTCCCGATTTGGTAGTCCAAGCCTATTATGGAAGTCAAAGTGAAAGGGAAGAATTAAGGTATGAACTTAGATCGGTCAAATATGATGTTATGGTCACTACTTATAACTTAGCTTCTGGGTCCAGTCAAGATTTTAAGTTCTTGGTGAAGAATAATTTCGATATGATTATCTATGATGAAGGTCACATGTTGAAAAATTCCAATAGTGATAGGTACAATAAACTTATGAGGTTGGATGGTAAATTCAGATTACTTTTGACCGGTACACCCTTACAGAACAATTTAAAGGAATTAATTTCATTATTGGCATTCATGTTACCTAAATATTTCATTAACAAGAAAGAAGACTTACAGGTAATTTTCAATCAAAAAGTAAAGACCACAGATGTCGATTCTAACTATAATCCTTTGTTACAACAACAAGCTATATCCAAAGCCAAAACCATGATGACGCCATTTATCTTAAGAAGAAAGAAAGATCAAGTTTTGAAACATTTACCACCTAAAATCCATAAAATCGAATATTTGGACCTCTTACCTGCACAACAGAAGATCTATGATCATTATTTGAGCCAAGGGAAACAAAATAAACAATCAGGTAAGAAGATGCAAGCATCCAATATCATTATGTATTTAAGAAAAGCAGCTATTCATCCATTATTGTTCCGCGACATTTATGGTGATGATAAGTTGAAGGAAATGTCGCACAAGATTATGAATGAACCTGAATATGTGGAAGCCAACAAACAATATATTTTTGAAGATATGCAAGTGATGTCAGATTATGAGTTAAATAACTTATGTGTGAAGTTCCCAAAGACATTATCATCATATATTTTTGATGATGAACAATATTTAAATAGTAGTAAAGTAACTAAGTTAGTTGAGATCATTAACGACATTATTGCCAAAAAGGAAAAGATTTTGGTGTTTTCATTATTTACTCAAGTTTTAGACATTTTAGAGAAAGTTATGAGTTTGAAAGGATTTAAATTCGTTAGACTTGATGGTCAAACAACTGTTGAAAATCGTCAGGATATTATTGATACTTTCTATGAAGATAATACTATACCTGTATTTTTGTTAAGTACTAAAGCTGGAGGATTTGGTATTAATTTGATAGCTGCTAATAACGTAGTGATATTTGATCAATCATTCAATCCTCATGATGATAAACAAGCTGAAGATAGAGCTCATAGAGTTGGACAAGAAAAGGATGTTAATGTTATAAAATTGATTGTTAAAGGTACAATTGAAGAAACCATGTTAATGGTAGCACAAAACAAATTAGCTTTAGATCAATCTATTAGTGAGAATGATCTTGAAGCTAAAGCTGGAGATTTAGTCCAGAAACTTTTATTTGAAGAGTAAAAAAATTAGATTTATAGATATTTTTACCCTGATTATGTAATAAATTACGTAACACGTATTACATAACCTCTTACATAATCAGTCTCATAAGTGAAAAAAAATGTGCGAAGGTATTATTAATGTTTAGTACTTTAAGAAGAGTTCAACCTTTAAGGTTAGTAAGGAACTTATTCATTCAAACGTTAGAAACTCCTAATGAACAAGCCCTTAAATTTTTACCATCGATGAAAATCCTTCCTGAAGGAACCACTAAAGAATTTTTAAGTGGAAGAGAAGCATCCATTTCACCATTAGCATTAAAATTATTCACCATTGATGGTATAAGGTCAGTAATGTTTGGATCTGATTTCATAACTATTGAGAAGACAGGTGATTTACATTGGTCATTAATCAAACCCGAGATATTTTCCATTTTAACTGAATATTTAACTAATGGAACTCCTATCATTTCAGAATCTTTGCTTACTAAGGATATGGAGATCAATGATGAAGATGATGAAGTTGTTTCTATGATTAAAGAATTGATATTTACCAGAATTAGACCTGCCATTCAGGATGATGGAGGAGATATTGAGTTTGTTAAATTCATTGAAGATGAAGGGAAGGTTATTTTGAGATTAATGGGTGCTTGCAGAAGTTGTGATTCTAGTAGTATCACTTTGAAAAATGGGATTGAAAGTATGTTACAATATTATATAGAAGAAGTTAAGAGTGTTGAACAATTTGAAGAAGAGGAAGAAGTAGTTAAACCTTCAACTATTGAAACTAATCCTCCAGTTTTGTAAATATGTATATAGAATAAAAAGATTTTTAGGTAGGATGGAAATAAGGTGGATAATATCCATACGATTGAGGGAATGGATAATACAGATTAACAAACATTGGTTCCATTGGTATAGCAACTGGTGGAATATAAGGCATTGACTCTATTGGGACAAAAGGCATTGAATCCATTGGGACAAAAGTGCGAGGTTCGATCTCTGGTTCACTATGTCTATTTAACTTTTGTATGGCAAAACTTGTCTTGATGATAACATTAGCACCACCTAAGTTAATGACCTTATTGTTAGTCATCAAGATAGCTTTAATACACATTTTGAAGTTCTTAAAGAATACAAAACCTATCTTACCAACGGTATGATTACTATGAGAATAGTAATGAGGTTTTATGATTTTGGCAGAATTAATGGATCCGAATTTGGACCAGAACTTTGACCAGATCTCATCATTATTGTTGAAAACCATAGGAAAGTTAGTGACATAAATGTTAGTTTCTTGATAATTGGTGGATGTAAGATAAGGGTTGATGACAAATTGATGAGAACTTAAATTACTCATATTGATGGAATTTCCTGAAAGATATTGGGGATAGAATTGATATAAAAGATGATTATGTTTGTGTTGGGCTATAGTTATGTGAATCCCATTTTCTGTGTCCGAGTCAGTATCAGAATCATCAAAATCTTCAATACTAGGAATCTCAGTAAAATTCATGAATTCTTCATAATTCAAATCATTCAAGTAGTATAAGATCCTAAGATCAGAAGAATGTAACTTTATGAACCCAAATTCCAAATCATTGTTCACAATGGGGAAATACATCGATTCCAAATGACAAAAAAGTCTGAATTTATCTAAAATTGTACTAAAAGTCTTTTGGAAGTCTTTATCGAAGCGTTTCAAGTCTTTGGGTAAGAATTTTGATAAATTATCGATATAAATGATTGAATAGTCATGGTCTGAGTCCTCGACCCGTTTAAGTTTGGTGAACTTGTTGATGTTCAAAATCTCATTATTAGTAGGATGTTTGACTGTAGAATTTAAAAGGTATTCACAATCAAGGAAGTTATCAAACTTAAGTATAAGATTGTTGTGACTATAATCTATGTCCAGTAAACTCTTGAATCGGGATAATTCATTGAAATATTTGATAATCTTGGATGAATCTTTTTTCTTCTCTTTACGGAAATTCTTAACAAATAGATAATTGGGATGATTCAGGAAGTTTGAATAGTCAAATTTAAGAAGATGTTTCTTACCATCCACCCTGACTTCCAGTAATTTGGGGATTATGTCTGATGCAAGCTGTTTATCGAATAATTTGAGTTTTTTGGTGATAGGTAAATTGTACAGTTTTAAGATGGCTTTATAAGGTTGGGTTGAAGGTAAATGAACCACTAAAGGAAAATTATGGAACACAAGTTCATTAATCTTTTGTAAATCAGGAGTATCTAAAGATATGTCCATAGTATTTGAGTCTTTAAAGTCTTTGGGGTCTTTACCTTTGGGGTCTCTGGGGTCTATAGAGTCTCTAGGGTCTATATCTCTTGAATCTTGTGAGTCAGTTGATCCCCCTCTACTCTCTTCTCCACTCATATCGTCAACCAATGTGTCCATACGTTCATCCATCATTGATTATAAATTCTCATTTTTAGCAGCCAATTTAAAGGGGACGGAACTTAAGGAAGACAAAATCCGCCATTACTATTTTTGGCTAACTCCGCCTGGTCAAAAGGTGACATTTTGATTTCGGAACAAAATTCAAACATAACGGATCGAGTATAGGATCAACGGTTTGTTATGACCGTGGGGAAAGGAACACCAGTTAGCAATTAGAATAAAGGTTCAGATGAAACGGAATGAATGTTAGTTCCGAAGAAATGCGATCGTAAATCTGGGGTGGCAAAAAGAGTCATTGAAGAGGACGTGTGACACCAGGCTGAAGGATTTGAATATCTACGAAACCAAACAATGATTTACGAATGTTGCAGGGATTTTTTAACGTATTTAGGGTATTTTTTCATGGCACTTTAATTAGTACGAGGATGGACCTAAATCCTCGCGTTAATTCTCCCACCAGCTCCCATTATCATCTTTCTCAAAATTATCTCAAAAAAACCTCATCTCATCGCAATGGCTAAATCATCAAGAAAGACCAAGAGAACATGGGTTAAAAACATCGATTTAAAGGATTTGGAAGATAATTTGGAATCTCAAAGAGATAAGCAAAGACTTATTGGTGATGAATCTGAATTTTTCATCGATGAATCTAACGAATCTATCAAAAACTTAAAGAAATTGAAATCTACAGAAATTTTAACTAACAAGTCTAAAGTACCTGCTTTATCCATTGAAAGAAACAAGAAACCTAAGGGTAAGATCGTCAAGAGATTAATGGACATTGCTGGAAGAACTTCCAATACTTTAAGATTAACTGAAGAGAAATTAAATAATAAGATCGATAGTGATATTTGGGACAGTAATGAAGGTAGTTCAGTTAAAAAACCCAAAACTATGGATGTTAAACCTTTAGCATTAGATGGAAAAGCAGATGATTTACATGCTGGGAAATCATATAATCCATCATTATCATCATGGAAAGATTTGATCAACTTAGAATTCGATACTGAAAAGATCAAGGAATTAAACAGACAACAATTGATTGAAAGACAAGAGATGTTAGCTAAGATGTTAGCTGAAGAAGTCGAAAGTGAAGATGAAGATGAAGAAGAGGAAGAAGAAGAACCAGAAGATGATAAATATAAATTATCACTTAATGAACCAACTAAATGGAAGAAAAAGACTAAAACCCAAAGAAATAAACAAGCCAGACATGAAAATAGAATGAAATTAGAGAATCAATTGAAAGAATTAAAGCAACAAATCCACCAATTAAATCAATTAGATGAAATTAATGAAACTAATGACAAGAAAAAACCTATTAAAGCTAAGATACAGAAGAAACCAAAGAAACTCTTTAAGTATAATATGATGGAAAAGCCTTTGGAAGTTAAGTTATCTAGTGAATTATCACTGAACTTGAAGGATTTGAAATCGGAAGGGAATTTGTTTTATTCAAATATGATTAACTTACAAAGTAAGGGATTAATTGAGTCTAGAATAGCAGTATCTAAAAAGAGGAAGTATAAGCCAAAGATTACCGAGAAATGGTCGTATAAGGATTTTAAATAGAAGCATGGTCGATTTACTCTCTAGTTCTTCTTGTGTTAGCGGTTTCTGAGGTCCATAGGACTCGGCTCTTTCTTGACTCAGCTCTGGAGGGTAGTGGCAGTAGGAAGGAGGGAAGAGGCAGAGCTTATGGGAACAGAGACAGGGATAGAAGGAAGAGAGTCAAGAGACGCAAGAGACACCAGACAACCTAACGGTGATCTGGTTGCAGAGTCAAGAAGAGAGACACCAGACCACCTGACGGTGCTCTGGTCGCAAAGATAGAGACAGAAACCACCAGTCCACCTGCCGGTGCTCTGGTTATACTAGTAATGCATTTATTGGAATTCCCAATTACCTGTAACATATCCTTTATACAACCTTTCTCTCAACATAAAGAATTGATCTCTGTATGGAGTGTAATATCTTTGAGTTCTTTCATCAATAGTCTTGAAATGTTCTGGAGCTACTGATTCTGATGTTTGTCCTCTAACAGTACCTGTGAGGTTGAAATCTCTCTTCATCATTTTTTGATCAAAAGCATCTAAATCATATCTATCGTTTTTCCATCCATTATCCCAATAACGTATGAATCCTACACCATGACCGGCAAGAGCAAAGAATGCTCCCATAATAGTGTAAGGAATTAATCCTTCAAATGGTACTGGCATCGTTGATTACTTTGAGAATTTCTCGCATTTTCATTGGGAAGAACAGTGCGACACAGGACGACATAACGTGACATTTTGTGTTTGTAAACTCGCGACACAACACGACATAATGTGACATTTTTTCAGTGAGAGAGAAGAGCGACATCAAACGACATTCGACATTATAAATTCCATAATTGTTTTACAAACTTATCCATTCTAACATTGATCTTTTCCAGATTCAAGATCCATGGATGTTGTAGCATTTGTCTAGGACTGGGTCTATCTTCAATCTTTTTGATCAAACAATAGTAAATGAAGTTTTTGAACGACTCAGACCAAAAGATATTATCTTCAGGTAAATCGATTAATTTTGGTTCATAGTCAAGAATGAGTTGAAGTAACTCTATAGGACCAATATTATTGTTATTAGTACCATCTATGTCAAAGAATGGGAACTTCCCTAAGGATACTTCGAGTAAAGTTAACCCTAAGGACCAAACATCACAATTCACCGTATAAGGCTTACCCATGATTCTTTCTGGGGCCATATAATATTGTGTACCAACAAATGTCGTTGCTAGCGAGTTAACTACCTCACCACTAACTCCAAAATCACATAACTTCACCTGTCCATCATAATTTAATAGAATATTACTGGGCTTGATATCTCTGTGAATGATTTTCTGTTGATGTAAGTAATTCAAACCCTTCAAAATACTGGTAGCTATCTTCCCCAATACCTTTTCATTGATTCTATTGGATGAATCGATTTCTATAACTTTCTTATACACAGCATCCAAAGATTTCCCACCCATATATTCCATTGTTATCCCGATTAAGCTCTGGTCAATGGAAAACGTACCATAATACTTAACGATGTTATCACTATTGATCTTTCTATTATACTGTAACTCTCTTAAGATCTGTTTTTGGACATCTGGATTAACATCAGTGGTTATAAGCTTAAGAGCAAATACCTTATTTCCTTTATCTAATTTACATTTTGAAACGGCACCACCATTCCCTTCACCCAATTTGCTTAGTTCAACGATTCTTTTATCACTGGCTAGCCTTTGCCATTGTTCACTGGAAATATCTTCTAAAGGTTTATCGTAAATATCATTATCATTATCATTATTGGTGTCATTGAGGGTGTAAGGGGAGTCATTGGTGGTGGAGGAAGCATTATGAAACGAAGAATTGACACTAAGATTATCACTACTCTTTGATTCACTGGAAAATGATCCATTTATTTGGGAGAAGTCAATGGGAGGAGGTTTCCGTTTTAGTTTTTTTCCCGGACTGATCCCTGGACTTCGATTGGATATTCCTGATATTATGTCATTGCTACTGTTACTGCTGGTGTCATTAACCTCAGTGTTGATGGTTAAGGTGGGGATGTTCCTCTTTGTTTTGGGGATATTGAACATCGGTCCACTCATTTTTGAGATTTTTCAGTTCCTGCGCGAAAGAAGATGGGTCGCGGAGGGTGTTGGCGGAGGAGGGAGTATGAGGGAGCGCATAGGGAGCGCAAAGGATTACGCGGCGGGCGGAGATAATAGCGGGGTTGCACTAGAGGCTAGGAGGTTTTAGGGGTTAGGAGAGAGGATGTGCGGTTAGTGGGTTAGTGGGTTATGTGTATTGGTTAGTGGTAGTGGTAGTGAGGAGTACAGGGTACTTCAGGGTACTTCAGGGTGCTACAGGGCACTAAATGTTATTGACTGATCGCGACAGTTCGCAGCCTGATCGTTATCGATCTCAGGTTCTGAGGTCTCAGGCCAACTTCTTCTTCTTCACTACCTTCTTAGCTCCCTTCTTCTTCACCTCTTTAATCAACTTATCATTCTTACCAATCTTATCACTATCTTCCTCCTTTTCTTCCTTCTCATCACGGGTATCATCCTCGATAACATCCTCATAATCAACCTTAGCAGAACTTCCACGACCTGCGACCGAGTTACCGGTCTTATAGATAGCAATTGGGTGGGTGGTGGAATTATATTTTCTCGTGAACGCAGCCTTCACTTTGGTAGGAATCTTTTTCACCACATTTTCTCCCTTAGAATCACCAACTCCAAAATCAAGGATATTATCCCAATCTTCTTTAGTTAAGTAATATTCATCCATGAGATCTATCACCGGACTTAATCCAAGGTCACCATCAGTGAGAATTGGGTTAGTTAAACGTTTCAGAAGTGTAGGAATGTATTCTAATCTTAATTCCTTCTTATCAGTAGATGTCTTCAATCTGGTATGATATTGAAGCTCTTGTAAGATTCTTTGATACTTTAATTGTTTAGAATTCTGTCCTAACCATCCAGCAAAGTTAACTCTTTGTGTAATTTGCCCACCAATGGTAAAACCTGGTTTAACTGATGACATGACCGCATGGAAAGGTAATAAACTCCATTGTTGTTCACTGGACCTGATAAGAGAGTTAACATGATCACTCAAACTGATATCATCAGCTGCTTGAGCTACAGCTTCTAAATGACTACGAGATTTATCACGAGGAATGGTAGCGAGATAATTCTCTTGAACCATTAATGGAGTGAAATCAATATCGTTGAAGTATAAATCGATTTTATCGTTTAAGCTATGGTTAGGATTAACATAAATTCCTCCAGAAAGAAGCTTTCCTGTGATTTCAAAAGGTTTCAAAACCACTTGTTTTGACCAAGATTTGGAGAAATCTTTACTTTGTTCGTATCCCAAATTCTTTTGAGTCTTAGAAACTGTGGATAAAAGATTGATCATTTGTCTGATATCGTTGTTGGTGGTACTAACCAATTGTCCGATAATGGAGGGATCGATTTTGACCTTTTCACGAAGACAAATGGTCATAATACGAGCCTTAACTTCAGTTTCACTGGGTCTTCTGAATGGAAGATCGAAAGTGACTCTATCGAAAGTTCTCATCTTTGGTAAGGATTTATCGTTACAGATAAGAATCATAGGCATGGAAGTGATCTTACAGAATTGTGATAACGCTCCAGCACCTCCATGATCTCCACTGGACATCCCATCAACTTCATCCATGATCAAAACAAACTTTTTCTCATTTCCTTCTTTATACATATCTCCTTCATTATTTGTATGCGATCTTTTTTGAAAGAAACCTACCACAGAAGTGTTATTCAAAACACTCTTCATGGTGGTATTTAAAAGAGTCTTGGATCTAACGTCACTGGCATTTTTTTCCAAAATGTCGTATCCACACTCTTTAGCTATTAAATGAGCCGCACTGGTTTTACCAATCCCTGGAGGTCCACTGATTAAAGCAGCTCTAAACATTGATCCTTCACCACCATTACCTTTGAACCCGGCCTTGGAATTCTCGAACCAATTATTAAGCCAGTTCCTTAACTTAGTCACTTGACCCTTATTCCCACATAATTGGGAAGCCGATGTAGGAGCATATTTAACAGTCCATAACTTTTCATCGTTGGTGATTTCTCGAGGAATGTCTTTGGGGAGACGACTTTTTGATTCTTGAGAAGCGTTGGCTTTTTTGGCGGCTTCAGCTTGTCTAGCGGCTTTCTCTGCCTTGAGACGTTCAATCCTTTCTTCTTCTTCAGCTTCTTCGATGATTTTTCTTTCTTCGAGTTCTCTCTTTTCAGTGGCTAATCTAGCATTAGCATTATCACCACCATCAGCTGGCATTAAAGCTAATAATTGTAAGAACCCTTCTTCGGTGATGGCTTTGATCTTAAGTTTTTTGATCTTTTCAACTTTTGAAGGTCCTGCTTCTTCCCCAATGACTACCACGGATGTTTTACCACTAATGGACTTGGTGACTTTGGCTCCGTATCGTTTAGCGATACTTTCAGCTTGTTCACGTTCCAAACTAGGCAATTGACCGGTAAATACCATGGTAAGTCCAGATAAACAATGTGGCTGGGCTTCAGGGATTTCAGCTGAGCCTGAAGGAGCAGCAGCTGCTTGTTTTCTTTGTTGGAGTTGGAAAAAGGAGAGTTTCTCAGTTTGATCTGGGAGTACAGCGTCTGGGATTGATTGGAGAATAGCAGCGGAGTCTACAGCAGAGCCTCCGGAGACAGAGCTTCCTGAGGCAGAGCCTGTAGGCTCTGATTTCACAGCCTTTTTAGGTGTTTTTTTAGGTGATTGTTTGGGTTGAGATTTAGCTGGGGATTTGGCTGGGGCCTTGGCAGGAGATTTGACTGGAGATTGACTGGCAATCTCCTCAACAGGCTCTGGCTTCACCAGATCCTGGCCCAGATCCTTTACCTTCCTCCTCTTCACCTCTACCTCATCATCTGAATCATCAATATTAATAACCTCAACAGGCTTATTCTTCCGTTTCTATTCGTTAGTACGCGGTTTAACCACTCAAGGGCCTACAATTAGCACCCCCATCGTCCATGAGCTACCTCCAACCCCCATAGCCTTCATCATACATACCTTATCGTTCTTGAAAAAGTCTGTTACCAGCACCATGACGCGAAGTTGAAAAAGTGCGGCAAAGCAGGAACCATGAATTATTGGGTATACTTGGTGTTAGGGCTCTTGTCTTTAGCTTATGTGGGAACGGTGTTGTTGTTGAACAAGGCCTCTCACATTAAAGTTAAGGGCATTGGGTTCTTTAGCATTTTGGGTATCACCTTCAATGATGGGAAAAGAGTGATTAAGATAAAGAAGCTCAGATTGAAAATTAACTTATTTAGAGGTAAAGATAGTCCTTTGAAATTGTTGAACTTGGAGATTCATGATTGTAGGATAAAGAAGTTAGAGGGGAAAGACACTGTGGAACCTTCAGCACCCTCGGACCCAAAAGAGTTCGATTTGGACAATATTCTCAAATTCGTCATTCCAAAAAGGGTCTATGACTTAATGTTCTACTACCAGATCCTTAACCAGTTCCATATCATGATGTTTAGATGTTCAGTAGAGAACTTTGATACTAAGCTATATTTTGACTATGCTAAGTTGGAGAATTCCTTGAGATATGATGGTCATAATGTATTGACGTTATTGTTATTCAATGGGTTCTTACATGGATTTGACGATACTGAAAGAATTCAGATCTTTAGAAATGTGGAAATTATACTTTCTTGTGATGCTATTTTTGATTGTAGGATCGATGGGACTATGGATGTAGGGATTATCAACTTTTCTTTGGGATTATCTTTAGGGAGGGTTCATATACCTTTAGACCATTTGCCCGTGGGTGGTAAGAAGTCTAAGAAATCCGAGAAGGCTCATCATCCTATAAGTAAGGAGAAACTTGAGTTAGTACGTCAAATATGGGGGATAATTGAGAGTGCAAAGTTGACCTTAGAAGATTTTAAAGTTACTTCTGGTCCTTATAAGTTAAGTTTAGCTACGTTTCAAACGAGTCTTACCCATAGTAAGACAACCAAGACTTCTGATAGTCATGGTTCGGGTCAGGGTCAGGGCCAGAACCAGGGTCAAGTCTCCCTCAGTGATTGGAGTCTTCATATTTCTTCATTGAAAATCTTCGAAGCAGAAACGAAGTGTTTTGAATTACCCTCAGCTACAATAAACCTTCAATGTAATCCTTTTGGTATCATCAGAGGTCTTGAAAACACTCATCACCAAGAACAAATCTCAGATGCTCCGGAAAAATCCGATGTTAAGCTTAATATCATCCTTACTAACCCTACGATTGACATTTTCCATGATCAGGTGATGAGACTTAAGATTAGGAAGTTTAGAAACACCGTCAATAAGAAGGATACTCAAGAATCCATCAATTACATGAATTTCTTACTCGCGTTGAATTTTGTTACTACCAAGATAGTTATTGTTGATACCAGAGTCACCCAGCATTTACCTGGGTTCAGTTCCAATAACTATCGTCGTGATGATGCCAATAATTTGATTATCAAGTCCACAGCTGATTCGATTATCCAAAGATTTGCTACCCAGGGTTTACTGAAAATGCTCTTGAAGAGAAATAATAAGAATCAGAACTTATATGGGTTATTTAAGGTGAAGAACTTCAAGGCTGAGCTTAATGATAACATTTTCTATATCTCCAAATCCAACTTCTTGACCACTTATAACGTCCAAACCAATCAGGTGTCGTTGAAGTTGAATATCAAGAAATTTAAGCTCAAGTCGGTGAATGATGCTATCTTCTTAGCTTTCAGGAACGTCAAAACCAGAAGAATCTTACTTGAAAATAAACTTTACAACGAACTTATCGAACAAGGTATAGCTCCAGTATGTGCTACAGCACCAGTGGATACCAATGAGTATGTGGAACTCTTCAAAATCTTACCTGATCTCATCAATTACGTGAAAGTGGACATTTTCGAGGTCCAGGCCGACATTATCTGTAAGGAAGGACTCCCACTGCAGGAATATAACGATGATGGCAATGTGATAGATCTCAAGGATTATGGTCGTGGGGTGTCGATAAAGCTAGGGCACATAACGGCAACTTACAAAAAAGATAAGGAGGAAGTATCTTCACATATCTATAACTTCCAATGTTTCACATTGAGTGAGTTGAACTTGGATTACATGGAAGATTTTGATATTGTGGCCATGTACAATAACACCCAATCAGATTTTAGTGATGTTTCAAGTCTTGAATCTATAGCTTTAGCTGAAAGAGATGAAGAAGACTTGAAACAAGTAAAGAAAGTGTTTGATATGGATGAAGTAGAGATCAATAACTTCTCTAACAAACAAAGAGATAAGAATAGGTTAAGTGTGAAAGTTTTAGAGATAAATGGAAGAGTAGATATTTTCCTCGTTTGGTGTGTGGTTTATGCCATAACTTTGTTAAAGAATTTCTCTCCTGACGTTGAAAGAATGTGTTCCAAGCAACAAATCAACTCCATGTTGGGTAAGAATGAGAAGAAATTGAAGCTAGATGTTAATATCAACGTTATAGCTATAGTCACGCGACTTCCTAGAAAGATTGATGTTTTATGTGAATTTGATACTTTTAACTGTAGGGATGTGTTCGACACCAGTACTATTGAATTTAAATACTTCAGAAGTTATGTGGTACATCCTAAAACCAAACTTTGGTCACGTTTCCTTACCATGAAAGAATCTTTTGTTACTGTGAATGCTGTGGTTGAAGATAACAATTTATTGGACATTGTATGTTCAGGAATGAGACTTAACATCCCTCATGGGTTTTTGTTCTATACGGTGTTTGATAATATCGTTACTTTCGGTAAGGCCATTAAACAGATCACTCATAATTTCCAGAATATCACTAAGAACATTCATAACTTTGAAAGTATTAAACCTGAAGCCAAAGGACCGTTCCATATGGTTCCTATTAACTTAAAAACTAAGATTTTGGGGATAACTTTGGAGAATGATCCATTTGAAAATGAGATAAGTTACATTCTAGAACTTGGAAAATATGAACAGAAGATCAGATTACAGAAATGGAAAGCTTTTGGTAAGAAGTCCCTGGAGATTATGAACAATACTATCGATAGTAAGATTAAACTTCAAGAAAATGGATCTAGAAGTCCTATAAATAGTGCTTTCAAGAGACCGGGAAAGTCCGAACCTCTTTTATCAGACGAGGAAGCTCAGCAACAAATCGCTGAGGCTAGAGATTTATTGGAATCAGAAATAGGTAGTTCATGGATTCATAAATTCCAAAGATTTAGAGCCACAAAGCTTAAAAATTGGAAAAATAGAGCTGAAAGAGCTTGGGGTGAAGAAATCATTAACGATAGAATTACTGAGAAGTTTGATATCTTAAACTATCTTCCAGGACCTTTACTTCTTGGAGCTTTCTTCAAAAATTTGGACTTATCGGTAAAAACTTCCCCTATTGATGATTTGGATCAATTCTTACATGATTTTGGGAAAGGCCAACCGAAGTTGGATTATTCTATCTTGGTGCCTTTATATCTTTCAATTAAGAGTTCAGGGTTCTTTGTGTTCTTAAGAGATTACTCCTTACCATTGATATCGTTCCCTGATAATGATAACCCCAACAAACCATCGTTCCAATTGGAAGGGAATATTGTCATCAATGAGAAGATGATTACACGTAAAGAAGAAATGAGATATATTTGGGTGCCTTTCTCACCACCTATGGCACCGAAGTTAGCGGAAGATAGTTTCTATTCCGTGTTAGTACCCAGAACATTAACTCCGGTGAAATTTATGACTGATATCAATTGTAAGATAGATTCTGACCGTGCGGCGATGATCAGTTATTGTAAGTCGTACCAAGCAGTGTTACTGGCAGCTACTTCAGCGTTAGATAACTTTACTAAACCACCAATTGATGATAGTCCTTTGGGATGGTGGGATAAGGTGGCATTATTGGCCCATGGTCGTATAACGTTTGAGATTTCCAATGAATTGTGTTTCCATATGAAATCTTCTACCGATCCTTATGATATGACAGGACGAGCTTCAGGGTTTGTTTTCTGTTGGAAGAATAACGTGGTGTTGGCCATTGATGGAAATAAGAAACCTAGTGAGATCGTTACCTTGAAGAGTGATGATTTCCTTTTAGCTATTCCGAACTATTCCTCTGCAGAAAGGAGATCTTGGAGTCTTTTCTATGATGAAATGGCCGACGAACCAACTTATGATGATGATGCTGAAGCTAAGAAGTATCAGAAACGTGTAATGGAGTTATCGTCCGATGAGAAAGTTCAATGGACTTTAGGGTTCTCCTTTGAACGGAACAAGAACGATTCAGTGTCATTATCGGATAAAGAAGAACGTACGTCTGAGTTCCGTCCTCATTATGATGTGTTTGTCACCAGTCCTTACTTCGATTATCACCCAGATTCCTACGAAGGGTATAGATCAGATTATCTTCATATGGCGATATCTGTGAAGTCAACCTCCGCCAAAGGGAACTCCTCCAACACTGTTCATCTCACACCATTAACATTTGAATATTTCTTCTACTGGTGGCATACAATCACTGAAGAAACCTCCTTACCTGTGCGTCAAGGGCCATTATTCAATTCCACCAATGCCATCGATAAGTCTCATGTCAAGATGTCGTCCCATCTTTTCACTGTTAAGTACCAATTGATCTTTGATCGCCTTACAGTCTCCCATTTGTACCTCCATTCCTCAGGGGAAGGGAACAAGAGAATCACCTTCACTGGGTTGAAAGCCAGATCATCTAAGGTTATCATTGACCTTCATCAAAGGAAGGAATTGTTAACTTATGTGAATAAGAAGCTTAACATAGAGAACCAGATTATGCATTTGAAGATGAACCAGGCAGAGATTTCGTTCCAGGATACCGACATTCGTCTTGTTAATGCCATTTTCGCTGACCATTCAGTTCAAGCCAATTTGGCTAAATACTTACAAGGTAATAGTCTTACGGACTCTTCGTCCAACGATACTGAACCTAGTGGTAATAGGTACCTTGGATGGGTCAATGGACTTGATATTCATGGAGATGATTTCTCATGGATTGATCAAAGTGATTTCATTGAATTGGAACAACGAGAGGTATTATCTCCATACCCTAAGATTACCGTAGCTCCGTTCTGTTATAGTCCGAAGTTTACTTACGTTAGGGAGTTCTCGCTCCAAGAAGATGGTCCTTATCCATTTGGTAGGGAAGAAGTTCATGATTGTCAAATTGGATTAGAGAAACCCGAAGATACCCAAGGGGGATTGTTGGGTGATAGGTTGAAGATAATCCAGCAAGAGTTAGCAGCCAACCAAGAGCTCTTGAAGAGTTTGAAGGAGGTGGCTCTGGATCCTTCTATTAAGGAAGAGATTGCTAGAGTAGAGAAGGAGATAGAGATCACGAAAGATAAGGAAGATTTGATTCAAGGAGTTTATGAAGAGATTACTGGAGATGAGGCACCAAGTGCTGATGGTACTACACCTGAGACACCCGAGACTCCTGATGGTAGAGGATCAAGTCTGAACCTTGCTATTTCTAGACTTAACTCTAGACTGTTATCAGTATATTCTGGTCATAGATCTGTGGATGAAGCTAACCAAGTAAGACTCCTCAACAAAGAAGCTAGTGAGTTCCATAATCGTTTTATCGTCCATAACCTTCAGTTCAAATGGAACGATAAGTTACGTGACTTGTTCATGACTTATATGAGATTAGCTGGTGATAGGAAGTCTCAAACGTATTATATGAGTAGGAAGGCTGTTGATTTGGTAGAAACAGTGTTAAATTGCGTCCCTGATGAATTCGAAGTACCTAAACTTGAAGAAGCTTTTTGTACAGAGTGTAAAGCAGGTGAAGATGTTCTTAATGGCTTTGATGATTACTTGGATGATGTTAATAAAGAGTCGGAGGAAGCCGAACATAAATTTTTGATCAAATTAATCCATCCTCAGATCCAATTGGTCAGTGAGAAGGATCCTGAGTCAGCAGCTTTGATAGTTTCCAAAGATTTGGAAATGAGAGTCATCTCCGTCAATATCAAAGACTTCAGTAAACTTGTTAGTGCTGATAATGAAGTTTCTGGACTTATTGAGACTCGTTATGGAGGTATCTTCAATTCTTCGTCGATGTTAGTGTTCAGAAAGAGTGAATCAGTGATTTCGCACCCTAACACTCCTTACGGTTACGTCGATGGCCAATTAGCTGTAGATTGGCCTCCTTGGATTGAATGTGAGAATATTTATGATGGTTCATACATGAAAGATGAGGTTGTGACCGAGAGGAACAGTATGGCCTTGACAGTCCGTAAACCCAACTACCTTTACGTCGATAGTGGTACGTCCAGTCAAAAGGATGAGATCAAAGTCCATATTGCCAAATTCGTCATTAACGCCGATTCTAGACAGTACACGACTTTGTTTCACGTGATCACGGATTTATTACTTCATTCTAAAGCTGAAAAGAATTCTTTGATGAATAAGCTTGATAAGATCATGGCATTATCGGACACTGATGATTTGTATGGGTTGGATATTAGGGTGAAGGAACTTCAAGAATCCATTCGAGAATTCCAACATTTACTCTTGAAGTTAGACATTAAGAGTATTAAGTTGGATGCTAGAGAACAAAGGATGGCCAGTAATTTGGAATTAGAAGTGGCAAAGAGAAGATTAGAACTTTCTACCATCATGAGAGGACTTGGTTTAAGGAATATGAAACTCAGTACTAATAAGAGGGCTTCGAAATCTTGGCTTATATCAGTTGATCAGATCATTTGGCATTTGTTAGATGATGATAGAACCCCATTCATTGATTTGGCATTAGCTAATGCTAAGTTTAAGAGGGTAGATGCAATGGATGGATCTAATCGTAATAAGGTTGAAGTTAGTATGATCCAAGGATTTAACTTACAAGAAAAAGCAGTTTACCCTGAACTTCTTTCCCCAGTATATGAAGAAACACGTGATGAAAGTATACCTATAGTGTTAATGACGTGGAGGATGTTGAATAGTGTGGGAGGTATTCCTATTATGCAAAGTGCTAAGTTACTGATTCAACCATTAAAACTTCAACTTGATTATGATACATCGAAGAAGTTATTTGATTATATGTTCCCAAGTGATAAGAAGAGTAAGCCTAAGAAGAGTAGAACTTCTGACGTTAGAAGTGAAAGATCTTCTGATGTTAGAAGTTCTGACCGAGACATGCATGATTCGCGTCAAGATTCTAAAGATTTACGACACTCAGAATTACGACACTCGGACTCGCGACATTCAGATTTACGACGTTCAGACTCGCATCATTCTCGTCAATCAGACAGACAGTCACGTGATATGAGTGATATTAGTTCAAGTGATTTTATGCCCATTGAAAGACCAAAGAATGTGTTTAAGAACTTTATAACAGGAAGTTCGAAATCTTCACAATCTACACCAACTGATGATGAGTTTGAATTAAGTTCCAACCATTCTTTAAGGAAAGTTACTTCCAGTTCCACTAGATTTTCGTCCAGTGAAGATGTATCACTCCCACCAATGGATAATATCGATTCCAAGGCCAAGGATGGTAAAGATTGTAAGATGTTACCTAAACGTAAACCTAAGAAGAAGACCGAGGATGATGAAGACGACATTGCTTTGATTCTTTCTCGTTCATCTAAATTCTTCTCTATAGTTGATATTGAAGTAGAGAAGGTTAAATTGATCATCAGTTTTAAAGCCCCAGGACACCTTAACATCATAGATGTTCATAACTTAGCGTTGAACATTCCAACCTTAAGGTACCAGAACAAAACCTGGTCAGGAGAAGATTTCATTCTCAGACTCAGGAAAGATATCATTAAGGTGATCTTACAACATACGGGACAAATCTTAGGTAACAAGTTTAAGATCAGAAGAAGAAGATTACTCAAACAACCTTTGAAACAGATAGCTAATTATGCATCTTTTGTTTCCGTGCAAGACTTACAGGGAGAGAATAATGTTACTGAGGAAGTGAGAAGACCTCACCATCACCACCATCACCGCGCGAGAGTTAGTGAGGATAGGAGAAGTCATCTTCAATCTTTTGAACATATGTTACAGGAGATAGTTGATGAAGAGGAGGAAGAAGATGAGCCGGAATCATCCACATCCACTAGTTAATGTATTTATTTATGTAAACTCTAAAGATGTGTAAGTTTACACGTCTTTGTATCTCTCAAGAACGTAGCTATGGATCTCTGGCGAGGTGTTGTTCGATCTCTGGCGAGGTGTTGTTCGATCTCTGGCGAGGTAGTGTTCGATCTAAAGGGTGTAGGAGGTGTCTGAACTGGAAAGAAAGGGTCCTTGCACGGGGTTTCTCAGAGGACGCGGGTTTAAGTCTGGCGGGTCTTAGGTGGCCCCTCGCAAAAGGCTCTGCGCACTCCCCTTAACGCTGCTCACTGCTCCTCCCTGCCCGCGTCTCCCTCTGCTCAACTTCAACTTCGCACTCACCAGCACACATTCTCAACACTGTAACTGCCCATCTCCATGTCATTCTTCAATGCCTTAAGGGAACGGGCCGTTAGTACCATCAACCAAGTCCTCGATAAAAACAAAGGGGAAAAATTGACCAAAGACGAGCTTTTTTGTAGGTCCCATAACCTCCCAGACAATGAGGTGATTCTAGGAGAATCAGCCGTAGAGCTTTCAATTAAATCAGAAAACAGTTTGAATGAGTATAGTCAATCACCCCAAGGAAGAGTCTTCTTGACCAATCATTTCTTAGTATTCTGGGATGCTTTTGATAGGAGGAATTGTTCATTTGTACTTCATTTATCTACAGTTAAGAAGGTTGAACGATTACCTTCCAGTTCCTATGGGTTTGCTTTGAACATTGTCACTCATTCCAAGTTAAGCGTGGTGTTTTACCTCATTGGCTTGAGGTCAGAGAGTGAAAAGTTTGCTCATGCCCTTAAAATAGCCTTAAAGGAGAATCTCCCTAATATCTCCAAGCTTCAACCTTTCATTCAGTCGTGCTACTCCGAGTACATCTTAGCTAAGAATAAGATCTCCCATGAGAACATTGAAGCAGTACCTCCCGGGGGATTAGGGAATAAGTTCAAATTCCCGGGGAATGTCGTAGAATTACGAGATAAGTCAAAAATGAAGTTATGGTTCGACTTGTTTAGGGCCGATGGTAGGAATTTATCGTTGATAAGGACGCCAATATTCCATAAACTTATTCGGGTAGGACTTCCTAACCGTTTAAGAGGAGAAATTTGGGAATTATCTTGTGGATCTATGTATTTGAGATTAGATAACCCTGAAGAGTACCAACAGTTATTAAAAGATAACCGTGAGAAGACTTCAGTAGCTATTGAAGAAATAGAGAAAGATTTGAATCGATCTTTGCCGGAATATGCCGCCTACCAGAGCCCAGAAGGAATAGAAAGACTTAGAAATGTCCTTACTGCTTATTCCTGGAAGAACCCTGGTGTAGGGTACTGTCAGGCCATGAACATCGTAGTAGCAGCGTTATTAATCTTTATGAGTGAAGAACAAGCTTTCTGGTGCTTAAATGTCATCTGTGACCGGATAGTTCCGGGGTACTATTCTAAGACCATGTATGGGACGTTACTAGACCAAAAGGTTTTTGAATCGTTGGTTCAAGAGACTATGCCTATGTTATGGGACCACATCAACAAGCACGACATTCAATTATCAGTAGTGTCATTACCTTGGTTCCTTTCCTTATACCTTAATTCCTTACCTTTAGTTTACGCGTTCAGGATTTTGGATGTTTTCTTCCAGAATGGGTCAAAAACTTTATTCCAAGTGGCCTTAGCTATTCTTAAGATTAATGGTGAAGAGTTGTTGAAACTTGAAGATGATGGGATGTTTATCCAATTGATTAAGGATTATTTCGCTACCTTAGACCAATCAGCTCACCCTGATTCGTCCAATAATCGGTACAAATCCATCACTAAGTTTCAGGAATTACTTGTCACAGCATTTAAAGAGTTCTCCGTCATCGAAGATTCAACCATTGAAAAACATCGGGCTAAACACCGAGATTCGATCTATCACAATATTTCCACTTTCGTAAAACGAACCGAATTGAGAAATCTCCCAAAAACTCCAAACTTGTCGGCTGAAGATTTGAGTGTAATTTATGATCGATTCTATTCCATTGTTGAAACCTACAACGTTACAATGGCTAGTGGGAAGAATTCTATGGACTTTGAAGCATTTTATAAGTTCATGACAGATATATGTGATTTTATCAACACAAACACCGCTGAAGATCAACGGAAAATCATCAGAGACTTTATCCATCGATTATTCACTCATTGGTCAACGTCCGATGATCATCTGATCACTTTAGCCGACCTTATCGTGGGTTTAAATAAATTAATCGAACCAGATTTGATGTCGTCAATGTCGCATTTTTACCATTTGTACAACAATCCTGCCACAAATAAAATTGATCGTGAAGGGATTTTAAAAATTTCCGAAGATTTGTTAGCTATAACTTCACCCTGGAAAGATGGATTGTTATTGGACAATATCACAGAAAAGGAGATTGAAAATGCGGTAGCTGATGAGGTGTATCGTCAACAACAAGCTAACCAGGAAGACAAAGTAGTGTTACCTAGTGAAGTTAATATCAACAAGAAAGAGATTGAAGGTCACCAAGCTGAAAGGTACTTATCAGCAGCCAGTACATTTATTCAAAGAGCTTTTGAGTATGCTCAACCTGAAGAAGAAGAGTTACTTATTAAAGACCTTGCTATAGATAACACTATCACTCATAATGCGGCCTTGAATCCTAATGCTCCAGTTTATATCAACCTTCCGACATTCAGAATGGTCGTTTTAGCTGATGAAACTTATGAATTGTTCTTTAGTAAAACTTTTAGACAAGCTATTCATGTAGCTAAACCACCAGATGCTAAATTCGATACTATGAGGAACTTACGTGATATGTTCGATGGAATTTTAGCTGATGGTAGAGCTGTGGCCACAATAGTACGTCGTCGTATGGATTCTGCGGCTTCTAATCCTCCAGATAATGGATCTATGAAATCAGGTAAATCAAAAGTTGAAACAGTGGAAGAGGAAGAAATTGATGATGATCTTAATACAATGGATGTTAAAGATCAAGATGTTTTATTAGGAGCTGAAGCTGAAATGAATACAAAAAGTGATACAAGAGATACAAAAAGAACTTCTGTTGTTGACATGAAAATGATTAATCATGGTGATGATAATTTAATTGAATTTGAGACATAGAGGGTTTTTGTGGGATTGGGTCCCAACTTTTTGTGTACAGTCTTTTTGTGTCCTATCATTTTGTGATCAATGTTTTTGCGATCAATCACTTTGTTAGAGGGTTTTAAATTTTTCTATAGGGAATATTCTTACATTATTTTATTCAAGTAATCTATCTAAGACTCTTTATGACCTTCCAAATAATTTCTTTAATCTACCTCCAATTTTTTTCTTTTCTTTCTCTTTTGGTGCTTGTTTAGCAGGTTTCTTGTTAGGATGAGAACGTAAAGTAAGAATAGGATCTTGATACTTATTAATGGATGGTGGAGGTGCAGTGGATGTATTGTCATCTGAGTCAGCGATTCTAGAGGAGAATGCACTATCAGGGGAGAATATTGGACCTTCATCATCGGAATCGGCAAATCTTGATTTGGTAGGTGTAGTAACTTTTTGTTGAGTTTGAGTTTGTGGTTGATGATGATTTTGTGGTTGATGTTGGGTTTGTGGTTGATGTTGGGTCTGTGGATGTTGATGAGTTTGTGGATGTTGATGATGATTTTGTGGATCAAGTGTTTGTGGATAATGTGGTTGAGGATCTCTTAAAGTAGTTCTTGACATAACTTTACCGTCTGAAGGATTAGCATGTTCGTTGGAGAAGGAAGATTTCCTTTGTAAATTGAAAGTTGACACTGGCCTCTTATTAGCTTTAGCATATAATTCAGCAGCTTTCAACTTCGATGGTGACTGATAATTTGGTTCCAAGGCTGGATGTGCCATCATGGGTTGTACATAAACTGATGATCTATCACGTAATGATCTATTACTCATACGAGGTTTGACGGTTTCAGGTTCCATTTGTGACATTGGACGTTGGAAACCATTTTGATTGTTTGGTCTATTTTCAGCTCTAGGTGGTTCAGCATATGATTGTGGTCTTAAAGATTTGGCCATACCACTCGATGGTGGAGGGGCTTTTCTTAAAGTGGTTGACATTCTCTTTGTGGAAGTTGCAGTAGGATAACGGCTTTGACTATAAGTAGGATCCACTAATTGATTAGAAGACAATTTGGAGTTCAACCTTGTGTTTTCAGCGGTAGTTAAGGAGATGTAAACATCTCTAGCAGCATTACTGGACAGACCAGATACATTAGTGTTGTTGTAGAAGGAGGTGGAATTCTTCATGGCTGACTTCATGGGTTTTTTCCTACTAGGAGAAGCATCTGAGCTAATGGAAGAAGTGGAGGAACCCTCATTAAGCATGGTAGGAGCCTTTAACTCGTTATTTGCTTCATCTTCCATTACCAATGCATCGTCAGCAGCTTCAGGGACTGGTTGGTCTACTTGGTCGGTAATGATACTAGGGATATCGTCAAATGTTGGGTGAGGTTCTTTATCCTTGGGAGTGTTCTCAGCACTTACAGCTACTTCTTCAATGCCAAAGTCAGTATCAAACTTATCATTGGCAAGGACAACAGGGGAAGTGTCAACATCAGCCACAGAACGAGAAACGTCATGATTTAAGGTGTTTTCAATGGCGGTGTTATCGATTTGAGAATCATTGATAAGGGTGTCATCGTATGATTGTTTGATGTCTACTTCATCGACTTTGAGTTTGGAAGTATCAAATGTTGGTTCAATCTCATCCAGAGAATCTTTATAATCATCATCTTTGTACTCATCATTTTTGTACTCATCATTTTTGTAATCATCATTTTTGTAATCATCCACAAATTCATTTTTGTACTCATCATTTTTATAATCATCCACAAATTCATCTTTTTCAATATTTGAAGATTGATCAATGGATGGATAATCTGAAGTTTGCGATTCATTATCTTTTGTGTTAGAAGCCACAGGAGAAATGAATTGATCACCTTCAGTTTCAAGAGTACTAACATCATTAAGAACAGGAGCATCTACATTTGTGGTAGAATAAGAAGGTTCAGAAATAGCTGGAACCACAGATTCTTGCTCCTTAGTGTTATTCAACATTTCAGCTAATCTATGCTCCTCTTCCATCCTCTTCTCCCTCAATTTCTCATACTCCTTCCTCTTCATCTCCAATTGTTCGCTCATTAACCTCTCTTCCTCGATTTTCTTCTCCAAAGCCGTTAACTCATGGCTTTTGCCGGATTCGAACTCAGGAACTTCCGCTAAAGTGGGAGACTTGATAATACTGGATAATCTCAGTGAGGGTTTACGTTTAGCAGTCTTGGATAACGAATTAATGGAGCTAGAACGAGGAATATTTAACCCAGAACGAATGGAATTGTTCCTAGAAATTTCCTTTTGCATGTTAGATTCAGGAACTTCAATAATTTTGATCCCATTAGGCGTAGGGATATATTTTTTCACCATTTTTATCTCTTTATGGGACAATTTTAAGTCCTTAACGGTGTCATGGTTATTGTAATCTTCCAAAATGTCGCCCAAACTATCATCGAAGCTATGGAAATTGGAATTGTTGGATTTGGCAGGAGATGGTGGGTAATGGACTGAATTAGGACGGACATTTTGAATGGAAGGAGACCTTTTTAAAAGGGAATTGGACTTAACTGGCGGCCCAAGGTGTTGGATCGATCCAGAACGTTGTATTGGACGTTGTATTGAGCTTGACCGTTGAATGGAACTATTTCTTTGTACGGGAGTGATACTAGGACTCCTGGAAATGGTACCATTACCACCATTTTTGATATTTTGCCCGATAGTTAATGCTGCTGCTAATGCTCCGGAATTAGGTTGACTAGAAGGTGGGGCTTGATGGTTAACTCCCGTATAAGCAGTTCCATGAACACTACGACGATTACGTCTGGAAAACATTATCAATTGGATGTGGAAAGTCTAAAAGAAGGTTCAACTGGAACGGTATTTGTGGAGGTTACCTGAAAGTTTGTGACCTGGGCGTTTATCTATTGGCCGAGATCAAGTGACTAAGTAAAGAAGATTCTTCGAATTCAATGATTGTGCAATCAATTGAATGTGATTTATCGTCTATTTATTGACAGGAATTATACCAGCAATTGAAATTTTGTGATTCGCATCATGTCGCACTCTACGCCTCGTTACCGTGGGGTTGGTGAGAGGTTGGGGAGGATTTTTAGGTCCAGGGGCGGTAAGAATTAAAGGGATCTAATGTCGTATGTCGCGTGTCGTATGTCGTTTATTATATTAGTAAGTGTACCACCGTGTAGCGGTAAATTTAGTGGGAGATCTCACTAAAAATGTCGTTAACGTCTGATGATTTGATTTATACCTATGAAGCTAGCTAAACTATGACCAAAATTTTGACCATTGATTACTATCATTCGGAGTAAAGGTTTGACTAGTATAAGGGCACCAGTATATAAGAATCCTTGGATTAAGGGCATGAGTATTTGATCCTTAATGACGGCATATGTCACTATACTAGGAGTTATAGGTAAAGGAATATTTACCTCATCTTCTTCATGACGGTCTAAATCAATATTCATTTGATGAAGTTCTTCTGGGGTGATATCGGGATGTGGTTGAGTATCAGCATATCTATGGAGGGAAGCTACAAAGGATTGTTCGAATCTTAAATCAGGTAAGGGAAGGTCTTTGAACGAGTTTAATTTGGACATTGTTTTTGTGGAATTTTAAAAATTTGTTTTTGTGGAGCCAAATTTGTTTTTTGTGAATTTGATATATTTGTGAATTTGATGTATTTGTGGATTTTATAACCTATTTGTGGATTCTAAATTATTTGTAAATTCTAACCCTTTTTGTGCGAACTTGGAGTGCGAAAAATTTGTCAACGATGGAAATAGACAGTGATACTGGTGCCGCCATCACCATTAGAGACGCCGACAAAGATCACGTAGACTTGGTGTTAAAGAATGTTGATTTATCAGTGGCTAATTCTATAAGGAGAACAATGTTGGCCGAAGTCCCCACTTTAGCTATAGATTTAGTGGAAATTGATGTCAACACTTCAGTTTTAGCTGACGAATTCATCTCCCATAGATTAGGTCTTATCCCCTTGGATAGTACCGATATCGATGAATTATCATACAGTAGAGATTGTACTTGTGACCAATACTGTGACAAATGTTCAGTTAAGTATGAATTAATGGTTAAGTGTAATAGTGATTCTACGTCCAATGTCTATGCACGTGACTTGTCCAAGTTCAACAATAACAAAACCTTAGGTGACCCAATAATCAAGGACAAAGATGGCCATGGACCATTGATCTGTAAATTAAGAAAACATCAAGAATTAAGAATCACTTGTATCGCCAAGAAGGGAATTGCCAAAGAACATGCTAAATGGTCCCCTTGTGCTGCCATTGGATTCGAATATGACCCATGGAATAAATTGAAACACACTGACTATTGGTACGAAGTGGATGCTGAAAAGGAATGGCCTAAATCAGCCAATTGTGACTGGGAAGAACCTCCAGATCCAGAATTACCTTTCGATTATGAACTGAAACCTAATAATTTCTACTTTGATATTGAAACTTCAGGTTCTTTGACTCCAGATAATGTTTTCATGAAAGCTATTGAAGCTTTACAATTGAAAGTAGCAGGTATTGCGGTTGAATTGAACAAAGAAGGTGTTGAAGGAAATGATGCTAACAATGGAGGTTTTACTACTTATGGGAAGACACCAGGGAATCAAAGTCCTGTGGGTGATAGTTATGGGTCTGGGTCATTTGGTGCTTCTAGTTGGTCTTAGACTGATGATTTTGTGGATTTACGCATTTTATAAACTTTTGCATTTGTAAACTTTTGCATTTGTAAACTTTTGCATTTGTAAACTTTAGTTTTTTGTAAACTTTTGCATTTGTAAACTTTTAGTTTTTGTAAACTTTTGGTTTTTTGTAAACCACCCTCAAAGAGTTCAGAGTCCCTGGGTCAAGTAAATCTTGATCATGTATTTATAGTTAATGATTGTTCCAATATATAAGATCCTGGAATTTCACTTTATCTCCCCCAAAAATATCTAAAGCACTACCGTAAGTAAGGTCAACTTTACCCTTACTTAATCTCTTTACCTCATCTAAATCTTCAACGGCTTTGGCTCCTCCAGCATAAACGATTTTACCTTCGAATCCTTGTGGACACCATTCTCCTAACTTCTGCACGAGTTTCCCGTCAATACCATTACACAAACCTTCAACATCAGCGGCATGGATCAAGAATTCGTCACAATATTGAGAAATTTCGAGTAGGAACTCAGCGCTAAGCTGGTTTTTAGTTAAAGTTTGCCATTTATTCATTGCTACTACCCATCCGTCACCTACCACACGACAGCTTAGGTCGACGATTAATCTGTGTTTGCCCACCAAAGCGGAGATTTTGTGTAACCTGTCCCAATTGAACTCCATACCATCGTTCTCAGTAAAGAGCCAACTTGTGACAATGACATGAGAAGCTTTATGTTGGTCGAGCCATTCCAAAGCATTGGTATCATTGATCCCACCACCTACTTGTAAACCTTGTGGCCAAGTGGCACAAGCAAGTTTGGCTGCTTCATCATTAGCTTGATTGGTCCCAAGTTTGATAACGTGACAACCTTTAAGATTATTTTCATGGTACAATTGGGCATAAAATGATGATGGTTTTGTGGATACAAAGTTTTCTGTAACATCTTTAGAATTTGAAGTATCGTCTTGGGTAAGAGTCCCACCGACTATCTGTTTGACTTGACCCGAATGGATATCTATACAACCTCTGAATTTAGTCATAATGTGGAAAGGTGCGAAGATTGGGTTAGTGGTGGTGGTACAAAAATCTTTTTTGTACCGCGAACCACAAACATAAAAATGGTACAAATACAAAAAGTTGCGAAAACTTCTCAGATGGACCTGGAGTATTTAAAAGCATTAGAGATCCAAAGGAAGAACTTTGAAGCTCAGTTCGGGAGCTTAGATGATATGGGGTTTGAAGATAAGACCAAAGTGGTTGAGGAAGAATTTGAAGGGTTTAGTGGTAGTGATAGTGGCAGTAATGATAGTGAAGGCAGTCAAAGCGATGAGAGTGATGAGAGCGATGAGATGAGTGAAGATGAAGACTCAGATTATTCTACAACGAACCTTACTGACAATGCCTCCACAACCTCTGGTCCTAAAGTCATACGACTCAATGATTCTTTCTCCCAACCCATACTATCCAAAAAAGAACAAAAACAAATCCGTTCAGGTAAAATACTTTCCCTTGAAGAACAAGCCAAAAAAGAACGAGCACAAACCAAACTCACGGCCAAACAACAAGCCGCTAACAAGAAAGAAGATGATGAAAACCTCGAAAATGATGTGAAACTTCAAAGGTTACTTCAAGAATCCCATATCCTTTCCCATGATTTGAAGTATAGTGGAGCTGATGTAACGTTACAGACATTAGATTATGAAGAACCTACCGGTAAAGCACGGAAAAAGGCATTGACCTCTCGAATCAGGAATTTATCAGACACAAAACCAATAAAGTTGGAGAAGATGCCAATGTCCATGAGAAAGGGGATGATAAGGAGTAGAGAGAAGAAGATAGCTAAGTATGAAGAGGATGCTAAGAATGCAGGGATTATTCTTTCTAAGGTTAAGAAGGGAGAACTCAGAGATTTGAATATGGGGAAGGGATCAACCTTCCAAAGTGATAGGTTAGGAACTGGAGTGAAGAAGGTCAATAGAGTGAGAGATAGAGGATTGAAGATTCATAGTATTGGTAAGAGTACTAAGAATGGGTTGATCATTTCGAAGAAGGAGATTGAGAGGATCAATGGAGGGAGGAGTAGCACTACCAAAGGTAGGAGGAAGTAGGCCGACCAAAGGAGGGCTATCTGACCCTTTGATTCAGCCGCTCATGAGAAAGTGTTCACAAAAAAGCCATTGCATAGATAATAAACGATAAGTTACTTCTCTGAGCTTGTTGATGGACTGGCAGTGACGCGTCGGTACACGGTCGGTGTACTGTCGGTGCACTGGTAATGGACTGGTGACTTGTGATGTATCACTATGTGAGATGACGCACGCTCACCTCTGGCAGGGTATCCCTCTGTGATTACCTCTCCTGACTATGTCCTACTGGCCCTACTACTACTGACTTGGCCCTACTGCTGCTGACTAGACCCTACACTCTGCTATCCATACCCCTGCTGACGTATCCCGCCAGATCTCTCGGTAGCCAGGCCTGGCCTCTCCCACAAATTCGCACTTCGCGATCAAAACAAACAATGTCAGAAGTCCTACCAAAGAGATCAAACAACCGGCGGTTAGACAAAAGAGTCATCTCCAATCGTTCCATCTCCGGTAAGAAGAGAGTCATCTCCACCCAGCTCGACACCTCCTTCGGTGAAGACGCCATTAACTTCGATCTTAACAAAAACACCATTTTAAGTAACTTTGAAGAATGGATCAAGCTATCCACAGATAACAAAATCACCAGTAAGAACTCCTGGCAATTCGCCTTGATTGATTACTTCCATGATTTGAACGTTATCAAGGATGGTGACGATATCAATTTCCAAAGAGCTAGTGCCACTTTAGATGGTTGTGTTAAGATCTATCTGAGTCGTGTAGAGAGTGTAGCTACAGAAACAGGGAAGTTATTGAGTGGATTGGCCAATAAGAAACAAGAGGATGGTGAAGACATTGAGCTTGAAGATGAAGAAGAAGTTGACCTGGGTAAGAAAGCCAGGAAGATTAATCGTGTAATGGAGAGTACTTTAGTTAAGTTTAATACCATTAAGATAAAGAAACTCGACCAAGAGTTAGCTATTGATCCATTATTTAAGAAAGCTTTGGCAGAATTTGATGAAGGGGGGGCTAAATCTCTTTTACTTAATACTTTGAATATTGATAAGTCGGGAAGAGTGGTATTTGATGCTACAACCACAGGTAAACAAGTTGATGCTAATGATTATACTCCACAAACAAGTAGTCAATTATCACAAATAAGTAGTCAAGTGACACAAACAGGAAATCAATTGACACAAACAGAAAATCAAATACCACAAACAGAAATTAATTTAAGTAAAATCCAAAGTATGTTATTTAAAGATGATAATTTGAATGATTTAACTATTTGTCCATCAATTGAACAGTTGAAGACGGTGTTGAACGATATCAATGCCGCCAAAACGATTTTGGGCGATGTTAATAGTAAGTATATGAACCAACCAGAGGTTGAAGTGGAAAATTTCGATTTTGGTCATTATGATGACGGTGCAGAGTTTGGTGGAGCTGATGATGAGTATGGTGCCGAAGATGGTGATGTTGATGGAGATGTGGGAGAAGTAAGGGATTATGAAAATGAATTGAATGATTATGAAAGTGATACTCCTGGTACCGCTCCTGGTACCGCTCCTGGTACCGCTCCTGGGGCTGCTACAGCTGAGGGTTATGAATTAAGACCAAGTACGCAAATTCTCGATCAAGACTTAATGGCTTATTTCGATGAAACCATGAAGAGTAACTGGAGAGGTCCAGAACATTGGAAAGTTTCCTTGTACAAGAAATTTAAGAACCTTGAAGCCAATGCTGCTACCACCACACCAACTGGTACCTCCACCTCTGGTACCTCCACCACCAGAAAGAAAAAAGATACCCTTATCATCGATTTCTCAGAAGAATTAGACGAAGACTACGAACAAGAATTATTTGAGAACCAAAAGGCATCTCTCCTTAGGAAGAAAGATAACGAAGAGCCCACCAAATTACCCGCAGATATTCAATACTCTTCCAACAAATTAATCACTTTATTCCTCAAACCCAATTGTACCATTATGCATTACACAAAAGTCCCCAAGAGTTACACAGATGAAACTTTCTTTGCGGATCAATATAATACACAAGACCGTATGACATCATTTCATCAAGCACAAATGGATGAAATCAATGAATTCGATGGTGGAGAAGATGATGTGTTTGGTGGTATAGATTTTAATGATGCTCTTGAAGATAATGATGCTCCTCAAGATAATAATCTATTGATAGGTGGAAGGAAAGTTAGACCTGAATATGTAAACTTTTCAAGAATAGCTAAGAGAGTGGATATCAAACTTTTGAAGGATAATTTGTGGCAAGGAATCCAGAATATTACACCTCCTTCATCACCAACACAATCAGAAGAAAAGAAAGACACAAAATCATTTGGGAAAGTGGTGGAATCAATTGGGAAAATGTATAATCCTGAAGAGAGGAAAGATTTATCCACAAGTTTTTGCTTTATTTGTTTGTTACATTTAGCTAATGAGCATGGATTAGATATAGAGAGTACTGAACAACATGATGATTTAAAGATTACTGGGTTTTAGGTTAATATAAGTGAAGTTTTTATTTTTTGTCTTTTTGTGTACTCTTTTTGTGTACTCTTTTTGTGTACTCTTTTTGTGTACTCTTTTTGTGTACTTGTCTTTTTGTAAACTTTTATTTGTAAACTTGTATTTGTAAACTTATATTTGTACCTTCATCTCCTTTTTGTACTCTCTTTCCTCACTTATCCGGCTGTCAGTAAAGTGCGAAATCGCCACGAAAAATTCGTCATGATTTCAATGTTTAAACCTTTAACATCCATATCAAGGACACCTTATCGTCCTGTTATATCACGAACCATCATCAGATCCTTACTCGCCACTCGATCTGTGTCCAACTCCACCATCAACCTTTTACAATCACAAGAGCAAATCGCAAACACCGATCTCAACAATACCACTGCTCAAGCAGAATTCTATAAACTGTTATTAGCCAATAACTACCCCCACATCGTTGTACAAAGATATGAAACTCCAGGGATTGCCAACTCCCCCGAATGTACTCAATTATACGCCGAAGCTTTGAATAAAGTAGGTAAGAAAGGTAAAGCCGAACAAGTAACTAAAGCTTTAGCTGGTGGTAACCTTGGATTTCCTCAAGGTTTTGGGTCCAAATATGAACCTGTTCATGTCATTGTTAGTGAAAGTATCTTCACCATCATCTCCAAATGGTTAAAATGGTTAATACCTGTGGCTTTAATCACTTATGGTGCCACAAATGGATTTAATTATTTAGTGGAGAATGGTACAATCTTTAAAAATACTGAGGTAGTTGATAAGTCAGTAGATGTTAGTCAGAGTACGGTAAAATTTAGTGACGTTCAAGGGTGCGATGAAGCCAGGGCGGAATTAGAAGAAATTGTGGAGTTCTTAAAGGACCCATCAAAATTTACTGGGTTAGGGGGTAAATTGCCTAAAGGGGTACTTTTAACCGGTCCACCTGGTACCGGGAAAACTTTGTTAGCCAGAGCTACTGCTGGAGAAGCTGGGGTACCATTCTTCTTTATGTCAGGGTCAGAATTTGATGAGTTATACGTTGGTGTTGGAGCTAAAAGAATCAGAGAATTGTTCAACCAAGCCAGAAGTAAGAGTCCAGCAATCATCTTTATTGATGAATTGGATGCTATTGGAGGTAAGAGAAACCCCAAGGATCAAGCCTATGCTAAGCAGACCTTGAACCAATTGTTAGTGGAATTAGATGGGTTCTCCCAAACCTCTGGTATCATCATTATCGGTGCTACCAATTTCCCTGAAAGTTTGGATAAAGCCTTGACCCGTCCAGGGAGATTCGATAAGGAAGTTAACGTAGAATTACCTGATGTCAGAGGTAGAGTTGATATCTTGAAGCATCATATGAAGAATGTCGAGACGTCAGGTGATGTGGATGCTTCTATCATCGCCAGAGGAACCCCAGGATTAAGTGGAGCGGAATTAATGAACTTAGTAAACCAAGCAGCTGTTCATGCATCACAATTATCAGCTCCTTCTGTGGATATGAGTCATTTTGAATGGGCCAAAGATAAAATTTTAATGGGTGCCGCAAAGAAGAAAATGGTGATCACAGAAGAAAGTAGAAGAAATACCGCGTACCATGAAGCTGGTCATGCCATCATGGCCATGTTCTCTAAAGGTGCTACACCATTGTATAAGGCCACCATCTTACCAAGAGGTAGAGCTTTGGGGATAACTTTCCAATTACCTGAAATGGATAAGGTGGATATGACCAAGACCGAATGTTTCGCCAGATTGGACGTATGTATGGGTGGTAAAATAGCGGAAGAGATTTTCAATGGACCTGAGAATGTTACAAGTGGGTGTTCATCTGATTTAAGTAATGCCACAAACGTAGCTAGAGCTATGGTGTTATCTTATGGTATGAGTGATGAGATTGGACCTATCAAATTAAGCGATGACTGGGAAAGTTGGTCTATCAAGTTAAGAGATTCAGCCGATAAAGAAATAAGGAAGTTCCTTATTGATAGTGAAGCAAGAACCAGAAAAGTGTTGAATGAGAAGAAAGTGGAGTTAAAGAGATTAGCTGAAGGATTATTGGAGTACGAGACATTAACTAAAGATGAGATGGAGAAGATTATTCGAGGTGAAACTATCAATAAGAATAAAATGATCAGTAATACGGTCATAAATAAGAATTACGAGAATATTATTGAACCTAAACTTCCTAATTAGCATGTAAATATAGATGTGTAGTTTTTTTTTGTGGATAATATACACAAATGAAAATGCAAGTACAAAACCACAAATACAAAATCACAAGTACAAGTACAAGTACAAGTACAAACCCAAAAAAAGTCTCGCATCAATTTGGTTCGTAACACTTACTCATGTATCATGTACTATCATGTGATATGCACGTGATTATTTTCTAGTCATATACACGACCTGTAGACGCATTCAATAAAAAAAAGATTACCTATAACCCACGTGGACCCTGGAATAGAAGTTTGTTTTAGGTAAGCATTTTAGTGATATTTCTTACCGCCCAGTAGTCATGAGACTTTAACGATACTCCACCCCCAAACAATAGATTTAAACCTTCAACTCTATGATTCAATACCCTAAGTCTTCCCCTTACCCAAGCCGCGTTATATGTGTCAACGTTTTTGACATGTTAACGCTTATAATTTCCCTTGAAAACTCTGTAATTACACGGCATCCCGACCTAATTCCTCCATTCCACCCAAAATCAGTAACTGATTCCTCTATTCCGTAAGAGGTTTTTTCCACAAACCCACTGGAACTGCGAAACTTTCCACTCAACTATAAGTCAGATTTTATCACCATTATAGCCATTGGTTTACCTATACTTACTGTTTGAAGGTGTTGACAGTAAGATAAGTTAATATTAAGTCCATTGACACGTAAGTTTTACCACAACTCCAATTTTAGCTAGGTTTTTAAGTTACCCAACCCGCTACCACTGAGTATCCTTAATATCTAAGGATCCATACAATTTATCATGGATCAGTCAACGGATTGGTACAGTAACAAATCAGATACCCCTTATTATGAGATCAATGATATTAATGACGAGAAGTTTAATGATAATGACATCATTAACCATATAGCGTCAAATATCTATGATCAGAACTCCAATTATCCTTATGAATTTGATTTGAATGAATTAGATAACAATTATATGAATGGACAAGGTGAAGGAGAACAAGGAGAAGGTGAAGGTCATCATGCAAATCAAAATGGCCAGAATCACTCAAATCATAATGGAAGTTCTATAATGCAACAAATTGCTGAAGCTAATCATAATAACTCTACAGCATTCCCACCATCTACTACCATTGAAAATACTCCTATGATGATGGCTAAGGGACATTTGAAACAATTGGATGATCACATGATCAATTCACCTATCTTACCTAGTCAAAATGATAAATCGTTTAATAACCAACATTACTATCATAAATTACAAAGAAATGAATCTAAAGAATTATTTGAACTTCCACAAAATCATATCAGACCTGATGCAGTATTCACTCCTTTAGTATCACCTTCACAAACTCCTTTAGATAGGAAATATTCTAATCCAATTAATACAACATTTGAACCATTAACTTCACCAGCATTAAATGCACAAAATCAAAAAGGTTTAAATAAGAGAAGATCTTCACTGTCTGCATTTCCTACAGTTGATGATAAATTAATTAATAAAAGAAGAACACCTCATGGAACTCCCATCTTAGCTTCAAATAAAAAATCTCCATCATCACATTCAAATTCAATATCGGTTTCAGGATTTGAAAAATTACCTGAAAGTTCCATTAACTATTCCAATTCCAATTCAAATTCAAATTCAAATTCAAATACTCCAATGTTACCTCCACAAAAGAAGATTGATAATACATCACCACAATTAATGAGTTTTACAATGGGGAAATTAGCTAAACAACAATCTCAATCTTCATTCGAGAATTCAGGTAGTCCTACAATTAAATCTCGTAACTCTTCAATTTCCCAATCGGCAGAGAATTCACCAAATTTAATGGCTAGAAAGGAGAAACCTGCTATGAAAAAGGCTTCTCATAAATTAGCTGAACAAGGAAGAAGAAATAGAATGAATTTAGCTGTTCATACTTTAGGAGGATTGATTCCTCAAAATTATCATGATCAAGTAACTATTCCTTCTAAAGCTACTACTGTTGAGTTAGCAGCAAAGTATATAAAAGATTTATTGGCAGAAATTGAAGATTTAAAGAATAACATGTAGTATATTGTGAAATTTGCAGATTTGTAAAAATATAAATAAGTAGAACTTTCTTAGGACCTCTGTCTTGAAAGCTTTATCGCTAGGGCTTTACTTACTTTAGATAAGAGGTTGTGCTTCTTTAGAGGTACCTTGCCTATACTTCTTATCTTTCCCAATTAGGAAACGCGAAGGTCCAAATCCATCAGATGGAAATAGTTGAACAAAAGACGGATACATTCTAAATCCGTTGGTGTCTTCCCCTTGGAGACCTTATCTTCACATCACGAAACTCAACGAATCAAAGGATTCGTTGGGATATCGCAAGTACCTCCGAATCGGTTGTTTAATGTCGTGTTTCGCCCAATTCCGTGATTTTACGGGAATCGTCCGTGAATTTTCTCTCTCTCCGCTTGTTCATACAAAAAGTACTTCCAACGGATTAAGCGTTGACTATGTCTTATCATCTAGAAAGCTGTCTATAACCATATAACCCTTCTGTAAGGCATTCCCGCCTTGTTTCATAACTCTAAAATTAAAACCCTTCAAACCATCACCATCAACGGAAATTGATCTTCTTCATCAGCCGTGCGTCTCAATTACCATCCATAAACTATAAAAATACCCATTTCCTGACTATTCATCAGTATATCATGTCTCAGAGATCAAGTAGTGACACTGTCACCAGAAATACAGCCAAAAAATTCATCGAAGCAGATGCTGGAGATGGTACAAAAAGAGAGGATCATTATCTTCATGGTATCAAATTGATCATTTTGATAGGTTCCTTGATGTTAAACATGTTCTTATGTGGATTGGATCAAACTATTGTTGCCACAATCTTAACAGACGTAACAAACAAATTTAACTCCTTCGATAAGGTAGGTTGGTTAACCTCAGGGTATCTTTTACCTATGACGGTATTGTCTGCAAACTGGGGACAATTCTCCATTTTATTCGGTAGGAAATGGGTGATGATTATCTCCATTATCATCTTTGAAGCTGGATCCTTGATGTGTGCCTTATCCCCCAATATGAACACTTTGATCGGTGGGAGAGTTTTAGGAGGAATTGGAGCTTCAGGGATCCAATCCAATGTTTTCATTATTGCTAGTGAAGCTGTGGATATTCACCACAGACCTATTGCATTTACTGCTTTTGTTAGTGCCATGGGGATTGCTTCCGTTGTAGGACCATTGATAGGGGGTGCGTTCACCACCACCGTCTCATGGAGATGGTGTTTTTACATCAATTTACCTATTGGTGGATTAGCTGCTGTGTTCTTCTACATCGTCTTCAATCCTCCAAAACCTGTTAGAAACTTCAAGGAAGCTCTTAAGAAAATCGATTATATTGGGACTTTCCTTGTTGCTGGAGGCTTGACTGTCTTCTTATTGGGCTTAACTTTAGGTTCTAACAGACAATACGCTTGGGGTTCAGCGGCAGTCATCTTATGTCTTGTATTGGGAGGTCTCACCTGTATAGGGTTCATGGTATGGAATTGTAAATTCAGTCCCAACCCTTTAATCCCAATGGACGTAGCTAAAGTACCCCAAATCAATGCCTCCATCGCCGGTATCTTCGGTATGTATGGTTCTATGACGGTCATGGTATTATACTTATCCATCTACTTCCAGAACATCTGTCAAAGAAATGCTCTTCATGCTGGGTTAAGTCTATTATCCTTAGTCATCCCTATGATCATTTGCTCGTTTATTATGGGGCTTCTTATGAAGAAAACAGGATTACTGAAACCTTTCGGAGTGGTTGGAGGTGCTTTCATTTTCATAGGGGCTGGGGTAGTATGTTTATTGGACGTAGATTCTTCCAACGCACAAAGAATCGGACTTCCTATTATTTCCGGGTTTGCCAATGGGATGGTAATGCAATCATCCATATCTTCCTCCCAATTGGCTTCTCCTAAGATCCCTGGTGCTATGATCATGACCACTTCTTATGTTATGTTCGCAAAGAACTTTGGTGGTACTTTTGGTGGGATTGTTTCCCAAATGGTGTACAATACTTCCTTTTACAACTACTTATCTTCAGCATTGAACAAGTTACCCAAAAGTGATCCTTCCTTGTACAAACAATTCCAAGATTATACCGTTGAACAACTTATGAGCTCAACTGATTTGCTCCATGACTTATCTTCTGAAGGTGTGACTTTCCTTAAACACTATATCATGAAAGCTATCACACATGTGTTCTATTTCAACTTAGCTCTTGTAGGTATCTGTTTCTTAGGATGTGTTTTCTTATCCAACAAGAGAATCCCTACCAAAGAAGAAATCAGAACCAAAGAAGAAAGAGAAATTGAAGAATTAGTAGCTGAAGATAAAAAGGCTGAAACACAATCTCTCCCCAGTGAAAAGGTTTAGATGGAGGAATGTATATGATAACTTACAGGGATCTTGACTCGCGGCTTTTCTCAAATAGCCTTGAAACACAAAAATCTCTACTAACACAATCATTTTGGATGATCAGTTCAACGGAGGTTACTAGGAAGATACCTTAATTCCCTAGAAACCTTATCTCTCTCTTTCTGCCGCTTCAAAGGGATTTCTGCATTTGCTGTCAAAGTTCCCTTTTAGTCGCCGTGCTTTTCCGTTTGATGTCCGTGATCCGTTTGCTGTCAAAATCCCGCTGCGATGTCCGTACTCCGTGTTTGATGTGAAATATCACCATCAACGGATTACACCAAATAGAGACCTGATATCCTTTACGCTACTCACATATGTGTTCACAATTATCCGAAGTGAACCCGCTAAATATCATTCTCTAATCCCCCCTTCTTCAGTCAAAACTATAAAATCCATTTTCTCGCTAGCAAATCAGCCTTTCACCTTAATGACTAGCCGTGCGTAGTACATGTCACCATATAAAAAGGTACGTATCCCCCTGATTTTAGATCCCATCATAAAATGTCTTCAAACACTGACACAATCACAAGAGAGAAAGCTAAAAAGTTCATAGAAGCAGATGCCGGAGATGGGACTAAAAGAGAAGACCATTATCTTCATGGTGTCAAACTTATTATATGTTTAGCTTCCTTAATGTTGAATATGTTCTTATGTGGGTTAGATCAAACCATCGTAGCCACCATCTTAACTCAAGTCACCAATCAATTCGATTCTTTTGATAAGGTGGGTTGGATTACCTCAGGGTATCTTTTACCTATGACAGTGTTATCGGCCAACTGGGGACAGTTATCGATTTTGTTCGGTAGGAAATGGGTGATGATCTTTTGTATTGTAATCTTTGAAGCCGGGTCATTGATGTGTGCCTTGTCTCCCAATATGAACACCTTAATTGGAGGTAGAGTCTTAGGAGGTATTGGAGCTTCAGGTATTCAATCCAACATCTTCATCATAGTTAGTGAAGTAGTTGATATGAACCATAGACCTATTGCTTTCACAGCATTCGTGTCAACTATGGGTATTGCTTCGGTCGTTGGACCTTTGATTGGTGGTGCGTTCACCACTAATGTTTCTTGGAGATGGTGTTTCTATGTCAATTTACCTATCGGTGGTGTAGCAGCTGTGTTATTTTACATTGTCTTCAACCCTCCAAAGCCTGTGAGGAATTTCAGAGAAGCTGTTAAGAAGATTGACTATGTTGGGACATTCCTTGTTGCTGGTGGGTTGACTGTCTTCTTCTTAGGTTTAACCTTTGGGTCCAACAGACAATATCCATGGAACTCTGGGGCAGTTATCTCATGTATAGTTCTAGGATTTGTTATTATGGTAGCATTTGTCTTCTGGAACTGGAAATTTAGCCCAAATCCTTTAATTCCTTTAGAGGTAGCTAAGGTCCCCCAGATCAATGCCTCAGTAGCAGCCATGTTTGGGATGTTTGGTTCTATGATGGTGATGGTATTATACTTATCCATTTACTTCCAGAACATCTGTCAAAGGGATTCACTCCATTCAGGGTTAAGTTTGTTACCTTTGATCATCCCAATGATTGTCTGTGCCTTCTTCATGGGAATCCTCATGAAGAAGACCAGGTTAGTCAAACCTTACGGTGCCCTTGGAGGTATCTTAATCCTCGTAGGAGGTGGTATAGTGACATTATTGGAAGTGGATTCATCTAATGCCAAAAGAATCGGTCTCCCTATTGTTGCCGGGTTTGCTAACGGGATTATCATGCAAACAGCAGTATCATCATCTCAATTGGCTGCCCCTAAGACCCCAGGAGCCATGATTATGACCACTTCCTATGTGATGTTCTGGAGAAACTTGGGTGGTACTATAGGTGGTATTTTATCAGGGGTGGTCTACAACACTTCCTTCTACAACCATTTAACATCAGCTTTACACCGTATTTCTACCGATGATCCTTCTTTATACAACCAATTCCATGGGTTGACTGTAGAACAACTAATGGGTTCTACTGATTATCTTCGTGACTTATCTTCTGATGCCGTTTCATTCCTTAAGCATTACATAATGACATCCATTACCACCGTGTTCTACCTTAACTTAGGGTTTGCAGGTATTTGTTTCTTAGGATGTGCATTTTTGACCAATAAGAAGATTCCTACCAAAGAAGAGATCAGGACCAAACAAGATAGAGCTGTGGAAGAAGCTGAGAAGGAAGCTGAGACCGAGAAAGGTGATGAACCTGACAAGAGTGAATCGGAAAACATCGCCGAATCAAATAGTGAAAAAGTGTAATGCATATTTTGCGACGAATAGTGCATATTTAATTCCGTGTTTTAAATAGTTTATGTACATAGTTATTTACATGATTTGTGGACTCACTTTCTGTGGACTTTTGGCCTAAAACCTATCATCTTCAGGCCACCAATTGGGTCTCATAACCTTCAACCCAATAAACTTTGGATTGAGACTTGGTACTTCTACTTTGAAGTACACATCCTTAACAGACTCTAATCTTAATAGAATGAACCCTAAATTATCTTGAACAGAGAGAATCTTCCCTATGTTCAGTTTCCGTTTCTTCATCTTTCCGAAAGGTGAAGCCACGGCCTCTTCTGAAGTTTCCTGTTCTATCAAAGGTGTAACTTCAAGATTCTCCAAACCTGTGGTACTTAAATCTTCAGTAACTTCTCCGCCAACTTCAAGTTTGAGATCATCCATTTCATCGATTTCAGCCAACTTTTCATCGGTCAATTCAAAGAATTGAAAGGGAAAAATACGTTTCCTTAACACTCCTCCATTGTAGGTCCTACTGGTCAATTCCTGACCAACATAACATCCTTTATCAGCAGACATTCCGTTGATATAATCAATATTCATATCAAAAGGTAACAATTGGAAGTTCTTAGGAGCATCACTAGCTTCAAATAATCCATTCATGAATCTCCTTTGACGATATTCTTTCTCTTCTACCACCTTCACTGGGAATTTGGTTCTAAATGATTCACTAAGGAAACTCTCATCGATTTCCCCGTCAGTAACCAATTTAATCCCAAAGTTAGGGATCCTATTATCTACCGCCCAACCTATCAACTTACCGGCATTGGCCTTATTCACAAGCACTTCATCCTCCACCATTTGATCAGAATGTTTCTCGGCATCTTTGGGATTAAATGTATAACAATATTTAGCCTGTAACTCCTCTAAATACTCATCAAACTCCATACTATCGTGGTAAACGTAGTACGACTTCAACGACGTTTCTTCAAAATTCACCTTGGCCCCTAACTTGTACATGTTAAGCATGAACATCAACTTACTGGTGATGGAACTTTCTACCTCAATCATGAACTGGGGGTCTTGTTGGGGGGTTCGGAACGGATAGATGAAGCAGTCCGTCAATACCCTACCTTTAGCATTCAAAAACATTGAACTAACACCGTCACGACGGATCATTATATGGTTTTCAGGATCGTATAAGTCTTCATGCATTATTCCCCAGTCTTTCTTTAGGTCGAGAATATCGTTCAAATGGGCATGACGAATATCCACATCGGAAATGGTGTGTTGGTTCTTCTTGATGATGTTGGGGAGAAACCTGGTAGTGACAAGGCCGTTAAGGAAGGAGGTGGTATCAGGGCCTGATAGTTTAATGATTGATTTGGATAGTTTGGATAGACTCATGATGAGAAATGCGAGTGAGAGAAGTGAAGATGGGGAGAGATTAGCGAGGGCTGGTGGCGCGCGGAGGCACAATTCCTCAGTGCAGGCGCTATTAGGGAGAGTGCGACAGAAAACATATATTAAGAGTTAGGGCTGGAGAAGGTTGTAGTGGTTGTTGCTGTTGTACGAGTAGTTACTGTTGTAGTGGCAGCAGTGAATACGTCACTACTGTACTCACATATTCAAAGGTCTACCTATCTCATTCTTAGGCCGTTCAGTCATCCTCTCACTAGACCACTCCCTCAAATCATCCACACTCTTATTCAACTTCTCCCTGATTCTCTCATTCAAATCGAATTTGTTCTTCAAATCGGCCTTCAAATTGACTTGCGATTGACGACTAGACAACGCTGGCGAGTGTAAATAACTATTGGAGTTGTTCAACTCTGAGTTACGTAAATCTAACTCCCCAAAATCAAAGTACCCATAACCACCTAAATAATCAAACTCTGAAGATGAATTGGTCATTGGTGAAGAACCCATAGATTCTGGATCTTCAAAATTAGACACTGGGTTACTCAATTGACTACCTTGGTACACTTGTCCAGATCTTTCTCTGTCAAACCTATCAACCAGAGACATGTCCCGTCTGGCTGGTCCCTCACCAGGAGTACCCAACGGAGTATTTACCGAACTCTCGGAAATTTCAAATCTAGGACTCTTATTATCATATGAAATCGTCGCTTGACCTACTGATAACTCAATAGGATGTTTAGTAGCTGCGGAATCGATATTCAAGTTCTTCAATTCGTTTTCAAACCTCAATCTTTGTACTTCATATGATCTATAACTGTTATCCCTATTGATATTATCCAAAAGATCACTCTTAGACATCAAAATCACCTTAACTTCATTGACGATTTTGTGTAATGTATGTAAAAATCTATCATTTTGACGGAATTTTGAACTCAATGTGAGTAATACCTTATCAGTATGAATGATATATCCAATCCCGAACCCTTGATCAGTAGCGGGAGGGATCCCAAATAGGTAAAGCGCGGGGTTACCACAATTTGAGATAAGTAACTCCGGAGTTAAGATACGTCCCAAAACGGCATTGGACAAAATAGGTAAGTAATTGGTAGATAGCGCTTCAAAGTCCAAAGGTGCTAATTCCGAATTGATGGAGTTCAAGAACTTAGAAGCTTTTGGATGGTTAGTGATGTGCAAAAGACTAGTAAGATGACGTTCGAACCCTTTCCCCTTCATAGCATTCAAATATTGAGCTGTATGGGTTTTACAGCATTTATTGAACAATTCCCATTTTTTAGATTTTGAGGAGGTGGTGATAAATAATTTGACAAGATTAGTGATATCGTCGTTCTGAACCGCTATCAATTCCGTTCTAGCATCACGGAATTTCCTGGTAGTGATAGGTTCTAAGGTATTACAGATTTTCCCATATAATGAATAATTAGTGATTTGTAAACAAATTTGAATCACTGAATCAATGGATATTTCAAGCTTGGACAATAACGATACATCAAATTTCAACTTAATGGTGGTGTACAAATGTTGATTGATCAAATCAGCCAATCTTGTTTCACTCAAATGGATCAAATTCAATAATTCCGGGGTTTTATTGATAACCAACCTTTCGTAATTGGGTTTATCGGAACTGAGTTTGTTGGACACAAACTTGATTTCTCCGAATAAACTGTACTCTATGGCATTGATATTTTTAGCCAATTTTAAGATCAGATCGGTATAGATGTCACTAATGAATCTAAGAATGGCCGTAGAGTCCATAGAAGTACTCTCCCAGACAATCCCAGCTACACTATTTGCTGTGACAATGATCTGTAACTTATCGTACCATCTTGAAGTACAACTACCAACTTGAACATTATGTTCTACTTTGGAAGATCCATGAGAAATACATTGAGTCTTCTCCTGATCAGTGGTAGGAGTGTTATCATCAAGAACAACCACAAACAAAGCATCATCAATGGTTTGTAAGTTCTCCAGGTTAGATTTAGAGAGTTCAATTCTACTTAATCTCCAATAATTATGATTCTGAGTGGTAAGGGAACCGATAGCATTGTTGATTCTATCGATAGCATCGAATTTTTTTGAGTCAATGAGAATGTCTTGTAAGATCAACGACATATCATAGTCATTGAAGTAAATTTCATTATCACCATTCAACACTTCGATCTTATAGAACTGATTATGGGAGATTACCACAATATGTTGGGAGTTTGGACATTTTTGGATCTGTATATGATGGTAATTGTCGGTAGAATCAACCTTGGGAACTCTGGTAGTTCCGAAAAGGTTCTTATAACAGTTCATAGTTAAAGGATTACCATTTTTCGGAGTTACGTCCGGTTTCAAAGTTTCGTGTCTTAAACTGATGATAAACTTCAAACTGGAATTGATCAAACTAGCAGCTCGTTGTTGTTGATTGGGTGGGTTCATGAACTTAGAATAAGGGTCTTCTTGTAAGACCAAGTAAGGATTTCTAGGTAGGATATCCCCTCTTAAATCGCCATAAATTCCAGGGTTTGTCTCATCATTGATACTGTTAAGATAACAATGATGGCCATCTTTTTGTGAAACCGAAGTTAAATGTTGTTGAATCTGGGAAATAAGGGGATTATTCAAAAACTCTGTAGACTCATTCAATAACTCGTTATATTCATCCACAGAAACCAAAGGTTTGATGGCTACTAGCAATTGATTGATAGTGGAACTCAAAGAAGGTACCGGCAATTCAGGCAAGGAATCTTCATATTGAAAAGTGGCCATGACGGTGTTAGGAATTTGGGAATGATCGTTTTCTTGAGTTTTGGGTATTTTGTGGGGGTGATGCGCGGACATCATGTGATGTGTCATGTGATTCACACATGATCAAAATTGTTTGAAATAGGGGCTGAAAGGTATGGATATCATTTAGTACTTAAAAAAAATGATTTTGTACCTGTTATCTACTTAACCCTTACTATTTACGTCACCTCTGATGTAGTCTCAGCCTTTGCTTTCAGCCTCTACTTCTAGGCTACTTCCAGTCCATTCTCAGCCTTAATTCTCAGCCAGTCCAAGCCTCTTATCCTCCATTCCCCAACATTGTTAACACGGGGAATCTTACCGATATTGGCGTAAGAATATTTTAGAGGCATTGACAAACATTCAATGCAGGATATGATAGAAGAGGAAGTTCCCGAATTTCATCTCATTCGGCGAATTATCCTAATTGTCACGGCTGTGTGATCCGAGATTCTAGCTCTGCGATTTAATTATCATTAACTAACAAAACACAGTACCAAAACCTGCTAAGCCCTCCAAGCCTAGTTATTATATCCTGTGACAAGTTTTCCGGTTGAAATTCCCGCAGACCATCACAATTTAGGTTGGTGTCAAAGGCTTTGAATCGGGAACGTTGCCGACATTAAGTGATGTGCCGTCAATAATATTTCAACGGGAAGGAAGATTTTCAGAGCCCCGAAATTTCTTTGATCTAAAGTGATTAATGATGTGTCATATTCTACCAACTATTACCATCTATATTAATCTTCCAACCTCTACGACCTCCCATCATCTCCTCCACCCAAATCTCATCTCTTCCAAATCCTGATAAGGCTGATAACATGTGTCAAAAATGAGGCTCATTGAGGTATTTTCCTAACCAGGAATTCACGGAATAGGAAATCCTTGAACGAGGAGAAAGTCAAAGAGAATTATCCCTTACCATATATTCATAAATCGTACTAAGAATGAGTATAATTATTAATCAAATCATTAGATTCTAGAGCTTTAGCTTCATCCATCAAAGGTTTTATACAAAGCCAACCAGTTTCAGTTCTAAAATGTCTAGATAATGCATCACTACGAGCAAACTTCTTTCCACAGCCCCATTTAGTTTTACCATCTTTTAAAAACCCTTCACATTTAAAATTCTTCTCTCCATTATGTAAAAGTTCATGTCTCTTCTTATCATGACTTCTAGCAAATGTCTTTGGACAATATGAACATTTAAAAGGTTTCTCTTTTGAATGGGATTTCATATGTGACTTTAAATTATATGGTTTAGCAAATATCTTCCCACATATCTGACATGGTAATTTGGTTTGATCTTCACTGATATTGTTGGTTGATTTAGATCTTCTCTTTCTCTTTAAACTAGGGGAGTTGGTATAATTTATAATGGAACTGTAATCAATAGAATATTTATCATCATCTTTTTCCATATAAGAATATTGTAAATCATAATTCTGATTCATAAGAACTGTTTGATTATCTTGCATACCATGAGTTGTCATATTTACACCAGTCATTGGCATCATATTCATTTGTACTGGCATTTGACCAACTGGCATTTGTACTGGCATCTGAGTCATTTGTTGATGTAAAGCCATTTGTTCATCCCATCCATCTTTTGAAGAATAAAATTGTAAAGGAGGTAAATTATTCAGAAGTCCCGTTACTTGTTGTGATTGATTCTTCACTGGTAATATGGACTTCTGATAAGGGTATGATAATGATGGTAATAATGGTTTAATATCTTGATTATACATATTAGATATCATTCCCTTAGGGTGTTCGTAAATTTGATGGGTAACCGTTTTTAAGGGATTTACTTTTGCTTAAATAGTTTTTTGTGGAAAAAAAATGGCCAAAATTCTGACAGCTCGCGGGTTCCTAACGCAAAGGATAACAAGTCGTGGCATGTCGCAAAACCTGTCAAAAACTTTTTAAGCCATTGAGAGATTTTAATTGGGTGGGATGGAAGTGTTTTATCATTTAGCAATTGAAAGGATTAAGTTTAAAACTATTTTTAATTGTTTATGATATAAATGAGTTAATTTTATTACCTAAAATTCGTGTTAAGGAAGTGAGCCGATAACATTCCGATCCGCTAAGCCCTCATTCAATGAAATTTTTAGTTTTCTCCTTTTTTACGATACTGCCAACTGGTTAGGATATTAGGAAGAATATGCGAGTGGGTTTATTGTTGGAGGAATATTTTCGGGCTGTACAAAAACACATATCCTTTTAACCAAGCCTTTTTTGACTTCAGGAGGTCGGTGTTAAATACTTAGGGTCGGGATAATAACCTTAAGCTTTTGATATGTTTTGGTACGCATCGGGTTTACCAAAGGCATTCCGAATGGATTTTCACAAGCCTTTAATATGAAATTATTGTCGATCTATAAGAGTTGAGGGATATTTGAGCACAGCCATCTGTACGCGTTGAAACATATATTTCCTAAGCCCTACCTTACCCCGATAAGTATTGTTATTGATTTATTTTTAAGACCTTTACGTCAACCAAACTTTAAATTGAGCCCCGGACTTGGGAATTCCCTGGTTCTTAATATTCCTGGATATTATCATTGATATCAGTGATTTTACAGTTGGAGATAGTGATAACTATTAAAGCAGAGTCATCGTTGGCATAATTATCCAATTGTTTGTTATCGATGTTGGAGTTGTTCAAATGCAAGTTTTTAAAGAATTGGAACCTTTCATCTTTGTCATCCAAAATCTTACATTCACCATTTAACATCACAGAAACTGAATTTAATTCATTTTTGTTCAAATTGGTGATCAATTCGAATAAGGAGTTTCTTCTACCGTTTTCTTCTTTCTTATCACTGATCCAATCGTGAATTAACATTGATACCTTGTTGTTCTTAGTAATATTCTGATATTTGGTAGTATCCTTAGGAGTAGAAATGATTATGAATTGATTGTCACCATCTTCATAGTATGTGTAATTCATCAAGGAGACATGAGGAAAGTCATTGTAACTGGTAGCTAAATGGAGGAATCGAGTTGATTTGATCAACTTCTTGCCTGATTCTGGTATCATGATGTCGCGAATTGTGAGATTGCTGAGGAACAGGTAGGCACAGGTAGGCACCTACCTGTTGCCACCTATGTGTTATAACTACTCATGTACCACTACTTGTGTGTTACCGCTACTACGTTTCGTCACTACCCATGTACCACTACTTGTGTGCGATTACTTGTGTGTTAACAGTATCAGATATATGTACCAGATGTGATCAGTATTTGACCAATCTGAGTTTCACTATATACGAAACTAGCTCAAGTGATATATCACGACATGTGATTTGATGATCCTATCGGATCAAGCTTTCAAGAGATGATGTTATTTACTTACAGAGATCAACTTCTTTTACTGATCTTACCTGTCGTGTTATCCTATTCTCATGTTATCTTACCTATCATGTTTCTCCACCACAACCGTGACTACCATTGTTCAAAGCCCTCTAAGACACAGAACACATCTCCTCCCCCTTCACACCCACCGTCTGGCAGTACTTCTCTCTGGTTCAACTCCTCCCTTAACCTTCCCTCACTAAATCTGAAAATCTCGCGAACATCAATGGAGTTTGGTGATGAGTTCACTCCTGTTAGTAGGCTATCGAAAGAAGAATTGAACGAGGATATCTTATTGAAACAACTCAAACAGAAGCAAAATATCAGAAAAGAAGAGACAGCCAAGAAGAGGTCTGCCACATTGAACTTCTTCCAAAACTTCAAATTATCCAACACAGAAACAAAGAAAAGGAAAATCGACGTGTCTGATGCCCAAGAAGAAGCTGACAACAACGCCGACACTTCAGAAGTTTCAACAGACGAAACATATTCCCTAGCTGATGTGGAGTTCATCAAAAAGACCATCAAAAAACAACTTTTGAATCCTACTTTAGACACTCCTCAGTTTAAAGAACTCTTCAATATCATGCAGAACACCGTCAGAGATAATGAAGGAACTTCCACGGTACTTATCGGCCCCAAATCTTGTGGAAAAACCACTCTCATCAATCAATGCATCACTAAACTAAACAATCTTTATCCAGATCAATTCTTCGTCATTAGACTCAATTCCTTTATTCACAACGATGATATCAGTGCCATCAGAGAAATAGCTACTCAATTAAATGGCTTTCTCAAGAGCCATGGCCATTCCTTGAACATAGAGTCACGTCAAATCAATAATGCTTTCAAACAAGTATTGGGAATATTGGAATCTGATGTTGGGGTATCCTTCATCTTCATCATCGATAACCTTGAAGACTTCACCACGGGAAATAAGCAAGTGTTGTTATATAATTTACTCGATATTACCACCAATTCCAAACTGGTTTGTGTCATTGGTACCAGTACTAAATTCACCACCAGAGAATTATTGGAGAAGAGAGTTCGTTCCCGTTTCAGTCAAAGATTGATTATTATGAATAAAATATCTAACATCGATTCTTTCACACGTGAATGCTTGAAAGGTTTCAAGTTATCGGAAGAAGACCGGGCCTTGTTGGATAATATGGAATATGGACTTGAATGGAACCGACAGTTCGATACTATTGGTTCTAGCTTAAAGAAATTGATAGTTATGAACTTTAATACCGTCAGAAGTATCCGAGTGTTCAATAACTCGATGTTTCTTCCGTTATCAATGATTTCCACCACCCTGCCTTTATTGGATGATTCAAAAATTTCATTGAAACCTCCACAAAATTATATCCAATCACTCATTGAAAGTTTATCTGCAACCGAAGTTCTTTTGGCCATTGCTTGTGCTAGAGTTTTGGAAAAATCCAATTTATTGGCCCTAAATTTCAATCTCGCTTACCAAGAGTATTCAGCAATGATGAAAGAGTTTAATGAATCTAGAACAATCCTCAAAACTTCATCTATAGCCAATCACGCTATTTTAAATAGTGTCAAAGTTACCACCAAAATCTGGAATGCTGATATCATGAAAAATTGTTGGATGGCTTTATATAGATTAGGTATATTGATTGAACATGTACCTAATACTGTAGAAAGAGGTATAGCTACAGGAAATTCCAACAAATATTTCATGTTGGATGATAACAAAATGTGTCAATTAGATATCTCTTTAATGGAATTGAATGGTTTGGTATCAGACAAATTCAAGACCTTAACTAAATTGTAGTATAGAATATAAATCCGTATCTCCGAAACACCTGGAATTAACTTACTTCATGGGGTCATGGCATGATCAACTGATTTTCAATAATGATATCATAAATTTTCGGTGGGACTTCCCAAATAGGAAACTCGCATACTTTTTGACAACCACATTTTTGTTAACTATGAGAAAGGGGATTTGTGCGTGCATTATTTACGACAATTATGAAACAGGGATTTGTTTCAGATTTTCTTTGCTCTGCCTATTTAAAGAAGTGTTTCCCCGATCAACAAGATTTACACACAGTTTTCTTTTTCCCTTACCCTTATTCTTATGACAGACATCGATAGTCCGTTATCATTTTCGAATTTACATAAAGTCTTACAGACAATTTCCAATGATATGGAGAACATTAAAGGGGTGATGGTAGAAAGTACGAGTTTATCATCTAATGAGTCCAAGTCCAATAATTCTCAAAATTCTTCAAAAACTTTATGCCAAACTGTCAATAAAGCCTTTGATAAAACTCCTAGTGGTAAAATAATGGAAGAAAACATAAAGGATATATATTCCTTATTGATCCTTAATATCAAATCCAACAGCAGAATAAGGAAATTCTCCTTAGGAAAACAACCACCATTTTCTTTCTCATATGAAGAAGGGTTGAGAATCTTGCAAAACTTGAATTATGATATTGAGACTTCATTATCAACAATTTCCTTATCTTATGCTTTTGGTGAAGATACTGCTGAGATTTTACTCCAGAAATTCTATGAATCGAAGTTGTTGCATAGTCCCCTTGATCGCACTCGAAATAAAATCAAACAGGGGATTTTTTTGCAGCCAACGCCAAAAGGGGTAGCGATTTTGTGTAACTTCATCAACAAAAATGGTATTAAATTAAAAGCTTTGCCGCCAGTGATTGTTTCTACGTTGAACTCTATGGAATTGTTCACATTTGAGAGGAACTATTTGAGTGACAAAATTGTTTATTCTGATTATCTAGTTAAAATCTTGTTTATTAAGATATTTGGTCCAAAACCTAATGTTTGGACCCCTAATAACAAAGAAGAGACCTTCAAGGTTAACATTAATGCTAATTTGGATTGCTTGACTGGTGAAAGTGTTGAGACTATCAACGAAATCAGAGATACAGTGTATACGAGTCCTTTACATCATAAGTATTTTACTAACCCTGGATCTGATGCCCATGTTCAGTATTATGTATCAACATCTGGTGTGAGACTCTTCCATAACAGAATCATCAAAGGGGTCAAACACAAATATGTGGTTAGTGGTAAAGCTATTGGACAATGGTTAATGGATTGCACTGATATCTTGACCACCAAAACTGTGGTAGAGATAGGAAATCTCTTCCTCAAATTGGGACTTTTAGTATCTTCAGACCATCAGTTCTCTATTGGACATGACACCTTCTATACTCTCAGTGAAGATGGTAAAAGGTTGGTTCAGTGGTATAGGAACAAGCAAAAGAAACTTAGAGTCAATTCTTCACCATCGCGTGATTTGAAAGGTTTTATAACTGATCCAGGACTCAGATATCTTTTCAAAATCCATTCCAATAATGAATTCTGTGGTGAAAACATTGACTGTTATAATCAATTAAAGCTTTATACCAAAAAACTCAAACTTTTGAATAAACTCATTGATTATGTGGAGAAACATGAATTGAGTAAATCACCAGAGTATCCCCTTAAGTTTAAGTCCCAAATTATCAAACTTTCTAATGATTGTTTATCTCTCGCTTATCATATTTACTTCACTTACTTGTCGTTGGATGCTTCATTTGTGTTGAATATCGATTACAGTTTGAGAAAGAAGGTTTCTTCTATTTTGGTAGAGCAAAAGAATTTTCGCAGCCAACCAAAATTTGCAGCATTTGAGGTAGCCACCAAAGAAAGTAATGAACACAACAGTTGCATGTTAGAACGGTGTAACTCTGGAGCATCTTCAGATCATTTGGATCAATCTTCGATCTTTAGTACCACTAATACCAATACTGTGATAGCAGAAGATATTAATATCTCATCCCCATCAAGTCCTAGGGATAAGGAATTTAATGATATTTACCAAACAATCGTAGGATTTGCTCCTTTAGTAAACGAACTAATGGTAGCCATCTATAAAATGATGGAAGGGGATTCATTCACTAAGTTTCTTAATTCCCAAATATTTCAAGAGTTCCAAATTATTTCAGAGGAAAACCCTAAGTAATCTTTGTAGAGTCCCTCTTTAGAGATGGTAAGTGTAAAGACCGTAAGTGTAAAGATCGTATACATTATGTACTATAATACATGAGATTAAGCCATTGGTTCTAAAGCAGTACCCTTTTTAATAGTAGCCCAACCAATCAAACGCCAATGTTTTTCAATACGTCTTGATAATGCAATTTTTTCGTTAACTTCAGTACAAGCAGGAGAAGTTAATTGTAATCTTGCCATATCAGCTTTAACAGCAAGAACTCTTGCCCCAGTAGCAGTTGAACCAATATTAACCATTAAAACTTCACCAGTTTCTAATTTACGAACTTTAGCACCTTTTTGACCATCAGTTTTAACCCCTAATAATCTTCTTAAAAGGAAATAATTAATTTCTATATCAGTATAAATAGAAGGTAAATCACCTTTTGCTCCAACAACTTGACCAACTAATCTATCAGCTCTACATAAAGTTGGATCAACTTTAGTACCAACCCCAATTAATCCACCAGGAACTGCAAATTTTAAATCATTATTTTCAGCAAATAATGAAACAATCTTTGAAAAAATTGGTTTACATTGAATTTTACTATTTTCATCAGTTGTAACAATACCTGGTCTAATTTCAATTTCATCACCAATCTTGAAAACCCCATTTAAGATAGATCCACCAGCAACACCTCCTTTTAAATCATCAATTTCAGCACCTGGTTTATTAACATCGAAAGATCTAATAACAATTAATCTTGGTGATACCATGAAATCTCTAACAGGAACTGGGATATAATTTACTATAAATTGATTAACAGCATCAATATTATATTTTAATTGAGCAGAAATTGGAACAATTGGAGCTCCATCAGCAATAGTACCTTTAATAAATTTCAAAATAGATTTTTCATGTTCTAATGCACTTTCTTCTCTCATTAAATCAACTTTATTCTGTAAAATAATAACATGTTGTAATTTCATAATTTCAATAGCTGCTAAATGTTCAGAAGTTTGAGGTTGAGGACAACTTTCATTACCAGCAATTAATAATAAAGCAGCATCCATAACAGCTGCTCCTGATAACATAGTACTCATTAAAATATCATGTCCTGGACAATCAACGAATGATACATGTCTTACTAATTTATATCTACCATTACATCCTGGTTGCATACATTTTGGTCTTATTTCTTTATCACTTTTAAATGATCTATAACATCCTGGAGCTTCACAACTTTCATTATCACATTTATAGATTTTGGCATTAGCATAACCTAATTTAATAGTAATATTTCTTTCTAATTCATCCTTAAAACGAACAGTCTGAACTCCTGAAATAGCTCTAACAACAGTTGATTTACCATGAGCAACATGTCCAATAGTACCAATATTGATAGTAGCTTGTCTATTGATAATTTCTGCTGATAATGGAGTTAATTTACTGAAATCTGGATTTTCAGATTGTTCAGGTAATCCACCACCTTCTTCAAATTCTCTTTTAGCTTGTTCTTCATCAAATTCTTCATCTAATCCAGCAAAAGCTACGGATTTTTTGGGTTTGGTTTCTTCAGTTTCTTCTTCGATTTCTTCGGTTTCACTGATATCGTGTTCATATTGTACGTCATATTCTTCTTCATTCATATCTCCCCCAATGACAATGTCAGGGGTGGCGTTATCTATATCATCATAAGACATCTTTAGACTCCTTCAATTTTTCAGTGAGAAAATTTTTTTTGATTCATAGTCGTGTGCGAGGGTAAAAGTCGCGCGACCTTTTGGCTGCCCTATCTATTTCACATATATTACATATAAACTGTTTGCATTTATTGGGCATGGAACCCGAAATCGTTCATGACACTGTCGACATCTTTCCAGAGTAAATCACTGTTTATGTCGATATTATCGAATTCTAGATTTTCAAGTCCTCCTTGAAGGGGTGACTCATGGAGAACCATTTGATTTAATGATAACTCTTTTTTATCGAATTTGGGGTTGGTTACGTTAGTAAACTGATTAAGAAGATCCGATTGTCCTTTGGATGAATGAGATCTATTGATGGTGTTCCCAGTGATTGCCATTCTACTTCCACCGAATGCTGGGGGTGAGTGCGACATTATTGGGGTATTGACCTTGAATGTCTGTTTGAATTGTTTTTCAGGAACTGGCATTTGAACATGTGATGAGCTACTGGAATCACTTTTAAGTCTTGGAGATGATTCATTGGAGTTTTCTACTAATTTGAAGATGGTACTTCTTTTATTGGCAGAAATAGGTTGAGGATCTAATGGAGTAGTTCTTATGATCTTTCTAGCCTTTGACTCAGCGTTGACGGTGTTACTCAATGATCTAGCTTTCTTCTTACTTGAAGTATTGGATCCAGAATTAGATTTAGGACTTCCTGCAGTTTGTTCATCTTCAGATTCGATGGCAGTTTCTTGATACCCGTATTCTTCTTCCTCTTCCTCTTCATCATCTTCATTCTTCTCTTCTCCTGAAATTTGCTCTTGGTTACCTCTGTTATTCTTCAACATTCCTACCTGTTGCCTCAAAAGGAATAAACAATCAAAAAACACTGATGCTGACATTCTACTTCTAATATCTATAGTCAAATTACTTTGATTGTTCTCATCCAATGTTCTCATCACTTGCCACATATTTCTCATGATCCCACTTGATCTATGAGCCATATCGTGTTTTAAAATCGATGCTTTGGCTGCTAAAGTGATAGCTGCTTGGTAACTTTGTTTCCCACTTCCTACATCTATAACTTTCTTTAGAGGTGAATGGATCAACTTGGAAACGATACATGATGTTTGCCAAAGACTTAACACATAAACTGATGGTAAGTACTTAACAAAATTCTTATCTTTGGCTTGACACATATGAGCAAAGTTAATCAAAGCTATGGCGGAATTATATAATCTGACTAAACCTTTTTGTAACTCAAAGAAAGCGATTCTAGATGAATCCATGAAATAATAAGTTAACAAATGAACTCTGGCAACTAACAATTGGAACTTCCTGAAACTTTCATTGTTAGGTAACTCATCAATCAATTTTAATTCCAATTCATCCAATTGTCTCAACAATACCTTCAATAACGGAAGACGCTCAGTAGGATCAATGAGTCCATAAGGATCAAGGGGATTTGAATTCAATGTCTTGGATGATTGGTCTTCGAATGATGCTATTTCTAACATGAAACGAATGGATTTAGGGATTTTTGTACTTTGTCGTATTGAAGACCAAATAGATGAATCAAATTGTACAAAAGCTGGGAACCCAAAAGCTGTAGCTATAGTTTGTGATACTATGTTACACAAAATCCAAGTTCTTAAATGTTCCTCACTTAATGATGGAGATAATGAAGGATTCTTGACGTTTATACCAATTCTAATGGCATGGAATAATGCTAATCCTATGGTGTTCCAAGAACTATCAGCACTTAACGATGATGTTATAGGTGGCCAATAAGTATAAATTAAGAAAGCTTGAACTGAATATACTGAACAAGCATTCAAAATAGGTTCATCTTCTTCTGTAGGTGTATATCTTATGATAGGAGAAATGGTGATTTCTGCTAAGATATCTTTGATGATAGGTGATAATCCTAACAAAAGACTATGGTTCTGATGTTCAGTCATTCTCCTTAATGAAACTACCATTATAACCCAAAATAACGCTGGACATAATCTATAAATCTTTTCAGGACCCTTTAAAACATCCACCACGGGTAAAATCGGATGATAATGGTTGACATATTCAAGATACAATGTTCTGATAGTTTCTGGTTGTAACGTAATGGAATCAAGGGTTTTAGCTTCACAGTGAAGAAGATGATCAGCTATAATGATATTTTGTGGTATATCGTTAGTCACGTGATCAAGCCCTATTCTGTTTATTGACGGAGTATCAGGAATTGAAGAAGGATTTGTTTCTCCAGACTTATGATCAGGAACGAGGGTTTGATGAGGTTGAAGGGGTTGATGAACTTGTTGAACTTGATGACCTTGATCTAAGTGATTTTCCATAGGTATAGGATAAGATTCTTGAATTCTCATTGGATAAGATAACTCAGGTTGAGGAGTATTATCTTCCAGAAAGTTAGCTAATGAAGGAATCTTATTTATCAATTCATGAGCTTGATTAGCAGTCAAAGTCTTCTTTAATTCACTAAATTCTCTTTCTATTTGAGCGATTCTAGCCCTTTTATAAGTTCTTTTATAATCTGATCGAAGATCACATTTTAACCCTTTCTTTTCACATCTACTACATGGATTTGGATGTTTTTCATGGGCATCACATTTAGATTTTTGTTGTCTACATTCAACACAAGCTATCTTTTTAGGTTTACCTGTTTTAGTTGCCGTCACGGGACTTTCATATCCTGACCTATTATTATCTTCTTGTTTGATCTGTTCAGATAATGTGTTGAACTCTTGAGTGATATTGGCTATATGAGCCAAGTTATGTAGTGAGTTTTGTCTTAGTTCATTATTCATGATGCGATGAGAATTTCGCACTGTCAGCTTCTCACTATATCTTCAATCAGACGTCACCATACCTTGAACATTTAAGGTGAGGAAGTAAAGAAGGGAAGAAGTGAACAAGCAACATGATTAAGATAGTATCAACTTTAAGACTGGCAAGTTTGGATGTTTGGTTATTATGGTTTTCCATTGCCCTTAGAATGTTTGGTTTTGGATTAACTAACCAAGTGTTAGTACTCTTCCTTCAAGCCATTGAAATATCAGAACTGAAAATTGGTTGGTTTATGAGTTTAACTTTGATAGGAGATGTTCTAATCTCCTACTTTTTATCATGGAATGCTGATTTAATTGGTAGAAGAAGAGTATTGATCGCAGGGACTATTATGATGATAGCTTCAGGTGGTGTGTTTGCTTATCTGTCAAACTACTTACTTTTATTAGTTCTGGCTATAATTGGAGTTATTTCCCCAAGTGGTGATGAAACAGGTCCTTTTAAAACCATTGAAGAAGCTTCAATTGCTCATCTCACTCCTCATGAACATCGTCCTGAAGTTTTCGCTTTCCATGGATTATATGGAACTTTCGGTAATGCTTTAGGTTCATTGTTTTGCGGTATTATCATTGATTATTTGAATTTAACCTTACAATGGGACTTATTGAGTTGTTATAGAGTGATCTTTGTTATGTATACATTCATAGGGATAATCAAGTTCTTCATTATGATCTCTTTGAGTAAGAACTGTGAAGTTGATGATTTGGATTTAAGTGAAGATGAGGATTTCGTTGATGAAACAACTCCTTTGACTGAATCTCGTAATGTTGAAGCTGTTGATGCTGGTTCTACTTGGAATGTAGCTTCAAGATTATTAGTGGTGTTTTTCTTGGATTCCTTGGGTTATGGATTCATGCCAGCTTCTTGGGTGGTATATTACTTCAAGGTAGTGTTTGAGATATCTGCTAGTTTATTGGGGACTTTGTTCTTCGTCACTAGCATTGTAAATGTAGGAACTACACTTCCATCAGCGGTTTTAGCTAAGTTATTGGGTCCTGTGAAGGCCATAATTGCTGTTCAAGCACCTTCAGTGATCTTCTTCATGGCCATACCGTTTATGAAGAGATTTTTGCCTAGTGCCATTCTATTGATCCTTTATTATGCTACCACTACCATGGATGTGGTCCCTAGACAAATCTTATTGACCTCAGTAGTCAAAAAGGAAGATTTGACCAAGGTTATGGGGACTGTAAATACCGTTAAAACCTTTGCCAGGTGTATTGGACCGGTATTTGTAGGGAAATTGGCAGAAATCGATAAATTATCCTTTGGATTCTTTATCAGTGGTACATGTACCTTATTGGCTGATGTGGTGTTAGGTATGAGTTTTTTGAACTTAGACTCTAAGATCTTACAGAAACAGAGGGGTCAGTCCATAGAGACTTAGACACAGAGGGGCCAGAGTCCGCCCAGAACTTACGATTCATGATTAAAATAATATACGGTATAATTTCTTATGGAAAGGTAATCTTTCATACTCTTCCTTCTCTAATGCAATGGTTTGTCTCAATAAATCAAGATCTGTCTCTCTTCTTCCACTATCCAAGTCCATCTCATTCAATGGAACCAATTGATTGAACTTTCTCGTATAAAGCTTATGTCCTACAAAGAACACCAACACCACCACGGCTCCAAGGTAATTCTTGAAGAACACTTCAGCATTTGGTTTCCCTCCGACAGGGAACAAAGCAGTCCAGAATTGTAACCCTATAAGCACTATCAGAGTAACAAAACCCACTATACCACCAAAGAATCCGGTGTTTGAAAGATAAGGTAATTCATCCAAGGATCTTCCTTGAGCTTTCATACCCATTCTGAATCTTATGTGGACCAAAGAGATACTTCCCCAGGTGAAGATACATGACATACCCAGAAGAGCCATTAACCAAGCGAAAACTTCATCAACTTTTGATGATGCTGAGACAAATGATAATAAGGCCACAAAAGCTGCAGTAAGGATACCTACTAATGGTCTTCCGGCTCTGTCAACGTAAGTAAATATTTTAGGAGCTAAACCTTGTTCAGCCAACGAAAGGATTGTTCGGGAGAATCCGAAAACTGCAGAATTCCCAATAGCTAACAAAGCAATTAAGACCACTACATTAAAGATGGATGGTAAAACCTTGATACCTGCTGAGTTAATAGCAATGACAAAAGGTGAAGCTGAAGAATCAGATGAGTTAGCACCGACCAATTTTGGGGAATCATAAGGTACTAAGAATCCTACCAAGGTGATGGTTAACATGTAAAACACCATAACTCTATAGAAAACCAACTTAATTGATCTAGGTAATTCAATTCTTGGATTACCTTTTGATTCACTTGCTGCTAAACCCACCAATTCAGTTCCAGCTAAAGAATACACCGCAGTGATCAATACTGAGATAGTCCCTTTAGCTCCATTGGTGAAAGCATGTTTAAAATGTTTAGCACCAACAAATCCAGCATCTGTACCACCACAAATGATAATTACTGCCAAAATATTGAACCCTACAATGGCAATCAATTTGATAATGGCTGATACAAATTCTGCTTCACCAAAACCTCTATTACCACATAAATTCAACCCAATAATCAACACATAAAACACAGCTACCCAAGCAACAGGGTTAATATCTGAAGGCCAGAATTTTATAGTCATAGCTGAAGCTACAAGTTCTAAAGGTAAAACTGCAACCCAAAATAATGCATAATTCCAACCAACTGCAAACCCCCATGATGGATCAACAAATCTCTTAGAATAAGCAGCAAAAGATCCTTGAATAGGTAATACAGCCACTAATTCAGCTAAACTTTGCATCACACAGTACAAATATGTACTAACAATAGCAAAACCAATTAATAATCCACCAGCACCTGATGTTGATAAAGCCGATCCTACACCGATGAATAATCCTGATCCAATACATGAAGCTAAACTGATCATCTTTAACTGGGAAGGCCTTAAAGTTTGTTCTATAACAGTATTATCTTCTTTTCTTTTGAAAGAATCTTTAACTCTACTCCATCTAGTTGGAGGATTACTTGTATCTATAGTAAATTCATTATCATTCCATTTATCATCTCCACTCAGGGATTTCGTAACAGTAGCAGAGAAAGTCATAAAGAGAAAAAAGAGATTCGAATGCCTTTTATTCCTTCAGATGAGTCAATCCGACACAGGAGGTTAGAAGCATTAAAAAGCATAAAATTCTTGAGATGACTTGGCCTATTTCGGATTTTGCAGCAAAATCTCAAAACGTCAGGTTATGGCGATGTACGCAGGGAAATTATTCAGAGAAGGCTCTAGTTGTAATTGCGCTTTTGGATGGTGGTGGCATGGTTTTTGATGGTGTAGGGAGGTAGTACCAGGGTATGTTAGCTATTTCCTGAGTTCCAGTGGTGTAAAGTTGTTGACTACTGGTATAAGTAGTTTGGTCCTGATTTTAGTAGTGTCTCACTGGTCTAAATAGTCTAACTCTAATTGTAAGACTCGAATACCAGCTCTGAAAGTCTTATACTACTCCCACCACCTCCATCTGTATCCTACTACTCTTTCTAAGATCCTAACACACACACACAGACACATTCACTCACTCACCTCCCATCCACCAAATCCCCCACTATTCGCAACCTCCCCCCACCAACCCCCAGATTTACCGGTCATAAAGTTAGCAAAAATATATCAAAATGAGTGAACAATTCAAATTCAACAGAGCTGAAAGTGACAGTAAAATCATCGAAGTCTTAGGTATTGCCAATGACCATCCTCAATTGAATTCCCAACAGTTCGGGGAATCTTTATTAAAGACCATTAAAAAGGATACTAACAAACATGAGATTTACTATTTAGAACAGAAATCTACAGGTGAAATTGTCTGTTGTGTTGAACTTATCTACAATAAAGGGTTCTTCAAGGATGTAGATAAAGGAGCCATCACTTCGACCCCCGACCCTGACTTATTTGGAGTTAAACATGTCACTATCTTACAAATAGCAAGATTATTAACAGCCCCCAAATTCGAATCCTTGGGTATGTCCAATAAGCTTATCACCCAGGTAATTGATTATGTTGAAGGACAGCTTATCAAAGATAAGATTGCTTCCTCCAAAGATAAGAAAGGAGGGTTTGCTGAGATGGTAGTAAATGATCAAGGAGTTATCGATACAAAATTAGCTCATTACTACCTTTCCAAACAATATTTCTGGATCATTTACTCAGCTAAAGGAAACTATTATGAGAGGTTTGGCTTCAAGTCTTTCCCCGTAGAGATGTTCAAGATCCCTACATCAATTGCTAACCATCAAAAAGATCTTATTGAGACCTTAATGACTAAAGGATCCCATACAGATCCTAATGCTGTGGGTAAAAAGTTAAGATTATTGGATTTCACTAAACTTCAAGATAGAGATTTGATCTCTTTTCTGTTACAAGGGAAAGAATTGGAGATTTTGACTGAATTGAATAAACTGATCTTCCATTCGGAATTATCTAATGGTAGAAAATCCAGTTCTTCTTTGACTAACATGTCTACTTTGTTAAGTATGGCCAAACTTAATTCAAACACTGAATTGTCAGGTCTTAAAAGTGGAGATAAATCCGGTAGAAGAGCTTCATCCATCAGTCAAACTTCAGTACCAAAGTTTGCTGTCAAACCCGATATCAACTACTTGACCGTTCATAAACATTTACAACAAGAGTTCAATGAAGAATTGAAGTTGGATGAAGATACTGTTAAACATAACAATATCGAAGGGGCTATCTTCACCAATGACTTGCAACAGAAGTCTTACTATATCTTATGGACAATCATCAAAACCAATTTGGTCGTTATTGGAGTGGGAGAGATGCAATTTGATCTTTTCGGTGCTGTAGGTAATCCTGGGGGTCTTATGGGTGGAGTCAGACGTAGAGGTTCTTCCTTCACTGGTATCAATGAATTAGGAGGTTTCAATTTCCAAGATTTAGATATCTTATTCTCCATTGCTTGTGATATTGGTACCAAGACTTCTGTCAAGGATAAGTCCTCGATCTACGTCACTGTTAATGACTTACCAAATGCCATTCCTTTACCTATGTTAAATGATTATTTCTTGCATTACTTACCTAAAACCTTCAATTCTAAGGATTCCGAACAGGTTGAAGTTTTGGCTCACGGTACGGAAAAATTAGGAATTCTTCCAATGGTTAAATTGTTTGGTTCAGAATCAAGTGATTTTGAATTAGATTGGGTTGGAAATGGTATGTGGTCTTGGTTATAAAAAGATTAGAAATGTATGATTTTTTTTTACTCTCTTCGTTTAAAGAAGCAAAAAAAAAAAAAAGAAAAGAACCCATGCCGGGACTCGAACCCGGAATCTTTTGATTAGAAGTCAAATGCGCTAACCATTACGCCACACAGGCCGATTATATCTGTGGTTTTTGGATGGTATTTATGTCGATATATGTAAAATCGGCCAACGTCGTTTAATAGCTATTTACCATACTTTATGTATACTTAGTAGCTTCTATAGTCCTAATACACTCTCAAAAACCCTTTCTCACTCCACAAAATCTCGCAGTCCTCTCAAACAGTCTAACTCCTACACAAACCTCTACACAAATTCACTCACACCACAGAGATAAAGAGTCAATGAAGAAACAATTAAACGTATATTCTAAAACAAAGCATCCAAAGTACAACAGATACAACATGCAGCACATAAACCAGCAAGGCACCCTTCAGTTGTACCTCCAGAAGTTCTTTGTTGTTGAACATAATAAGGTTGTTGTTGTTGTTGATAATAACCACCTTGTTGAGGGTATCCTTGTTGTTGGTATTGTGGTTGGTACCCTTGTTGTGGATATCCACCGTAACCTTGTTGTTGTTGATGACCACCGAACATTCCTCTATCTTGATTTCCTTGATTGTAATTAGCTGATGGTGGAGGCCCACTTGGTGGGGCATAACTACTACTATTATTATTGTTTGACCATTCTGGTGGAGCTCCAGTTGGAGCACTATATTGATCTTTTGACATGTTAATTTATCAAGCTCGGGATTATAGAACTGAGAATAATTTATGGGCCACTTCGCGAAGTAAATATAAATGACAGGTTAAGGCTGTACTCAGAGATTTAAGTTTTGGTAGTAAATTGGAAGGGATTGGCCTGTGACTGAGTTATTTTTGGCAGTAAATATTAATCAGAGTGACTAGAGGAGTATTTACCTTGGAAATGAAGAAGTTTGACCATGGAAAGAAATGGAAATGACAAGAAAATGGTTGATAACTGAATTCCTTAGATCTACCCCTATTGGACGAGAGACTTTGTTAAGCGAATATTTTTCGTTAAAGAGGTAGGAGGTATACATGAGATCCTCGGGGTACATCCCCCAGACGTTAGTTGTTGCATGATCACTTATCTTCGCAGCTAACCTTCTCGTATATATATTGGCTTAGGAACGTTTTTGGCTATGTCAGGGGTCAAAATGTGTGAGATGTTATAGTTTTAGTTATCTCTAGTTGTTTTTAGCTGGTGCAAGTCATCTCTAGTGTAATAGTTCGTACTGTGACTGTCTGTGTTTGAGCTTTTGGGTGTGAATTTTAATTGCCTTTTTCTTCTTTTCTCTTATCTTCAATATTCACAGATTTGTGAAATTCACTAAAATTATAAAAATTAAATTCTAAAGAAAATCTAGATTGTCAGATTAAGTCATTTGAAGAAGGTCATGGAAAGAAATGAATGTGTTAAATGGTATAAGAGAAATTACCTAATTAGGACCCTAAAGGGCACTCTGAAACAAATCTGAAACATCTAGAAAACTATAAAATCAAGTTGAATGTAATGAAATCATCAAAATGAAATTCATTCCTTTATTATTATCGTTGTTTGTTCCTAGAACATTGGCTAGTTCAGATTATTTACCGGCAAATGCAGTTTTAGCTCAATATCCTTTAGGTCCTGATACGCAACCAGCTATAGGACAAAAAGATGGTGTTGATTATATGATTATTTTCAATACCACTGTGGTTGATCTTTCATATACATAGGGAGGCGCCGGTTCTGTGTATATAGACCTAGGGATTACTAATCCATTGGTTATAGACCACAGGGTATAGGTCAACAGGGTATAGATCAACGAGCTATAGATCAACAAACTATAGATCAACAGGGTATAAATCCATAGATGTACGGTTCCATTTAAGTTCGATCCAAAGAGGTCAATAGACCATCGGAACATCTCATCCACAACCTTAGAAATCCACTATCACTCCCTTACATAGTCATAAATATTCCTCCTACATACTCATCTTCTACTTATCTAATCTCAAATCAACGTCACAGAAAACAGTGCGAAGATCCAGGGCACCAGCCCTGATGGATAGGCACGACCGAAGAAAAAATTTTGAGACTTTGCATTAAGCGTGAAAAATTAAAAATTTTCAATAAAGAATCAATCATGTCAGAAGTTGAAGTTGAAACTCCAGTTGTTCAAGAAGAATTCAAAGTTGTTGAATTAGCCACCAAATTACCAGTTGAAATTCAAAAAGCTCAAGCTGAAATTAAATTATTCAACAAATGGAGTTACGAAGATGTTGAAGTTAAAGATGTTTCATTAGTTGATTACGTTCAATTAAAACCAGTCTTTTTACCAGCTTCAAACGGTAGATACGCCAACAAAAGATTTAAAAAAGCTCAAATGCCAATCGTTGAAAGATTAACTGATTCATTAATGATGAACGGTAGAAATAATGGTAAAAAATTAAAAGCTGTTAGAATTGTTCAACATGCTTTAGAAATTATTTACGTTTTAACTGAACAAAATCCTTTACAAGTCTTAGTTGACGCTATTGTTAACTCTGGTCCAAGAGAAGATTCCACCAGAATTGGTTCTTCAGGTACTGTCAGAAGACAAGCTGTTGATGTTTCTCCATTAAGAAGAGTTAACCAAGCTATTGCTTTATTAACCATTGGTTCAAGAGAAGCTGCTTTCAGAAACATTAAAACTATTGCTGAATGTTTAGCTGAAGAATTAATTAACGCTGCTAAAGGTTCTTCAACTTCTTATGCTATCAAAAAGAAAGATGAATTAGAAAGAGTTGCTAAATCTAACCGTTAAAAGTGTATCATTTTTATAAATATTAATAAATGTCATAGTGAAATAGCTATTTACGTTAAAATGGATTTTCTTAGCTCTTTTGGTAAGGTTTTGGGTGATTTGATCTTTTCTTTTTTTCTCTTTACATTTGTTGATGAGATACTGAGAGTGTCTCCCTACATTACTGAATTCCTCGCAAACTTACTGAGGCGCTCTCACTGAGCCCTCACTGAGCTCTCCCTGAGCTCTCCCTCCTCCATCCCTCACCCCAAAACTCGCACTTTTCCTCCTATCTTATCGGTCACCCATGTCAGGTTCAGATTTTTTAACCAAAGGAATTGATTTGGTTCAGAAAGCTATTGATGCTGATACCGCCACAAGATATGAAGAAGCCTATAAGTTATACTATAATGGGTTAGATTATCTCATGTTGGCCATCAAATATGAAAAAAATCAGAAATCAAAGGAATTGATCAAATCAAAGTTTACAGAATATTTAACCAGAGCCGAACAATTAAAGGATCATTTAGAGAAACAGACACAAAAATCAGAACAGGATTCTGCTAGTGGTTCTACCAAATCGAAAAAACCCGGTGAAACTGGTGGGGATGATGATGATGCCGATACTAAGAAATTACGAGGTGCTTTAGCAGGAGCTATTTTATCAGAAAAACCTAATGTTTCTTGGAGTGATATAGCAGGATTAGAAAGTGCCAAAGAAGCTTTAAAGGAAGCTGTCATTTTACCTGTAAAGTTCCCCCAATTATTTAAAGGTAATCGTAAACCAACATCGGGGATCTTATTATATGGACCCCCAGGGACTGGTAAATCTTATTTAGCAAAAGCTGTTGCCACTGAAGCCAATTCTACTTTCTTTTCAGTATCATCATCAGATTTAGTCAGTAAATGGATGGGGGAATCAGAAAGATTAGTTAAACAATTATTCACCATGGCCAGAGAATCCAAACCTTCTATCATTTTCATCGATGAAGTTGATGCTTTATGTGGACCAAGAGGTGAAGGAGAAAGTGAAGCATCCAGAAGAATCAAAACTGAATTGTTAGTTCAAATGAATGGGGTTGGTAATGATTCAAGTGGAGTATTGGTCTTGGGAGCTACTAATATCCCTTGGCAATTAGATGCTGCTATTAGAAGAAGATTTGAAAGAAGAATTTATATTCCATTACCTGATGAAGATGCTAGAACCAGAATGTTTGAGATTAATATCGGAGAAGTTCCTTGTGAATGTACACCTCAAGATTATAGAACTTTAGCATCAATGACTGATGGTTATTCAGGTCATGATATAGCTGTGGTAGTAAGAGATGCTTTAATGCAACCTATCAGAAAAATCCAACAAGCTACTCATTTTAAACCTGTCTTGGAAGATGGAATGGAAAAATTAACTCCATGTTCTCCAGGAGATCAAGGTGCTAAAGAAATGGGTTGGCAAGATATTGAAACCGATGAATTAAAAGAACCAGATTTAACCATTAAAGACTTTATAAAATCCATTAAAAGTAATAGACCAACTGTTAATGATTCAGATATTGAAAATCATGTGAAATTTACAGAAGATTTCGGTCAAGAAGGGAACTAGACAGTAGAAATAGAAATAATGTACATTTAGTCTAATCTCTCATTGGTGATCTGTCTCGGTCAGAATCTCTGGTAGGTGATCTATCTCTATTTTTCAATTTTTCTGCAAATAAATCTTCTTCTGGTTCATCTCTTCTGAGTTTATTAGCAAATAAATCATAGTCACGTTCATTTCTTCTACCACCTCTTCCTCTTCCTCTACCTCTACCACGATCATTCCTATATCTTGGTTTTCTTTCAGGCTCTCCATGGATTAAATAGTATCTGGAATAAGCTGAAGCATTTTTGATCTTTCTGTCTGATTGTAATGACATTCTGGTTACTATGTGTAAGGAAGTTTCATCTTCTTCCATACCTTCATCTTTCTTCTCGTCAAGTCCTAATCTACTGGCTAAAGAGGATTTCTTCTGGAATTCAATGGTTGGATTATAAGGTTTAGTCTCTCTTTCTTGAATTAACTCATTAAGTTCTTCTTCTTGAACATTGTTAGGGTTTCCTGATATCGATAAGTTCTTTAATGCTTGAACAGCAGCTTCATGGGTTTCAAATACAACATTGACCGAAGTATCATTGATCCATTGAACTCTGAATTTCAACACTTCATCGAATGGTTTTTCTTGAAATTTTTCAACAAACTCAGTTTCATCGGTCATTTCAGTTTCTTGGGGTTCTTTTTCACCTTCAGTTTGTTTGGGTACCTTTACATACTCATAGTTCACATAATAATCAACGAAACCTTTGATATTATCAGTAGACAAAGAATCAACACCTTTTAAGAAGATGGCTTCTGGTCTTAAAGTTTCAACTTGACCATTGATATTGACTTCTACGGCTTGGTCCTTTAACTTCTGTTCCCTTTCTTTCTCTTCAACGATACTTTGAACTAAAACACCTCCATAAGGTGTTGGTTCTTCCATGCTGTCGTAAAACGCGAATATCTAGAACCACTTTTTGTATTACTTGAATGGCTAAATAGGTGAGTTAGTCTGGAGACTTTCCTCTAACTAGAGACTTTCCCTGTAACTAGGAGCTCACCATTTGACTAGAGACTTGACTTAAGCATACAAATTTATGACAAATCATGGGTATTGCACAGGAAAACAAGATTATATATAATAAATATGTACAGGAGATGAATAAATAAGTATATACAAAGTTGGAACCTTTTCAATGGCAATTGGGGGCTTAACTAATTGAAATGCGGTCTGTCGTCACTCAAATGTGATCTATCACATCCTGCAATTCAATTAGTTCACCATGTCTCATGTTCATTAAGTACTTCCCGCGACATATCAAAGGTCACATGATATAACTCATGATATGTCTAAGTCATACTGTGGTAAGACCTCCCTTTACCACATCCAGGTACATCTACGTCTTAACTGTATCAGAAAATTCTATGATAGCAATACTTCAGTCAGTGACATCCGCTTTCACATTTGCGTTCTGAGCAGCTAGTTGTCTCTCTTGAACTTTGGTTCTGATGGCAATGCTGATACTGAAACTGCCTGTAGCAGTAAAGATAAAATCAGTGAGTAATACCATTGATAATAAAGCATATTCGTTTCTGAAATATCTATATACGATTCTGTCTAATAATGGTTTCATGTCTAGTGCGTTTAGCTAAGTTTACTTAAGTTGACAAAAACAAGGGAAAGATCGACTAGTTTTATTGGGCGTACTGTCGTAAAATGAAAATGATGTTCACAACCTTACTCAACCTTACTGGGGATATTTAACCTTAGTGAAATGGGTGACCTTATCGTTTCCGCGACATATCATATGACCTAGTCACATGATATAGCACATGATAAGTTCTAGAGGGGGTGGTAAAAAGACCGTTAACGTATATTACATGGTGTGTGTTCGAGTTTGTCAGTGTATGCGAGGTTTGGCAGTAGCAAATATCTTTTGTCTCTGTTTCAATCTTCTTCGTTGTCACTATTTTACCTATTTACCTATTTTGTACCTACTCTATCGCTTCTGCCACTTCTGCCACTTCTGCCACTTCTGCCACTTCTGCCACTTCTGCCACTTCTGTAATCTCTCTTTTTCTTGTCCTGCCACTCTCAGGTCTCCCGGTCTATCAAGTCTCTATAGCCCTTCACATACTAATCTTTCAAAAACTGTGTTACCTAAACCTCACTGGCATCACGGACAAACAAAACATTATTACATCTAATAAAAATATCTCCTATAGTCTCTTCCACTTTTCCTTCATCACCGACCGTACTTTCAACAGCATCAGTCAACTGCAAGTTCATATATTTATCAGTTGAAACCAAAGTTCCCTTATATTCTGTCTTATTCCATTTCAAACGAACTATTATGGTTTTATTATACAAATTATTCAAGAAAGTCGCTGGACCTAGAATAGTAATCTATAAGTTAGTAATTTATTAATCCGTTGGTGTTTAGACCCATCGCTAGCACAAAATCTGAAACACTCAGGCTCATCTACTTACATACCTCAGACATGTTTGTTTCGCATTTTCCAATGAACAAACTATTAGTATTTGGGGTTCTCTTGAGATTCATAGTCCCCACGATATTCCCAGATATCCCTGATCTGTTGGATAGTCTTGTGGAATTATCAACACCTATCAATTCCTTTGGTTCGTTAAAAGAAGCATTTTTCTATTTGTCCAACGGAATCAATCCATATAATGGTGGTATAAATCATCATTCTCCATTATTAGTATCATTTTTCTATAATTTCCAACAATTATTAGGTGATGACTATTTCAGCATCTTTATCAACTTCCTTTATGCCTTGGTGGACGCGTTGATTAGTTTAAGATTAGTTAAAATCAATAATTGGTACCATAAATATAATAGTGAGAGACGTGGTGAAAAGATATATAAATTATCTGATGATTTGATAGTTTCATTCTATTTATTCAATCCGTTGATGATTTTAAGTACTTTATCCCATTCAACTTTGATCTTTTCCTTATTTTTCACCATTGAAAGTGTTTATCAGATCATTAATGGGAATTTACCTAGATCCATGATTAGTTTATCAATATCATCATATTTATCATTTACTCCCATTTACCTTATATTCCCTATCCTTGCATTTGCTCATAAATTGATAAAAGTTGATCAATTATCCCAAATTTACTTCCATGGTCTGGCAGTATTCATTACATCCATTGGTCTTTTATTATTCTTCTCCTTGATTTTAACATCTTCAGCTGAATTTCTCGACCAATGCTATGGGTCAGTGATAAGATTTGATAAATTACAACCAAATATCGGATTATGGTGGTACTTCTTTACTGAAATGTTTGATTTCTTCACTCCTTTCTATTTAGGAGTATTCAACTTATTCCATTTCATTTTCATCCTTCCAATAACAATTCGGTTGTTTGAGTACAAAACCCATAAAACTATAGGTGATGGGTTCTTAGCTATCTTCCTTTGTTATGTTTGGTTATCATTTACTAAACCTTATCCTACCATTGGAGATTTAGGTTTCTCAATATCTTTAATGCCAATTTTTAGTGGTACCATCATCCCTTATTGTAAACTAATTCATATCACCGGTATTGTATGGTTAATAGGTCTTTTATTATCACCTATCTTATATTATTGTTGGATTGTCTTGGGTAATGGGAATGCTAATTTCTTCTACAGTATGAATTTACTCTTTGGAGCTGTTCATATTCTTATTTTGATTGATTTCTTATGGGGGAAAATAGTTTCTGATTATTGTGATATCCATAAAATACCCAAAAATGACCGTCAAACCATCAGGTTAACGCAATATTAGTACCCATAGTATATGTAGTACAAAATTGAACGCTCGCACCCGTACACCCATACTTTTTCTTCTGCCAATCATTTCAATTGGAATAAATATTTTTCTCAATCTCAACAAACTGAAAATTATTAACAATGTTAAGTCGTTCAGCTATTCGTTCTTATAGTGTCACAGTTAGAGATGCTCCTGGTAATATATCATCCGTATCAGTAGTTATCAATGGTGGATCCAAAGCTGGTAAATCCGGTCAAGCACATTTATTATCAAAATTCAGTTTCTTAAATAATGAATTAAAATCAGGTTTAAGATTTACTAGAGAAAGTGAATTATTAGGTGGTATTGTTTCATCAAAAGTTACCAGAGATTCAATTATCTTAAACACTCAATTCTTAAGAGAAGATTTACCATACTTTGTTGAAAGTTTAAACAATGTTTTAACTAAAACTTCATTTAGACCTCATGAATTATCAGAAATTGTTTTACCATCAGCTTTAAATGATTTCACTCAAGCTTCAAAATCAAATGCTTTTAAAGGTGAAGAAGCTTTACACAAGATTTCTTTCAAAAAAGGTTATGGTAATAGTTTATATTATGATGGATCAAGATCATTCTCATCAGAAGATATTAAAGAATTTTCTAAAACTGTATATACTTCAAATAATGTTGAATTCTTCGCTTCAGGAGTTATTGAAGAAGATTTTAAATCATTTTTAAGTGATTTATCATTACCAACTACTTCAGTTGAATCAGTTCCTGTTAAAACTTATATTGGTAAAGAATCAAGAATTCAATCAAATGGTCCATCATATGCTGCTATTGGTTTACCAATTAAACCAACTGATTTTGCTAAATTTGATATTTTATCTGCTACTATTGGTTCATCTTTATTACCATCATCATCACCATTATCAAAGATTGGTGCTACTTCAAGAGTTTTAAAATATAAAGATGCTGGTTTATTTATTGTTGAATCATCAGGTGATGCTGCTCAAGTAAGTGAATCAATTAAAAAGGCCAAATCTTTAATTTCATCTGTTTCTTCAAGTGATTTGAAATCTTCTGTTAAATCAGCTAATTTATTACAAGCTTTACAATCATCATTTGAATCTCCTTTATCTTATTCAATTGATGAATCTGCTGCTAATGTTAAAGTTACTGATTTTAACTATGTCGCTGTTGGTGATATTGATGTTTTACCATTTGCTGATGATTTATAATTGCATATAGACAGTGTTTAATAAAAAAATTAACCCGTATCTCTTGAATTCTCTGTTGTGTGGGTTGGTCCCTCAGTTTTCTTTCTTTCTCATCGAGTGCGAAAATTTTCAACAAAGATGTCAGATAACGAAGCATTTAATGAAGGAGCTGAAAACTATGAAGACTTTGATCAACCAGATCACTTCTCTGAAACTGAATTTGATGAACCTGTTGAAGAAGAACAAAAAACTGAAGATGGTAAAACCATTATAAATGGAGGTATGGGACCTGATGATAAACCAAGACAAAAAACTACTGCTGAATTAGCTATACCAAAAGATAAAAGAACTACAACTCCTTATATGACCAAATATGAAAGAGCTAGAGTTTTAGGTACTAGAGCTTTACAAATTTCTTTAAATGCCCCAGTTTTAGTTGATATTGAAGGAGAAACTGATCCTTTACAAATTGCCATGAAAGAATTATCCCAAAGAAAGATTCCTTTAGTTATTAGAAGATATTTACCTGATGGATCTTTTGAAGATTGGGGATGTGATGAATTGATTATTGATGCTTAAAATAATCTTAACATAATACAGCATAAAAAAAATAGAAATGTATATTAGTCTACATAAGCATCTAACCAGTTAGATGCCATGAATAATTTTCGTCCATCACTAGTTTCTTTAACAAACCCTTTAACTAAACTATCGAATGTTGATCTTGATAATCGATTATCTCCTGATCCAATATCTCCTAATTGAGTTGAACAAACTGATTCTTTTAATTGTTCAACATCAATAATTAAATCTTTAACATCTGATCCTTCACTAAATACTTTTAAAGCATTGAAAATTGTTTCTCTATCATCTAATAGTGATAATTGTTCCGCCATAATATTGGAAAATTGGGCAAAATTTATACTATCACCGTCTAACATTTTTTCTGCTTCTTTACCAGTGATTTTGATACCTAAAGTTTGATGGATATTCATTAAATCATCTTTAGTTATCTTACTATCCTTAGAATCCCCATCAATCAACGTAAAAGCATTACGAAGTTGAGCTTTTTGATTGTTACTTAAACTATTCAATAACATAAACAAATCCGCGATCTGATCTCATGGCAGAATCACTATATAATCAACCAGTGGTGATTGATAATGGGTCAGGGAATTTGAAGGCAGGGTTTGCTGGAGAGGATAAACCTAAGATTTATAGCTCTAGCATAATAGGAAGACCAAAGTATCAAAAAATAATGACAGGTTCATTAAATGATATAAGAGATGATACATTCATTGGTAATAATGCTCAAGAATATCGAGGGTTATTGAAACTTCTGTACCCAATTGAGCATGGGATAGTGAAGAATTGGACAGAAATGGAGATTTTATGGAATTATTTATATTCCCATGATCTTAAAACCACTCCAGAAGATCATCCTTTATTAATAACTGAAGCTCCATTAAATCCTCGTTCAAATAGAGATAAGATGTGTCAGATGTTATTTGAAGGGTTCAATGTTCCTTGTATGTATATGTCTATTCAAGCAATCTTATCATTATATGCTTCAGGAAGAACTACAGGTGTGGTGGTAGATAGTGGAGATGGTGTTACACATATTGTACCTGCGTATGAGGGATTTTCCTTACCCACATCTATAAAACGTATGGATATCGCAGGAAGAGACATTACTGATCAATTAGTTTATAATATCAGGAAAATGTCGGGACTTTCATTTCTGAGTTCTTCAGAATTTGAATTGGTTAGGGATATCAAAGAGAAATGTTGTTTCATATCTAAAGATCCTGTTAAGGATGAAAAATTATATAGTAATGTTCATTATCTTACAAGCGGAACCAATCTTTCAACAGATTTGATTTCCAATTATAAGTTACCAGATGGTCATGTTTTACAATTAAGTTCTGAAAGATTTAGATCAACTGAAATATTATTCAATCCTCAATTGATAGGAGATGAATCTCCAGGGATTTCTCAACTCACAAACTTATCTATCACAAAAACTGATATAGATCTCAGACCGACATTATATGGGAATATCATCTTATCAGGAGGAAACACATTATTAAGGAATTTCGGTGATAGACTTTTATCAGATTTAAAAGAATCTCAATCTATGACATCCTATGAAACCAAAATGAAAATTAAGATAACAGCTCCACCCGAAAGGAAATATTCAACTTGGGTAGGTGGGTCAATCCTAGCAGGATTATCGACATTCAAAAAGATGTGGGTTACCAGTCAAGAGTTTCAAGAAGATCCAGATATCATTCACAGGAAATGTATTTAACACTGTATTATAGAACTATATACCATAATATCTATCACCAAAATCTCCTAAACCTGGAACAATGTATTTATCTTCATCTAATTTCTCATCAATACCTCCAGTAATGATATTAACATCAGGGTATTTATCTTGGAAGGCTTTAATCCCTTCAGGAGCAGCTAATAAGTTTAAAAAGAAGATTCTGTTGGATTTTACTCCACGTTTCAATAAAACTTCAACTGCCATCATAGCACTACCACCAGTAGCTAACATTGGATCCAATAAAAAGACATATCTTTCTGAGATATCTTCAGGTAACTTCTCATAGAATAATTTTGGTAAAGCAGTTTCTTCATCTCTTTGAATTAAGATTTTACCAATTCTGACTGATCTACAACAATCTCTTAAACCCATTTCCATAGATTCTCCAGCTCTAACGATGGAAACTCCACAAATTTTACCTAAAAATTTGGCTCCAACATATTCATGTCCTCCATGACAGGAGATAACTGATTTTTCAACTGGTAATTGGTTAAGACCTTCTTCAACTAATAAACGGATAATTCTATCGGAATAAAAGACAAAATCACCTCTTTTGGTGTTTTGGTCTCTAATAATGGAATATAAACCAATTAATTGGTTGGTTTGTGGTAAGACAGTAACGTTAGGCATTAAGGAATTTTCTCGCATCAGATCTGAGATGAGGCTGTATGAGTGGTGAGAGATGGTTTGGATAATGGGGCGGAATTAGAAGAACCAAGGGAACTGAATATGCTATTAAGGTTCTACCATCTCCAAAATGTTAAAGAGATTAACTAGAGATAAGTAGATAACAGGAATCTTGGCTAATTGAGATGAAATTGAACGGAATTTAGCGAGAAGTTTCCCTCTACGGTTCTCCCCGCGATACCACCACAAATTAGGTCCATCGTCGACCTAACTTCAATCTCTCTTTTCCCTTCCTTTATCAACTTTTTATCATATTTTAATGTACATTTATTGTTGGAAAGGATTATCAATTACTTCACTTCCATCTAATGGGGAAATAGTCAATAAGGATGGTCCTCTTACAACAACTTTACTTAATTTTCTAATATTACCAGTTAAAATTGAATCATCATCAGGATCTCTCAAGTTTTCTTCTACATCTTCTAAAACTAAGTTCATCAATTGATCAAACCCTTTCAATATACCAACAATTTGTCTTCCACCGATAAATTTCACTCTGATTTTTTGGTTGTAATATTTATTGAGATCTAAGATAGCTTCTCTTTTAGGTCCTTCAGGTTTATTTTGTCTCTTTTTGTCCTTGTCACCCTTTTGGTCCCTATTTTGGTCCCTGGTTTGTTCTTTACCCTGTGTTGTTAGTATTTGTGATGATGAAGGGGGATTCTTTTGGTTACATACTTCCATTTTGTTGAACTTTTTCTGCGACTGAGAAGATGTGAGGAAGTCAAAGACCAAAGGTCTTTCAATTGGCACCAGTGCTGACTGGTTCAGTCCGTGTTTTCAAGTCTTGAACTATTTATACTTTTATTTGACTCTTTGGCATCTATGCCGCCAACCTCTGTGATCCACCTCAATCCAACTCAACCACCATCAACCACTTCTTTCTCTCAAAGTTGCAAAATCGCGTAATGAGTGATATATCAATTTATGTTACCTCCGACTTAACGTCGTCTGAAAGAAAGGTTTCACCCCAATGGAGCTTGAAATACTTCCAAGAACGATTGGAATTGATCACTGGGATCCCTGAGAAGTTTCAAACTATTCAATTATATGCTGTTTCTAATTCTGACAAATTCGATGTATTGATAGATCCACAAACTCCTGAAGCATACAAGGTCAATACTGATGTTAGCAGCTTAGGATTGAATCCATTCTGTAGAATTAACGTTGAAGATTCCAATCCTGACTCCGACTTAAAGGACTTGATTGATTCTGAAGTTCAAGGATTCGAAATGACAGAAGAAGAGTACCAAAAACGTAACAACACGGTATTAAAATGGAAGCAGGAGAACAAGCTTGGAAGATTTAATCCAGAATCTGTCAAAGAACAACAGCAACGTTCTGAAGAAAACGCTCAAGCAGTTGAAGGAATGAAAGTTGGTGATAGATGTAGAATCATGCGTATTCAAGGAGAAAGAAGAGGAATCATCAGATTTGTAGGTGAAATTCCTCAATTAGACGAAGGATATTGGGTTGGTATAGAGTTTGACGAACCAGTAGGTAAAAATAGTGGTCTGGTTGGAGATAAATCATTCTTTCAATGTAAACCCAAACATGGTAGTTTTGTTAGACCAGCTAAAGTTGAAGTAGGTGATTATCCTGAATTAGACCTTTTCAGTGATGATGAAGAGATGTAGGACCTCTCACAGTCACCCAGTACATAGATATGGTCTAAAAACTACCTAATTTATATAGAACTACATAGATCTATGCTACGCACGCCCGTGCACCCATAGATTTATGGATTAATAATAAACAGTGCTCGCTTGGATCGGTATTTTCAAATGGAAGAAGAAGATTTAAAGGACTTTTTAGGAGGAATCATCTTCCAATATGTTGAAAAAGACTCATTCTACAAGTACTTGAGGTTAACTATTATTGTATGTTCATATATCTTTTTCAGAGCACTTTATCAAAACTATTTAAAAGCTCGTCAAATCAAACATCAATTGAAATTAGATGAACAAGAAAAGTTAGAAAAACCAGAAAAAGAAGCCAGGGCTAGACAAGAAGAGATTGAAAAGATTGAAAGTGAAGCTAATACCTTTGGATGGGGAAAAAAGACCAGAAGAAATGTCAAATTACAACAAGCAGTATTAGATGAACAAATGAATGAATTAAGAACCAGACAACAAAGTGCTTATGATGCTGCCGAAGATAATGATATTGAAGATCTTTTAGAAGATTAGAGGGTTTGACGGCTCGAACATGTTGGTGGTTTAGGTGATACCGTTGGTGGGCAAAGTCTTCAGTCAAATTCTTGAGTTGTCTACTTATTTTGTCTACCCGCCACCTATATCCCACCTCAATCAACTCATATCTATTCACATTTCCTTGTAAAACACCCGTACATCACTGTTTATAGACTGTTATCACTACACAAAATATCTCATCACCATCTCATCTTCTCTTCGCACTGAAAAATTTTAAACATTACTATGGCAGGAGATCCATTTCTTTCAGATCCTTCCAAGAAAAGGAAGAGAAGACAGGATAATAGGTCCAGTACCACCAAGAACATACCCAACAGAACTAATAATAGAGACCAAAGAAAGTCAAGGGAATCAAGAGATGAAGAAATCGATGATGAAGAAATATCAAGTGAGACAGAAGATGAAAATATAATGAGTGATGATAATAATGACATGGAATCTGAAGAAGAATTCGAAGGAGAAAATGCTGCTGACAAAAGAAGAAGGTTAGCTAAGCAATATCTTGAAAATTTAAGAACTGAAGAATTGGATGAATTTGATGCTAAAGATTTAGATAATGATAATATTGGTAGAAGATTACAAAAAGATGTTGCAGAATCCAAAGGTCATATTTATAAATTATATGGTGATAAATTGTCAGCTCAAATTGAAGAAATCAAAACTAAAGTCACAAGAATTGGTTGTAAAAACTTAACTTGTTTATCTATAAAATATCCTTATTTATATACGGTATCTAAAGATATGGAATTAATTAAATGGGATATACTGGATAAAATTCAAAGAGTCAAACATACGAAAGGAGGAGCCAAATATTATAATTTGAATGATAATCCTCAAAAAAATCATCATTACGACACTATTTTATGTGTAGCAGCTTCAGGAGATGGGAAATATGTCGTCACCGGAGGAAAAGATGGAAGATTAATAATATGGTCAAGTGAAAGTTTAACATGTTTAAAAGTTTTGGAAGCCAGATCTCCTATTAATTCAATTACTTTCCGTAGAAATACTGATCAATTATATGCGGCTTGTGAAGATTTAAAAGTTAGAACTTATTCCATCAACCAATTCAGTCAATTGGAAATCTTATATGGTCATCAAGATAATATTGTTGATATTTCAGCATTAAGTAGAGAAACTTGTGTTAGTGTTGGATCAAGAGATAAGACAGCATTATTTTGGAAAATAGCTGATGAATCAAGATTAACTTTTAGAGGTGGTGATAAAAAAGATACTAAATATACTGAAGGATCATTAGATTGTGTTTCAATGGTTGATGAATCTCATTTTGTTACTGGTTCAGATAATGGGAATGTTAGTTTATGGTCATTAGCTAAAAAGAAACCTTTATTCATTGATAGATTAGCTCATGGTTTAGAACCTTCATTAACTGTTGACAAAGCATCAGGAGATTTAAAATCAAGTGAAATTGAAATACCTGAACCCCAACCTTTCTGGGTTACTTCAATTTATGCTATCCCTTTTACCGACATTTTCGTGTCTGGTTCATATAATGGGGAATTAAATTTTTATAAAATAGATAATGAAGGATTCAGAAGTTTTAAGAAACTTGGTTCTTTACCAGTAAATGGAGTAGTTGTATCAATAGAATGTGTGGAAGTAGATAAGACAATCAAAGGGTATGCTTTAGTAAGTAAAGAACATAAATTAGGTAGATGGTTGAAAGTTGGTGGTAGAAATTCATTAATTTCCTTTGCATTTGATATATAAATATATATTATACTTCTATTAGAATCATTAAATGATAATATGGCTTTTTAGAATTCAGCCTCTTCATTATCGTCATTATCCCCGTAATCATCATTACCATCATCGAAATACTTTTCAGCATTATAATCATCATCTTCATCATCATCGAATTCATCTTCAACTTCTTCTTCTTCCTCTTCTTCATGTTCTTTAGGTTCTTCATTAGTATCTAGGTCATCAGCCATATTATTTAACTTTTCAACAGTATCGATGATTTCGAATTGGTTTATACCTCCATTGGTCTTATAACTAGATAATCCTAATTTCTTACTCTTGGAAACTCCCATAACTGAATGTAATTCTTGAGGGAAGAAACTTAAATTATAAGGATGCTCATCGATTGTGGTCCCCACTTTCTTAACTTTCTTATATTTATCACTGTGTCTTTCTATTCCATCAGTAGTTACTTTACTTTCTCCTGATCCTATATAGAATGGACCATCATAGATCAATTTAGACATATTGATTGATTGTTTGGCTTGTATAGTTTCTTGATCATTTAAAGGAGCATTTATGGGTAGTATAATTTTAGGTTTCTCTACATCATAATCTGTGGATAAAACATCACTATAGTCCAATCCAAATGGTAATAATGTTCTATTTTGTCCTTTACCTCTAAATGACATTAGTTTGAAAACTTTTCTCATCTCTGAGACATCGCGACAATTGTATAGTGTCGCTTTTAATGTCGCGTTTCGCACTAACATCTTCAAGTAAATGTCGCGGGACTTAATTACTTTACCTAAAATGGATAATTTGTAAATAAAGGCTCATTACATTTAAAATGAATGAAACCCTTTGACTCAATTTATTTATAGGAAATTTAACTACGATGGACTTTTCAGCTAGTAGAACGTCCCAAACAGGTCCTCAAACGGCCGAAGGGACCTTGGTCATAATGGTTTGTCGAGCTAAACATTTACCAAATAGAAGAAAGTTAGATAAACAATCACCTTATGTTACTTTAAGATTAGGAACTGTTGCCAAAAAAACACCATCTCATTTCAGAGCAGGTCAAACTCCTGATTGGACTCATGAGGTAAGATTTCAATTATCAAGAGATAGAAAACCAATTATCCGTCTAGATGTATTGGACGAAACAAAGAATGACCCAACTCCTATTGGTACTTGTGAGATTGATTGTAGTGTTATCTTAGGTAATGAGAATGAAAGAGATGGGAAATATATTCATGATAAATGGTATGATTTAAGTTTAAATGGTAGAAGAGCAGGAATGATTTATTTAGAAATGACTTTTTATCCATCAGCACCAGTACTACCACCCAAATTATATGAAAATATTGAATATGAACAAACTTCAGAGAACTTCCGTTCAAGTGTTAATAGTCAGGGAAGCTTCAAAAACTTACCTTCACCACCTCCACAACATCCATCCAAATCTAGGAAACCTAGTGTAGTTGACGACATTTTTGTCAATGAAGATGATTTAAAGAAACGTAATAAATTCTTTCAAAGTGTTGAAGATGCTTTAGGATCATCGTCTTCAAGTGTTGAACATGAAGATGAAGAGCCAACCACCTTAAAGAATAAATACCTAGGAAAATTCAATAGATTCACCAAGAAATTCCAAACCAAAGAACCCATAACGACATTATGGGGAGACAAACAAGAAACTAAAAGAGTACAGAATATAACACCATTTGATACTGAAGAATTCGATAATTTAGATGATTTACAACGAGATATTCAACAAAACCGAAGTTTTCAAATGGATGAAATACCTCCTAGTCCTCCAGCACATTCAGTTCATTCTTTCGAACCAAATTTCAACCAAACTCCACTTCATAGTCCTCAAAGAAGAAATCAATACCAACCATCACCACCAAAGACTCCTGCTAAAGATAGAACCCCTGGAAGGAGACCACCACCAGGAAATGTCAATCACTCCACCACAGCAGTTCCATTCTCAGCAGATACTATCGGTATAGCTGATGATGAGGATTTACCCACGAAAGTTTATTTCATGGATGAACAAGTTAAATCTTTATCTTATTCGTGTAATCCATTCCCTACAGAACCAATTGACAAAAATGAAATTGATCCTAAATATTATGCACCAACACCCAATGAACACTTTGGTAGTCAAAAACCTAGAGTTCGTGAAATTAAAAATGATGATTCTGGATATATGGGAAATGGAAAATGGAACTTCAGTCCTTCGATATTTGACCGAATTCCTAATGATGAGAACATAGGGTTTGAAAATAAACCTAGTGTTCCCCCTAAAATCCCTCAAGGACTTAGTGAACAAGAATATTTTGTCTTGGAAAAGGAAAAGTATTTGAGAGATATCAACGGTAGAAGAAATTAAACGAATTATGAAGAATATCTACTCTGGTCTTACTCTGACCTTGCCCTTAGAACTCTAGTAGCCTTACTGTACCTCTACCATACTCATGGCATCCCCTAATAGTCAAAGACTGGCCAAATGTGGCCAAAATCTACCCCTATCTCGAGATCGACAATTCGCAGGGCTCATCACAGATGCGTCTAAGAGTATTTTATCTTTTTTCTTATTACTACTACACATAAATTATACAAGACCAAAGGTATCAAATAACAAAAATAACTTAATCATATACCAGTTACAAGCGAAAACTGGAATAAATAACAAAAAGAAACGATAATAATCATTAAAAAAAATACAAACAACTAAAACAAACAGTAAAGGTATAAAATTGATTTTTAATTAATGATAGCTTAGGGGAGGTATTAAAATTTTGAAATTATGGTGAATCGTGATATCGTTAAATTTATAATAAAGCAATAGCAGCTAAACCAAGTACACCGTAAGCAACGTTATTAATATTACCTGAGTTACCTGAAGAATGGTCTTCATCTTCATCATCATCACCTTCAGCAGTTGAAACAGCTTCAACTGAAGAAGAAGAATGAAGGGTAGTCATCAAACTAGTGGAGTTGTGGGAAGTGTGGGTTGAATTGTGATGATGAGTGGTGGTATTAGCGATTGATGAAGAATTGAAATCGGAAGCAACAGCAACAACTCCTTTGAAACCATCTAATGATGGGATAGCTGAAGTAATAGCAGCTGAAGAAGCTGATAAAGCTGAAGCAACTGAAGCAGCTGAAGCACTTGAAACTGAAGCAGCTGAGACAGAAGAAATTGAAGCAGCATAAGCAGCTGATTGAGAAGCAGCAGCAGCGGCTGAAGCTGAGGCAGCGGCAGCTTCACTAATTGAAGCTTCATAAGCAGCATAAGCAACAGCTGAAGCTGAAGCAGCTGAGGCACTTGAGACTGAAGCAACTGAAGCACTAGAAACTGAGGCAACAGAAGCAGCTGAAGCAGCTGAAACACTTGAAGCTGAAGCAACAGAAGCTTCACTTAATGAAGTACTTTGTTCAGGTGTTAATAAAGTCTTGGTGATAGTGATAGTTGAAAGGATAGTAGTATCCTCGTCAGCTTTAGCTAAAGCTAATAAAACTAATGGACTTAAAGATTTAAATAACATTGTTGTTTGTTTATTTTTTTTTTTGAATTTTTCAAGTATAGTATAATATCAGTTAACGAATGTAAGTGTATACTATAATATCAGTAAGGAAACTTCTAAAAAAGAATGACTGGAGTTAAAGGAAAGACTGAAGTTAGGTAACTGATTTAAAAAAAAGTAAATTATTTCGTTGAAGGATTTGTTGATGGTTTTATTCAGACGAATAAGAAAAAAAATAAAAAAATAAATGCCCAAAACGGTCGAATAACGAGAAAATAATTCTTGAAAAGGAAAAGCTATTGTCAACGCGAGAAACGATTGGCTCAATTGGTTTCGGATGCAGTACGAAATTAACCTATGCAGTTGAGGCGATCCACGACTCGCCGTTTGGAGTGTATCGGTTACCCGATATAGCGCAAATATAAATATTTGGTTTAGACGAATTACCTGATACGGATGTAATTTGCCCATTTATGGAAGTCACACGATTTAACGACAATGACTCCAAGGTTTTAGAGTTTAAACGTAACTACGCTAGGTTATGAATTCGATAAAAGATCTTAGATGGTAAAGGCTCAAATAGTCATAACGGTCATATGGGTAATTATCATTGCTGTCATTTGTTGATGGAATCCTTATGAAAGTTTTAGGAGAAGAAATGACCATAGTTGGAGTAGTTTTCTGTTTACCTAAGAAAATTTTTTAACGGAATTTGGTCTGTCGTAGGACATTACAACTAAAAAGTTTTTTGTAGACACTACAACGTAAGGCTAAAAAAGCGGAAATAGGCAAATGGTATGGGGAGTTTATCGTTTGATTCCCGTTGGGGATAAATTGAATTCGTGAATCCATGAAAACAACGAAGACGAAAGTTCTGTTATCGACAGATTATTCTGTTTTAGTAAACGATTCTCTCGAATATAACTGATTTGGTAGTTAACTACTTGTAATTAATCCAAAAGGAGACAAACAAGTTGACGAAGGTTTCAATGGAAGGGACCAATCGTTATGGGAATTAACCCCAAATGGGTTTAACGAAGGAAGAATGTTTTAAAGTAAGTTAATCGAAAAATCGATGGAATGTTACTAAAGGGGGTAAATTGTTAATTACAACAAGTGGAAATGTGGGCGTGTGGTTGAGTTGGAGTCGGTTAATATTGACGTTTAGATTGATCTTAAGATTGCCGAGGTAGTAGATACTTGAATTGACTTGCTACCCCTGGTTTGTTTTACCCTGAAATGACTCTGAGTGGGTTAAAGCTTTGGAAGAGAATGGACTTTTCAAAGGAAAGTCACTGGATTCTCATATGAACCTTCCTAAGCCCAAAGCTCTTGTTTCTGTCTCTGTACCTTAGACCTTGCACCTGACAGCCCACCACCTCTACCTTTGTCACACCGTACCTGCAATCATTAATTCGCTTATTCACATCTTACGTAATCGCTTTTTGTACCTGGTGATAACTCTATCTATCATTCACTTAAAAGAGGTTGGTAGAGAGATGTTACGAGTCCTGTCAGTCCTGTCAGTCGGTCTATATATGAATTTCAACATAGCAGGTGTATACGCATTGATATTTCCGTAAACGCACCTTTAAAGCCCGTTAAATCAACTATTTACTAAAATAATGTTCATATAAGCTCAAATACTGAGCCAGGTCGCACCATTACCCTCCCACTGGTACTAATCTCAGTCCCAAGTGTCTCACCTATTTTGGTGATAATGCTCGTTGATTCAGTGCGAAAACTTTTCAATGATGAGATTCGTAAGAAGTTTGTCAAAGGTGGCATACGAATCCAAACCTAAGTCAAGATTCAATAATGTTACCTCAGCTTTCAACTTCAGACCAAAACCAACTCAAGGTATAATATATCAACCACCTTCAACTTTACCATCAGTTTATCAAACCCCCAAAAGTTTTTTACCTCCAAATGATCCTCGTAGAGATTTACCTTACCATAAAGAATATACTGCTGAAGAATTAGAAGATATGCCAATTATTCATCAAACCACAAAGAAATATAACGTTGACGACAAAACTGCCATGGAAATCATCAAATTAAGAAGTGAAGATCCAAAACAATGGACTGTCAATAAGTTAGTAAAGAAATTCAACGTCGATGCTAACTTTGTCATTGCCATCAATAAAGACTTTAAAGATAAACCACAAATGAAGAAGTACAATAGACATCAACTGGAACAATTGAAAAGAGTACAAATGTGGTTAAGAAATGAATTTTAGACATGTAAATAGAATAGACGAAATGGTCTTTACCTTTGTATTATACAATTTCTAGTATTACATAAGCTGAGTACAGCTTTACATTTTACAATTCTTCTACTTCTTTAGTTATGAAGGATTCTAGATCTTCCAAATTGTTGTTGACATTAATTTGATAATTTTCAATAATGGAGGTTATTTCATTAAGTCTCATCATCCAAATGGCTCTCTTCTTATCTACATCATCCAAGACTTGGGAAAATTCTTCTCCAATGGCTGTTAACTTATTTTGATCTTGAATGAACTCTTCTTCTTTCTTAACTTTTAATTCTGTGATTTCATATTCTGCTCTTTCAATATGTTTATTATATTCATTAAGTTTAAATTCATGTTCGACTTCTAAATCATTGATTTCTGAAACTTTGGAATTATTTATCATCTCGATACTTCTTAATTTCCTATCTTTTTCATCATTTATTTGTGTTATCTTTGATATTTCAATTGAATTCTTTTGGATCAAATCTTTTAATTCACTGATTGAATCTTGGGATAAATTTTTCACTTTAATGAATTCAATTTTATCATTTTTAAGATCTTTATTTAATATTTCATTCAAATCATTTCTTGTAAAATCTAAATAATTGAACTTTAAGTTAATTTGAAACTTCTCTCGTGGTAAATAATCATTCAATTCCATCTTATAAATATATCCATTATATTCCTGAATCTTCTGTTGTATATCACCAATGATCCTATTTAAATCTTTAGTCTTTTCGTTAATAATTATGTCAATATCATGGATTTTCCCATCAAACATATCGATATTCTTGAGAATAGTAACCTTCTCATTATAGAGTTTTTCAATCATAGGAACATTTATACCTTTTTCACTTAATTTGGCATTCAATTGTTGTTTCTCTTGTCTTAATTCATTAATCTTTTCATTATTTTTAGCGAGTTCATTATTCCATTTTTCAAATACTCCATCCCATTCTAATTTGGTTTCTCCTACTACATCTAAATATGCTTGAATCTTTACTAAATCTCCTTCTAATGCATCTGTGGTTCTTTTAGCATATTGTAGTTCTTCATATTCTTTACTGACGGCAGTTAATTGTTTATTTAACTCTTTTGTCTTTTCTGTTCGTTTGATCATTTCTTCATCAACTTTTTCGAAAAACTTCGCCAAACTTTCTTTCAATAATTCCGTCTGATCTTCATTATCATCATCTCCCCTCAAAAAATCTTCATAGGTCTTAAGGGTATAATTCAGAAATAATGCATCTAATTCTTCTTCTAAACCATTTGTTTCATTATCATCAACATTTGCTATATTAAGATTTAATTTAACTAACCAGAATAAGATTCTTAAGAAATGTGGCCAATTATTACCCCCTACAGCTGTTATTTGTGATCGAGTTATGGAATTAATATGAGGATATTTTAATACTTTTAAGATATTTAAAACTTCAACATCAAGAACTCTAGTGAATTTATGGAAAGGATCTATCTTATTATATAAGAATTGAAACATTAAGGTGAAATCCTTTTGTGTGGGTATTCTTAAAGTCTTTGAAGTTAAAGGATGATTCATTTCTAATTCGAATTTATTCAAACTTAAGAATTCATACACTTCAGGTATCATAAGATTGACTAATTCACGATCTCTGATTGCACGATCATCAGGAGTTCTGGTCACAGATAATGTTGATGTTGGTGGAGTACGACGAGTAAGTGGTGTTGATAATAAAGATTTCCTATCATAAGATCTTAACATTGACAGTCTATTTGATCCTGTAACACTTAGTCTATTACTCACGTAAGTATTATTCCGCCTTGATATCGAAGGTGGATAATTCATGGTGTTAGTAGTATATGCCTGATCCTTCTATTGGTTGTATTAACTTGGATTGATTGCTATTCAATAGATAGTGATCTATACTCCTGGTGTTTTTGTGATGGTTTGTTTACAAATAATTTTCGCGAACAGTGAACGGTCAACCTCAAAAAACGTTACTTATATCATCGACGGAAAAACATCATAAATTCATCACTTTTATCATTTGTAAATCATTTAAATAGAATATTTAACGTTAGGAGATCATAGACATTAATTTATTTGGAGTAAAAATCTTAAAAAATGAGTAAAACTCCAATATCATCACCAAAAATTCCTTCTCAGGAAATGATACCTTCAACACCTCCATCTAATAAAAAGGGGAGATTGGGTTCGATGGTAACTCCTGAAAAGGATACTTCTATGCCGTTTACACCATCTTTGAAAAGAAACAGTAGGAATTTAGGTACTATTGAACAATCACCTTATGGATTATTAAAAACTCCAAAATTAGATAGTGATGATGAAGATGTTGGAGCTAGTGGAGGTTCTAAACGTAATAGTCGATATAAATTCCCTCGTACACCTAATTACTTTCTGCCAGGGAAGAAATTATTCGATGATGACAAAGAAAAGGAAAAGGATAAAGAACGAGAAGATATTAATAATATAACGTTACAATTAAAAGGGAAATTAACCAATGCATTAGAAAAATTAAATCAAAAAGAACTTAAGAAGTCCAAATTTGAATTTACAGAGTTAACATTCAATATATCACCCACCAGAAAGAAAGAACATGAAAATCCTCAATTTAATGAATATTTGAAGAAAGCTAATTTAAATTTACAAAATATGACAAATTTTGACAATACATCATCAATTCTTAATAAATCTGTTGAATTACAAAGTTCTCCAGTCATAAAAGAGGAAAGAGATATCGAAATACCCCTTGAAAATAGTGCTCATAATGCATTGAAAGCAACAATCAATCGTAAATCTCAACATGAAGATCAAATTAAACATCAAATTCACACCATAACGAAATCTCCTTCAACTCCTAAAAAAATTAATCTACCACCAATTAATCCAAAGAAAAATAATGAACAAGATGCTGCATATTCCCTAATGTCATTATCATCACCTCAACAGATTAAATTCTCTCATAGTAGAAATCAGAGTTTATCAAGTGCTCAATCAGATACAGTAACTTTACCACCATTATCACCAACAAAACAATTGGTTAGTTTACCACCCATATCAGGATTAATAAAAAATGATGATGAAACTGATATTGAAGAGGATAGTGATTAATGATTATGTAATATAGATTTATAGTTTTTGGGTTCATTGGGACTAATGTAATATATAATTGGCATTTTAAGAATTCTTCCAATCGCAATGATTGTATAAATAAACCTTTGGAATCCTTTACTGCTTATGGTAAGGATAACCAATAACTTGGCTGCCAAATAAGAATTTTTCTTACCTTCTCCGATAATTGAGGTTCGCACTACACCCTCAATGATGCGATAAAATGCGATGATGACAAATTTCTCGAAAAGTATATAAAACCCGTAAAAGTAGTACATCAAAAGGTAATAATGGTAGTACAAGAAGTCAAGGTATTATATTTGTTACATCCCACGGTAGTAACGGACGAGAAATTAGTCGTTGAAACCAAAGCCAAATTATTAGGGGATGTTACTCAAATGTTGATCTCACAAATTGTCAGTAAACCACCTTCGGATAAGTTTGACAAGATATTCTATGTTAATCCTAATGAAGGGGAAGGAAGATATATACCTAATGAAGTTTTGGAAATATTCTTCACCTGTTTAAATGAGGGAGGTGAAGTTGAAGGAGATTTACCTGTTGACCAAGATATTGATATCTTAATGAATGGATTTGTTATTGAAGAAGGTAAATGGTTAAAACCTAAGAAGTTCAATGTCATCAGTTTGAAGAAATCTAATAAGGAACCAGTTTCCAAATTAGGAACTTTTAAGAAATTAAATGAAGAAAAAACTGTCAAAAGTCCAGGGTTAACTGATACTTCAATTGCTAGTGAATCAGAAGATGAAAATAATAAAAGGAAATTAGATAAAATGAAATTGACATACTTCTCTGATTCTGATGGAGAATCAGATTCCGAAATTGATGAAGATGAATTGTTAAACAATAACTATAGTTTAATTAAACCTAAAAAGTGTGATACTACTGGTAAGAAAAGAAGAAAAGCTTGTAAAGATTGTACTTGTGGATTAAAAGAATTAGAAGAACAAGAATTCAATAATCAACAAACTTTACAATCAAAATTATTATCAAGTTTATCACAAGCAGCTACAAGTGCTAATAGAGAAGCTATTGAAATTGAAGAAAGATTAGCTAATAAGGTAAAATTGGATTTCAAGGATATGTCAGAAATCGATTTTACTATTAAAGGAAAAACAGGAGGTTGTAATTCATGTTCTTTAGGTGATGCATTTAGATGTGATGGATGTCCATATTTGGGATTACCAGCATTTAAACCTGGAGAAGTCATCAGTTTAGATAATTTTGGTGAAGACATTTAAGAATCTTCTATGAAGATATATATGATATTTATTAGGGAATAAAGGGATAGATTAATGTGACTCTGGCTCTTTCAACTCTCGGTATCTTCTTCTCTGTCTCCTCTGTCTCCTCTGTCTCCTCTGTCTCCTCTGTATCCTCTATCTCCTTCTCTGTCTCCTTCTCTATCTCCTTCTCCCTTCTCTGTCTCCTTTTTTATCTCCTTCTCTATCTCCTCCTCATCTCCTTCTCTCTCTCTCTCTCTCTCTCTCTCTCTCTCTCTCTCTCTCTCTCTCTCTCTCTCTCTCTCTCTCTGTCTCTCTCTCTCTCTTTCCTTCTCTGTCTCGCTCTATCTCGGTCTGTCTGTCATTCTCTATCTCTTTCCCTCCCTCCTGTATCTCCCTTTCTTATCTCCTCTATCCAATGATCTCATTCTCCCACGCTCTCATCCCCATGATCTCACTCGCTCATTATCTTGCTCTCCCTAACTCCTATCCCCTACACGCTAAACACATTATGTCAACCCCTCTACCTTCTTACCTAATATAAATAATCTTTAATCACTAAAACGATCTTTGCTTGTGATGTCACAAAAATATGCGGAAATATGTCACATCTCTCTTATCTCAATCACAATCTCATGTCCCAAACCCTGTCAACTAACTCAAGCCACGGGCTGCACTTTCTGAAACCTTAACTCCTGGTCAATCCTTTAACTCCAACCTTTCATATTGAGAAGTCCATCAAACCTTAAAGCTTATCAAAAATAAACTTAACGCAATTAACACCTTTCTTAAGGTAAATTATTTTTAGATTAAGTTTAAAGAGAAAAGAAACTTTAATCATGAAATATCCAATCCTAATGAGAGGATAACCTTTAAACTAAAGTTAAATAATGATAATCATTATTTAAACACTATAATAAAGGTGAGCTGATAAATCGGAATTATATGGCTTAAGTCCTTATTTCACTATTAACTCTATATCATTCATCTGAACGAATTTCAGCTTATGGTTGATGATAACAACATTTTGAATGACCTTTTCATACCTTCCAACTTCATGACTTTTTTCATGTAAGATGTAAATCACTATTGTTTCCTACACATTGTTGAAATGTTCATCGCATCGTATTTTGTCTTGACACAGATGTTTCACACCTTTATCATGAAAAACAGAAAGATAACGCCAACCTTAAGTCCATGGTTGAACCTAAAGTCCATACGGAACTCCTTTTAGGAGTTTAGTAAGTTGTTATCAGAGAATATTAGTAGCCTGTGATTGATATGATAGGAAATGTAAATCCCAGGATAAACTTTGACTTGTCTGAAGATTAACGGGGAAACACCGATCAAAAGAAATGAAAGTTTATAGAAGCAAGATGAAACTGATCACTGAACACGTACTATTCTAAAAAAACCTTAACTGTGTCACGATCGGTGTGGTTTCAAATGCAAAACCATAACCATAAAAAAAGAGGCGTAGGTGATTAATTATTAAAAATGCCCAATGGAAAATAATCTGTAAATAGTAACGATAAGATCAGTATATGTACCTTAACTTATAGTGTTACCACGGCATGAGATAATACCGTGGTTAGAAATTTTTTTTTTTTTCAGGAATTGGGTAATGGAATTATTCCCGCAAAAAAAAAGGTATATAACCATAGTTAACTCAAATGAAATGAAATGAATTAAATTAATAAAGTTTCATTCATTGGAATAAGCTTGAAATTAACCCGATATCCAAGAATTTAAAATTCCCCCCTATCAATTTCAATGAAATCAGCCGGCTATAAATCCCCTTAGTGCCTGAGTTTCTTGGAATTTAACTGCCGGACATTACTTTCCCAATTGAAAATTCTCAAAGATGTTCCTCTATTCAGGAATGTTAATTCCCAAATGGGAAAAAGGAAAAATAAAAAAAAAGTATTTTTTTAATTACCCCTTAAGGAATGGAGTTAACTCATGTAACAGGGTTGATTAACCTTTTGAAAATTCAAGGAATGAATAAGCGAGAGGTTCATCGTAATTAGTACCTACCCTTTGTTTTAAAATTAAGTCGATAAGATCCCGAAATTTAATTAACCAATGATATGTTAGTAAGGTTGACAACACTTATTGGTTTGTTATTTTAATGGTATCTTGCGCTTCGTTAACTTGAGTGATACTATTAATTAAAGTTTAGACCCGCTGAACGAAATAATTATTAATGCAATATGCGGATGAAGATTAAGTTTGCTAATTGATCATTAGTGATAATTTAGAGGGTTAATGATGAGGTTTTAGTTGTAAATAAATTATAAATGACCCTGGGGGTGTAATATATGTTCCTGAAATTCAAATAACCTTGCGTGATGAAATTAGTAGTTAGGCAGTGATTTTGAGCATTTTCTGGGTGGTGGATGGTGAGTGAGATTGAGTGATTGGATGCTTGGGTTCAGTTCACAAAAGTTATCTATCGACTCTACCCTCTAATTTTTCTAAATCTTTACTTTTGAATTTTTGAGTTCTAATTTTCAGTTATCTAATTTTCAGTTCTAATTTTCAGTTCTCTCTATTCAATTTTACTTACAGCTAGAGAAAGAGTTATAATTAAACCCGACCTATTTATTTTATGACCTATAATACACTAACTACTATAATTGTTTTCAAATCCATATGGATTTGGTAAATTGTATCTTTCATAACCAATTGCAAATTGTGGATTATTGAATTGTCCGTTTGGTTGATTAGGTACCTGTTGTTCAAATGGTTGAGAAAGTGGACTCAATTTATCATCTTGATTATAAACAAAATTAGTTTGTATAGGATTTAAATTTGAAGGTATGAAAAATTGCATATTGTTAATGGGTAATTGACTATTAAATGGATAATTATATGTGCTTTGTTGATTAAATTGTTGTGGTGGAGGAGGATGTTGAAATGATTGAGGACCTAATTGATTTTGTCCTTGTTGTGGTGGTGGAGGTTGTTGATGATTCATATAGTATTGATCTTGTAATTGTAATAATTGTTGATTATGTAATTGAATTTGCTGTTGTCTTAAATTTTTTTGCTTACAAAAATCACAATTCTTATTTTTACCATTTCTTCTAGGTGTATATCTATAACCAGGATATTTTTTAGCATGATTTGTCTTTTCTTCTTCAGCTAATTGATTCCAATGTTCTCTATCTTCATTTGATAATGCTCTCCATCTTCTACCTAATTCTCTACTAACTTCTGGATTAGTTCTAATAACTGAACCTTCTTCTAAAACACTTTGATGATATTTTTGTCTGAATAATATAAAAGCATTTCTTGGTCTTGGAATTCTATTAGCATTACTTTTACAAGTACATTTACCAATATTTAAATTATTTAATCCATTCATATTAACTTGTCCTACTTGATTTATACCCATTAAATGATTTTCAGGCACTCCACTTTTACCACTGAAACTTGATGCTGGTGTAGTATTAGCAGTTGATGGCTGCGAAGCATTAGAAAATAATTCATCATTTGGTTGATTATTCATAATTGATGATAATGAAGGTAAACTATGTTTTTCTTCTGGATAATATACAGCTGTTGACATTCAAGTAAATTTATTTAAAAATAACCTTCAAAATTACTTAACAATTAACAAAATTGATTTGATAAGGGTTTGATAAGGGATTTAATCCACTATTTATAAAAATTAATTCCTCAATTTTAACACTTACTTTTAGTTTGTTCCCCTGTCCTGTTTTTTCCCTAAACAGAATAGGTGAAAAAAGACGAATATAAAATCGAATTAAAAAAAAAATTACTTGCAAAAAAAGAAAAAAGTGAATGGAATTTTGAAAGGTTTACCGCATTGGGACCGGCCTGCATACGGCCCGCGCAATCAAATTGACCCTCCTGTTAACAGGATGAGCGGGCATAACAATTATTTGATGGGAAAGTTTCATCCTATTGGCTATGAAGTAGCATAAGCTTATGATAATTAATTATATGAAGTAGTTTATAAATATGTTTAAACATAAAGAAAAATCCTTCAGTATACAAAATAATCATTGCCACTTGTCAAGTTTTAAATGAATTTCAAGAAAATAAAAAAAAAAAGAGATCCCCGAGAATTTTTCAAAGCTAGGTACAATCCCATCGTTTCCCAATACGTAACATCGGATTAAGCGACACGTGAATATTTTTCTCTTGCGCTCTGCCTTAGATTTGGATTGTAACATACCAAAGAGTAAGATTTGTTGGTACTGGAATGTAGTAAAAGTATAAACAAGAATAACTATGGAAATTTTAGACTATCTAAACGATCTGTCTTTACATAATAAAACAAAATTATTTGTCTCCCTGTCATGATATCAATATTTTCGCATAATGTAATTATCGGCTTAATATATTGTTACTCCATCAATTGATTTTATTGAAAGACAATAGCTTTAATTGTGTTGTTTTATTGAGTCTTATGAGCCTAAAGATCTTATAGTTCTAACTTGAGTACTAACATTAGGATCATTCGTATGTCAAATAAAACAGAATCTCCAATTTGACCTCGAATAGACTTGCTAGGAGTTAGTGGAATTAATGCAATGTGCGGAAGTAGTGCAACGGGTTAAAACTGCCTAAATAATAAATCGTTTCCCAAAACAGTTTAAATACAGATGGTTCCTTAACCTAAAACTGGTTAAAGTTACCAAACGGAGTTTTAACATGAATTATCAATAAAACTATTTTATTACAATAATATAGAATCAATTATATTTTAATTTAAACAATACGCCCTTTACTTTCCCTTAGCGGAATGTTTTACAGAGGTGTTAGATGCCAAAAAAAACTCTATTGTGATCTTAAGAGTAATCTTGTCTTGTATATAATGTTGTTACATCACTAATTATAATTGTCTGGTTGAATTTAAGGATTACAAGATCTAAAAATTGATATATTGTTTAAATTCTTTTTAACCTTTCGTTAAGACCCTTACTTCTATTATCTTTAATTCTTTATCTTTATAGGTTTTGAAAATCTTGTAACTCTGAACAACTGCAAATTGTCACTGTGACCAATACTTTTTCCCATTTACAGTTAATTCTTATTTTCCAGATCTCACGTTAAATCCTCCGGTACCTTTATTTTTTATTTTTTCCTATTTAGTAATTAGACGAAATCGATGTAGGGTTTACACTTTATTGTTACAAATTCCTGAATGCTATTGTTTAAAAGTTGTAACGTATTGTTCTCATTTATTTTCAGATATTGGCTAATTGTTGTATTAGTTACTAACCAATTGTTGCAATATTTTTTAAGTTTTTTTGATATACTAAATCTATTATGAAATTTTTTATTTTATTGGGATTGGACCTTGCGTTTTATTTTATGACATTAACAATTTAATCTTATTGTTAGGTTATAAAGGGTGTTATTGTTAATGATGAGCTAATTCTTTATGAATTTATTTGCTGTAGTCCCTTCAAATTATTGTTTACTACTATTGTTCTTAGGGTTTAAATTCGTCAAATGTGTTTTCTACAGTTGAAAGTGGTGGAATGTATAACTTCTTCGTCACCATTCCGTTAACTTGTTTACATTCTTGCCCAATTTTCTATCGATGAATTCGCTTTGTAACCGATATTTATGTTTTAGGAAATATTTTTGGCGAATCGTGGTAAAACCCTTGTTTGCATTATTCCAATGGTTTATTCCTTAATAAGAAATATTTCACCATCTCATTGATGATGCTTCACCTTTTGTTTGGTTGATGACACTTCGTAACTTCTACTTGTATTCTCGGGATCCGCCCATTTTTCACTATTTTTCTATTGTAAATTATCTTTAGTTAACTTTTTTTTTGTGCCTAAGTTATTATTCGCTTAGACTGTGCCTTGAGGAGAGTTAAGGGGTAGGGAGTGATAATTGTCCCACTTGTTGTTAGTTGGTTGATTGTTGATTGTTGATTGTTACTTATGTTACTTGACTGTCAGATTGTTACTTGACTGTCAGATTGTTAGTTGACTGTTACTTCAATGTTTTCACTATTACTTTACTGTTGTTGGTTGATGTTTGACTGAGAATGCTCTTGACACTTGAATGTGAATATTTCACTACAAACGGTCAATCTCCCACGATCACTCGACTGTTCGATTATCAGCTGCATTGTCAAGTTAGAGAATAGAGTAGGTGGAACCAACCCAACTGTCCATGTACCAAATTCACAGGTTCCTACACACTCAACATATCTCGTCTGACCTTTGTCTCACCCTGTATCACATCACATGGCCCTGTCTCACCTCTGTCTCATTTGTGTCTCACTTGTCCCACCTGTCTCACCTTTCATCCTCCACATCTAACCTCAATTCTGTAGATTGAAAAGTCGCGATATGGAAGACTTGATCAATACTGAATCAATCAGATCACAGATAAATAAACCCAACTATAAGCTCGATGAGTTCCTAATAGCCAACAGATTCGAATCATTGGACTCTTCTATCAAAGAGCTCAGTGAAGTTAAGAAAACTTTGAATGATGAGTTGATCAAATTGGTAAATGACAATTTCGATAAGTTCATTGAATTAGGGAATTTGAATGGTTCACAAGAGTTAATCGATTCAGTCAATGATCAATTATCAAAGTTCAATAAACTTCTCAACTCCACAATAAATGAATTCGATGATATAAGAAGCAAAATATCAAATTTCGAAAAGTTCTTGAAATCCTTAAACGAGCTCAAGTATAAGATCAAAGTAGTGAAGTTGGCTAATTCTTTGATAGAAAACTTACTGAAAATGTTAGATGTGTTGGAAAACCAATTATATATCAAATCAAATAAGAAGAAAGAGCTAACTGTTAATGATGAAGTGTTAGTTACAGAAATAGGGAATATGATAATGTTAATCAATAAGTTGATCATCAACCATGATTCGATCAACTATAAGAAGTTTAACTCGTCCATCTTCAAATTTAATGAGATACTTCATGATGTGAAGAACTTCGAAGTATTCAAAGTTAAGAAATTATTAAAAGAGATGAATCTGTGATTATCTTCACACAAATTTCATGATTGGCTAAGGACTATTAAATACATAACGAATGATTTCCACAGACGACTCTCCCCCTTTCATCAGTCTTAACGTCCCCAGCAGTATGGACAGACCATGAATCTCACAGCATTCAATGGTACCAATGCGGCATACACAACTCTCCCAATAACATCGGTTTGTTGTTCAAATACGCCATAAAGGTGGGAGGTGGTTCGTTTGGACAACTAGCTCCCAGCTGGCCTTCAGGAACATCAAACAGGAAATTGGGGGTGTTTAATTTCTTTCAGGAAAACCCTACTGATCAAACACTTTCCATATTGGTCACCTGACTTTGCACGTGAACTCCATTCCTCACTCTCAAAATCCTCACTTTGCCAAAGCGCGACCAATAAAATCCCATCAATATGTTAGGTCAATATTTTTCAAGTAGACATGAATGGGAAAACCAAGATAATAATCCCCTCCCAAAAGAATTCGAAGTAGATGAGGTTGGTGCCACTTCTGCTCCATTATTATCAGCATCATATTTCATTGGGGCTAGATGTAGACCTTATAATGACGATTTTCTCAAATGTAAAGATGAAAATAATGGTGGTACGATAGAATGTTTAAAAGAAGGAAGAAGAGTTACTAGATGTGCTGTTTCCGTTTTAACTGATTTAAACAAACATTGTTTCGATTCTTTCAAGTTGCATTATGAATGTTTAGAACAAAATAATCATCATTTAGGTCATTGTAGATCATCAGAAAAAATTTTCAATGCCTGTGTTTTCCAAAACTTAAAGTTATCTAAAGAAATCCCAGGTGTTCCAAAAGATAAACAAATTCATCTTAACGAAAATCCAATTTATCAAGGTACTTCAAACGATAAAAAAGTATCCAGTGATTTTTTAAAGGTTCATGAAAAGAATTAGTGCATGAATAAATATTTATTAAACATTGCTTTGTTCTCTTACATCTCTAACGACGTCTATAGCAGGTACGTAACAGATTTTATGGGAGTTTTGGCCTCAGTATCTTTTGAGGGAAAGACTAAGATGTTTACGCTCGCTCGCTCATCGAAATCAACGATGTTTGCATCTTCTAATTCTGGTGGATTGTTTGGTAACAACAACTCCAATGCTAACACCGGTGGTAACAGTGGTACTAGTGGTGGATTGTTTGGAAGTAACAATAATACCAACAACAATTCTGGAGGTGGATTCGGATCAACCTTTGGTCTGAATAATACTTCAGGTGGATTGTTTGGCGGTAACAATAATAACACTACAACTAATACTGGAACATCAGGTGGATTATTTGGAAGTAACAATAATAATACCAATACCAATACCAACTCAGGTAACACATTTGGTGCCAGCAACACCAATTCTGGGGGATTATTTGGAGGTAACACTAATAATACTAATAACACAAATACATCAGGAGGATTATTTGGATCAAGTACCAATACTAACACATCTGGGGGGTTATTTGGAGGTAATAATAATACTAACACCAATACTAACACCAGCACTGGTGGATTGTTTGGATCGAATACCAGTAATACCAATAATACCAATTCTGGAGGTTTATTTGGTGGTAATAATGGAGGTTCAACAGGAACCACCAACACATCAGGAGGATTATTTGGATCTAACAACAGTAACACTAACACCTCAGGAGGCTTATTTGGAGGTAACACCAACACCAATAACACTAATAACACTAATAACACCTCAGGAGGATTATTTGGAGGTAACACTAACACCAATAACACTAATAATACCACTTCTGGAGCATTATTTGGAAGCAATACTAACACCAATACTTCAGGAGGATTATTCAGTAACACCAATAAACCCGCATCTGGAGGATTATTTGGATCTAACACCAATGCTACCAATACCAACACCTCAGGTTTATTTAATAACACCAACACCACCAATAACACCTCAGGTTTGTTCAACAACGCCAACACCAACAACTCTGGAGGTATGTTCAACAACAACACCAATACCAATAATGGATTATTCAATAACAATTTGAACCAACTCGATAAATCTTACACCCCATCAATCAATGACCAATTAATAAAAATCAAAGATCAATGGGATCCTAACTCCAATAATTGTAAATTAAAGACCCATTTCTATAACAAATTACCTGAACAAGAATTATCGATATTATTACAACAACAAAGACCACAGAATGAAAGTCCTGATGATTGGAATAAAGCAATGTTAGAAAGACCATCAAATCAATATTACCCCGTCAAAATCACAAGTTTCACCGACGTTCAAGCTAGAATAGAGTTGGAATTAGAACAAGTTAAAAAATCAAGATACTTATTAAATATTATCAACGATAACCAATCAAAATTATCATCAGACCATGATTTAAAGAACATCTCAAGAATCAAACAAGCAAAACAAAAGCATTTGAAATTATCTCGAAGATTACTCAGATTGTCTACCATTTTAGCTATCTTAAAATTAAAAGGATATCCATTATTACCTGAAGAAGAAGAAATTTCCAAACAGTTTGAGATCTTGAATAACAAATTGAATGATCCTAATAATTCTTTGAGTAAGTTGAATGATTTATTTGCCAGATTAACCATTTTGAAGGAAAAATCCAATGGATTGAATAATGAAATCAACCAATCAATTAACTTAATGAATGAAAATATTGATGATGAAAAAGATTCCATCGATGACGATTACTTAATCAAGGTAATGAAATTGTTAATGAATCAACAAAAAGGTTTGAATTATGTTAATGATGTTTTACAAAAGGATTTAGATACAGTTGATAGTTTATAATTTACATTTTAGGTATTTTTCACGAATTTTATTATTTTTATAATTTTTCTTAACTAAAGGGAATTTTACAGTTTGCAGAATACTTCACCGAAGTGGAAGAGTTAGAAGGGACTACTAGTTATCGTTATTCATTAATCTCATACTCACTATATCTATCAAGGTAAACTTCTCGAAATTGAACCTCAAACAATGTTTCAACCTTCTGAAATCTAGATCTTGCTCAGACTGGATCAAACAGAAAGGCTGGTTGATTCTACTGTCACTTATGGTGAACTTATTCTCGAACATCTTCCCTCTATTGTTCAAACTATGGTTAAACTGTACATATTTCAGTCCATTGAAGAAACTCTCGTCATTTTCGATGTATTGGTACCTCGGCAAGGCTACCATTCTAGCGAAGAAATCTCTTAGTATTAACGCCTTATCATTAGCTTGAGTGCTTGGTTTGTCTGTCTCAAATGGATTTAGTACTGGTTTATCACTACTGATGATCATCTCTACATTTTGAGAATAGTTTACCTTGGGTGGTGGGGTTTTGAATGATTCTACTGACCCCAACCTATTGAAGCTTTCGAATATGAAGTCTAGCTCCTTGGCATTGGTGGGAGCAGGGTTTAACCTTAGGTTCAAAAGGATATGATTACTCCAGTATTTGGTACGAGACATAAATTCGCGATGCTGATACACACTAAGATAAGTATAGCACTAAATCGGCTGGTTGACCGAGTGTTGTACGATAATTTGAAGAGTTATTCGGGCAAGCATGATGAACAGGAGTTTATTGGTTATTGTCAACTTTTGGGGATGACTGAAGAGGCTGCTGGTGAGATATATCGGGATTTTGCTAAAGAACCAGAAACAGTACAACCAGAAGTACTGGCAGATATACGATCAGAGACATCAGAAGGACAACCAAAGGACTTTGAACTTCCATTGCATGTTCCAGCACAAGTACAGACGTCTGAGCCTACGCTGTTGGAGCCTAAATCATCAAAAGAGGAACAAATTGAGACTCAACCATCTCAGACTACACTGACTACACTGTCAACTACACTGACACCTGCACCCAAACCCAAGAAAAAGATAGCTATCACATATGATGATCTAGATCTCGATATCGCCCCCAAAAAACCCAAAACCACCAAATTCAAGAAAATCAAGAAAGAAGATGCTTTAAGGTTCAAAGCCAAAGTTGAACCTACAATTGAACCTCCAGCTCCTGTCATTGAACCAATTACCACCGAAACTGAACCTGAACCTGAAGTCGACACTGAACCTACCGACTATAATGAACAATGGTATGTTGATGATTATGAACCCGTCATAGAAGAAACTCCCAAACCCAAACCCAGATTTTCACGTCAAGATAAAGGTGGTTACTACAAGAACGGAGAATATGTTGATTTTGATCACGAGAATAATCCCACCATCCCCATTACCACACATTTTTTTGTTCCTCCGTTTCTTAAAGATGACCAACACCACCTAAAACTTCAAATAGGTGGTAAGATCATGTTTGATCCCATAAAGAACCACGACACTCATCTAAGTATCATCAGTAAAAAAGGAAGTGATGTTGTTAATGAAAGGCGAACTAAGAAAGAGAGAATTAAACAAGCAAAGGAAAGAGCTGATGTCTCAGGTACCCGATTAGGAAATGTGCTAGGAATTGAAGAAAAAATCGAAAAAGACCAATCCTCTCCACAACAAGTCATCGTACAAGATAAGATGACTATAGAAGAACAAAGGAGGAGATTGCCTGTCTTCACTGTTAAGCATGACCTCATTAAACTCATAGGGGAAAATCAAGTATCCATAATCATTGGGGAAACAGGGTCAGGTAAGACTACTCAACTAACACAATACTTATATGAAGCTGGGTATAAAAATGTTGTTTGTACGCAACCAAGAAGAGTTGCAGCCATGTCCGTTGCTCAAAGAGTAAGTGTTGAAATGGGGTGTAAGGTTGGACAAGAAGTAGGGTATTCTATAAGATTTGAGGATGTTACCAGTGATAAGACACGTATCAAGTATATGACTGAAGGTATCTTATTGAGAGAGATACTTGGAGATTCTAATCTTGATACTTATGATGTGGTGATCATGGATGAAGCTCATGAAAGGTCTTTGAATACTGATGTTTTATTAGGGTTACTAAGGATGTTAGTCAGAAGACGTAGAGATTTGAAAGTAATCATTACCAGTGCCACCATTAATGCAGATTTCTTCAGTGATTTCTTTGGTGGAGCTCCCCAATTCACTATTCCCGGTAGAACTTTCCCCGTGGAAGTTTTTTATAATCGTTCTGTAGAAGACTATGTAGAAGAGACAGTTAAAACCGTAGTCAAACTTCATTTGGAGAACCTCAACTCAGAAAGGGAAAGTGATGGAGATATCTTAGTCTTCATGACAGGTCAAGAGGATATAGAAGTGACTTGTGAGTTGATAGAAGAGAAGTTAAATCAACTAAATGATATACCTCCATTGGATATTCTTCCTATTTATTCCAGTTTACCTTCAGAACTCCAAGCTAAGATATTTACAGCTACCAATAAACATAAACGGAAGTGTGTGGTAGCTACCAATATAGCAGAAACGTCGTTAACTGTAGATGGAGTGAAATATGTGGTAGATTGTGGATTGATCAAGTTGAAGATATACAATGCCAAATTGGGGATGGATAATTTGACTGTTATACCCATTTCCATAGCCAATGGTAATCAACGTAGTGGGAGAGCCGGAAGAACAGGACCTGGAAAATGTTATAGATTATTCTCAGAACAAGAATTCACTGAGGATAATTTGAATTTGATGCCTATCCCTGAAATCAAAAGGACCAACCTTAGTAATGTGATGTTACTTCTAAAATCATTGAAAATCAATAATATTCACGATTTTCCGTTCATTGATGCACCACCAAAAGAACTTATCAGTTGTTCCATGTATGAGCTTTGGACTTTAGGAGCTATTGATAATTTTGGAAACTTGACGGCTTTGGGGAAGAAGATGATCAGTTTCCCTATGGAACCTTCATTAGCAAAATTGATTATTGTATCGACGTATCCACAATTTCAATGTCTGAATGAAATAATTATCATCGTATCAATGTTATCAGTACCTCCAGTCTATTATAGACCCAAAGAGAGATTAGAGGAAGCTGATATGATGAGAGAGAAGTTCACTATTAAGGATTCTGACCATCTTACTTTACTTAATATCTACCAACAATGGGAGAGTCAAATGAAAATCAATCCTCGTAAGATTCGTCAATGGTGCTCTAAGAATTTCCTAATTGGGAAGTCCTTACAAAAAGCTAGAGATATCAAGAATCAACTTTTATCCATCTTAAAATCCCAGAAACTTCCTGTGACATCTACAAACAACGATGATATCATCAAACAATGTTTGTGTATGACATTCTTCCCACAAAGTTCGAGATTATCCAAGATTAATTTGAAAGATAGTCTGATTGAGTATTTTAATCTTCGTCATAGTTTCATGAAATTGTACTTACATCCTACTTCGGTTTTGAACAATTCTCGTGATTTTCCTCCTGATTACGTTATCTACCATCAATTGATTTTGACTAAAAAGGAGTATATGAATGTAGTTACTGCGGTCGATCCATTATGGTTGATTCAATATGGATACATGTTTTATGATGTTCCTAAAAAGACCAGAGACTTACAAGGGATTACTTCTATGAAAGACAAGTTCCACAACACATTAGAAGAAGATTCAAAGAAGTATAACACCAAACCTGAAGAGATTAAAAAAGAACCTCCAAAAATCAAGAAATTCAAGCCTAGAGGTATTTAACTGTACAGGTATATTAATGAAGTACGATATTATCGATTAATCTAGTTTTTTCTGTAGAATTCTCTCTTGGAACTCTTACAGCCGTTGAAATAATAGCCCCTACACCAGGTTCAACAACTTCTAAATCTTCTAAAGTATCAGGATGACTTATGGATAAATATTCAACTTCAAAATCTTCATGTTGTAAAGTTTTATTCATCACATCTATTATATCTTTCAGTGGTACTGAACTATTAGCTTTCTTATAAAAATCTTCACCATTCTTTAAAGATTTATATATTATGGAAGATTTATCTTTAGTTTCTTGAGAAAGATAAGCATTTCTTGAGGACATAGCTAATCCATTAGATTCTCTCATTGTAGGTAAAACCACCACATTGGTATCGATCAATAAATCTTTGACTAAATTCTTAATAACCACACATTGTTGAGCGTCTTTTTGACCAAAATATACATTAGTTGGTTGAACAACATTTAACAATTTTGTAACCACTGTAGCAACCCCACGGAAAAATTGGGGACGTATTTTACCTTCTAATTGTTCAGAACATCCTTTAACTGATACAAAAGCACCTCTTTGTTTAGAAACCTCGGTCGTTATTCCATTAGGATACATTTCTGATATTTTAGGTAAGAACAAAGCATCTATCTTCTTCCCGTCAGCTTGTAAGGAATCTAAAATCTTCAAATCCTCATCAACAGTTCGAGGATAAGCATCAAGATCTTCATGAGGAGCAAATTGTGAAGGATTAACAAATATAGATACTATAGATTTATCATTATCTTTTAAACTTTGAGTAGCTAAAGAACAATGACCTTTATGTAAAGCTCCCATAGTTGGTACAAACCCTACTTTCTGCTGTTTCAACAAACATTCTAATCTCCATTGCCTTACTTGACTAACAGTTCTTAAGATCTTAATTTGTGGAGTCATTGAGTGAGATTTTTCATCGCATCTCATCGTTAAACGACCTAAGATATCAGAGATTTTAAACGAGCTATAGAGAAGGGTATATCGGTGTTGAAGCCAAAAGGTTAGAAGGACGGCACAAAGTATTGGTGAAAAACTTTTGAACCGAAAATGCAAAGATCATCTCAACAATACCCAATTCTCGTATTTAAGTATTTCTTTAAATCCATATAAGTACACTCTTGTAGAGTCCATTGACACTATCATCACCCCATATCATCTACATCACAACTCTAAACTCAAATCCTAACCCCGGACCCCTCCCCGGTAACCTTAGACCACTGAGTGGACAGCCCATTTTTTGTCGTGTAAAAGGTTTATCAACTTTCTCAACTTTCTCAATCCGTAAATCTCAGCTCCCTAAAGCTTTAGTAAGTGGAAGTAAATTTAAAACCCCATTTCCCTTATTTATTGATAAACGGTTTCGATATTGGATATAAAAATGAATTCCAATCCCGTGGGTTCTTCAGAAATGCTTTCATTTAATCAACCTGAAAGTGTAACTCCTCATAGTGATAATCCTCCACCATCACAACCTCAACCACCCAATAATGATGGTCGTACTGACTTTGATGATAGTTATCTTGATTCCAATTGGCCTCAAACTTTATTAATGGAATCCCATCTTTATGATGTTGAATTTCCTTCTCATATTGAAGGGGTAGGACCTACAAATAATATTATCCAAAGTATTCAATATCAGAATAATGTATCTCCTGATAAAAAGGATGATTTGGACTTTTCAGAATTCGATAATAACTCCAGTATGGGCACGAGTGGTATTACAGGACCAGGTAAAAAAATCACCAAGAAGACTAAAGAAGCTGATAAACCAAAGAATAAGACAAGACCTTGTGATCATTGTAGGAAACGTAAAACTAAATGTGTTTTAATACCTGGGACTAATAACTGTGTTCAATGTGAAACTAAGTCTATCGAATGTACTTATGTCGGACAAGCCATCAAAAGAAAACCTCCAGCAGGAAGTGATGAACCTTTACTTAAAAAAACTAACCAATTCAATAGTTATGATAATAATCGAATTGTAGCTCCTAATGTTCCAATAAGAGATGTTCAACCCGTTCAAGATTATTCTATGATGAATAATTCCCTTCTAAAGAAAACTTTATCATTACAATTCCCTCGTTCAAGTTTTTATGTGGGTCCAACTTCATATATCTATGATTTAAATCTTTTAAACACAATAATAGATTCTCAGAATAAACATAATCCCCAATCTCCAGGTAATGGGAAAGTTGAACAAATTAATTTAAGTGATTCAATATCACTTCGGAAAGTTAGTGAAGATGCTCAATTCATACTTAAAGATGATCAAAGTCAACAATCATATCAAGTAATGTCTAATGATGTTGATGCTATTGAAAAATTTGTAGCTCCTCATGGACAAATCTTGATAGATTTATATTTCCGAATAATTCATCCATCTTATCCAATATTACACAAAAAAGTATTTTTAGAGAAATATTCTCGTACTCATAGAGAGTTTAGTGCACCATTATTAGCAGCAGTTTATGTTTTAGCAATTCAATGGTGGGATTATGATCCTTCATTAAATAGATTTCCTAAACCAAATGTTGGAAATATTTTGAAGATTGGACTTAATAATTATCTTTTGGAGATTTTAAAACGTCCAAAATTAAGTGCTGTACAAGCTGGTCTCTTATTATTACAGTGTAAACACATTGTTAGAGTCAGTAGAGATAATTCTGAGGAATCTAATGATTTAAATCAAGCTTCTATAATCAATGAATTAGGTTATAGTGATTGGGTTTTATGTTCTCAAGTTATTGCCTTAGCTGAAGAATTAGGATTAGGTTTGGATTGTACTGATTGGAAATTACCTAAATGGGAGAGAGGTTTAAGAAAACGTTTAGCTTGGGCTGTATATATTGAAGATAAATGGTTATCTTTAAAGAATTCTCGTCCTTCACATATTAATGAAATCAATTGGATAGTTAATCCTTTAGTTGAAGAAGATTTCCCGGAAAAACATGGAGATGGAGATTTAAAAGAAGGTTCTTCTGATATTGATAATGGGAAGAAAATCTTCACCAAGTTAATTGAATTATCTAAGATCTTAGGTGAGATTTTAGATAGTTTTTATTCTATGAAAGCTATAGCTGTGTTAAAAGATGATGTTACAGAGATCTTGAAATTAGCTAAACCTATTCAATTGAACTTAAGAAATTGGTATCATCAATTACCTGTAGAATTACAAATGACCACAGTTCAACAAAGGAAATTATGTTCCAATGGTTATCTTCAATTAGCTTATTTCGCTACCGAATTAACCTTACATCGTAAAATCATCACAGCTATTTATAATCAAAGCTTACAGAATAAATCTTTACCTAAAGAATTGATTTCTGTTTGTAGATCAGCTGCTAGAACGAGATTATTGGCAGCAATTGATTTTGTTCGAGATTTGAAACCTGAACATATTCATTCATTCTGGCATTCATCTTCAGCTTCTAACTTTACATTAATTGGAACTTTTGCTAGTATTTTATTCATATCTTCAAGATCTAAAGAAGAATCTGTATTTTTCAGAGATCAAATTTTTAATTATAGATGGATTTTAAAGATTTCTTCAAAAGGTTTTGATCAAGTTGGAGATGCTTTAGCTCAATTGGATTTAGTACTCAATCATATTCCAGGACTTTTAAATGATAATTCTGAATTACCAATGTTAGTTCCAACAGTTTCAGATATTCCAATTGCAAGACCTGATCTGGCTCAATCTCAATATCAATCTGTAAGACATTTATCAACTGCATCAAATGGTTCATTCATTTCTAGTCCTCAATCAATTCAATCAACAACTCAAAGATCTCAACCTCAACCAAAAAGAGGAAGACCTCCTCAAGTAAGAATGAATAGTGCTATTTCACCCATGGACTCATCAGTTTCAACTCCTCAATTTAAATCCATTAATTCTCCTCAATCATCTCAAGGTTTATCTCCAAGAGATTTATCAGCTAGAAGATTAGATAATTCTCCTCATAAGTCAAAACCCAATAGTCCAATCATCACTAAATCTCCTTTAAGTAATAGAACTGATACTGATGAATAATTCTGGCCTTGTCTGTAATATATTGTACCATAGAGATTACATACCTATTATATATAAACATATACATTATTCGTTTCTTTTCTATTTTATGACCAGAGGCTGATGGCCCGGGCCTCAGCCTAATCGGTCGTCGGTCCTATCAATCCTAATCAAATGGGGTCAAATAAGCTTCGGCAATAACTCTGGCTCTGGCATTAAGAAATAATTTCATTTCACTTATTTCCTTATCAACTTCTTCCATGAATTCAATGATAAAATCTACCAATTTATCCTTCAACATTTGTTCAGTATGGAAATTTGTTACTAAAAATGAAATGTCGTATCCTTTGATTGGGACTCTTCTTAAGATAAAGAAGTTTTCAGCTCTAGATGTTAAGAATCTTGTGAATTGATGAACTAAAATCTGTTCAATTTCATCGGCTTGTTTGATCTTAATGGAAACTCTTACGGAATTGATTGATGGTTCAATTAACACTTTTTCGTTCTCATTTCTGGCTATGGCCATAGGATTCAATATCAATTCAGGTGTATGTGTGTTATCTACTTCAATTTCCGGTCTATTATGTCTTTCAACTAATTGTGAAGAAAAATCTTCTAAACAAATAGCTGCTGTTAATGATGATCTAACTGCTGTTAAATATGGTTTCAAGGATTGAGACTTGACTTGTTAGTATATTTCATTGTCTATTGTATCACAGAGATGTTCATTGATACGTTATCGATGTCGATGGTGTTAATACACATACCATTGTTTCAGAAGTTAGTGAGCTTTTCCCCTAACAGTTTTCGATCACTCTCGCATTTTTTGGCCAGTATCGATTGGTGCGCGCGCGACTGGGTGGTGTACGGGTGTTTCTATATATTAATAGTTAATAATCATTTTCTTAGGGGTTTGATCAGTGTGGAGTCTTTTGGAGGTTGAGTCATCAAAATCACCACTTCTTTTGTTGTTATGGTTTAATTTGTTGGTGAGATCGGAGAGAACTTCCTTCAAGATTTCGTTGATTTCTTGGTTGAGGTCTTTTAGCATGGATTGGATGTTATTGAACTCAGGAACGGTTTGAAGTGAATTTTGAAGGATCTGAAGAGTTGATGGGTCGTATTTGACACTGTGTGTTCCATTGGAAAGGCTTATTATGATTTTATCTTTCATTTCCCCTTCTTTACCTTCTTCTTCCTTTTCTTCTCTCTCAAACACATCTAAGGTCTGGTAATTTCTCGCAAGCCATGAAGATAACTCTTTTTTCATTAAACTTAACTTTCCCTCCAATCTTTCTTCCTCCTTTTCTTTCCTTGTCGTTTCATTCTTGATCAAACTCTCAAATATTGCACTGATATCATTTTCTTCATCCTCAACACTAAGATTTACCCCCTTCAATCTATCGTCTTCTACCTCCTTCATGCATTCAACAAATTCTGTTTCACCACTCAAGACTTTTTCTCTGGCTATTCCTCTATCATCAATAATGCTCTCTATCAAATCAACTTTAATCTTTAACACTTGTACTTTAGCCATCTTCACATCGTAGAATAAGTCCAAAGGTGTAGATCCGTTTCTTCCACATAAATCTATATATGAATCTTCATCTTCTATCAAAGGCAAAATTTCTTCAAATTCCATATCTGCTTGAATGGGCAACTCACCTAAAAGTTTCTTAAAGTTATCCCTTGCTCTTCTATCAGATGTAAAGTTCTTATCTTCCAACAACTTCAACTCATTTTCAAGGTTCTTCAATTCTTTTGGATATATCTTATCACAATACAACTGGAGTATATCGTACTTCCCCAACACATTGAAATGTTTATTGGCTTTGAAACGATTATCATTAAGTAATTTCTCATATAAAGATTCCCAATCATCAGTTCCACTAACGATATCAGGATTAATATCCACCAAATAAGATTCTAACTCCTTCAAAGCTTGTTCTCTGCTTTCCTTTGTGTGCTTTTCATAGGTGGTCTTCAAATCATCTTGATATTCTTTGAATATACCGTAAATTTCATCATCAGATAAAATTGTATGGGTGAAAATGGGATTCTCCTCTTTTAACAACTTACTTTTGATAGTGAACCATTTAGTAAGATGATCAAACTCTTTCTTTTCCTTCAAAGATTCTAAAATATTGATAAAATTGACTTTAAACTTCTCGAAAGATTCAGTTTTATTCTCCAACTGCTTGTTCATCTCATTGTTAAGATACTCATCGTAGATTTGTTTCCTCTCTAAAGGATCTTTCACTTGCCAATACACTGGGTCGTTGATAAACTTTGCTATGACATCAGGAAAACTCCATGTAGAATCAACATTGTTCTGTGATAGAAGAGCTCTAAAGTTCTCAGTAGCTTCTTCTGGCAGTATTTCATCCACTTTAATTTCACTTTCCACATCTTCCACAGGTTCACTGTCTTCTTTATCATTTGTCTCTGTCGTTTCTGTGTTCTTCCCATCTTCAGTCACATTGGAGCTTTCGAATCCTTCAGGTTTGTCCCATGTTGTTTCTTGAGTCTTGGTATTATAGTAATATTTCTGTCCTTCATCTGTGGTAAACTCTTGCCATACACCTACTTCGGCTTCATCAGGATTGGTCCAGCTCGTCTCCTGGGTCTCAGGGTTATAATAATATACATTCCCCTCGTCATCATTGACTTTCTGCCATACCATAGTTAAGGATTTTCAGTGCGAAGATGCAGCTTTGGGGTTTTTTGCAACCTTAACACAAACATGAAACAAACTTATTCAATTGAAGAGTTACTTGCTTTAAAAGAAACATGTTGGCTTGCTGAGGATATGGCTAAACTGTTGGAATTATTTACTGAAGAGGTTTCACAAGCAAAAGAGATCGAATTATCATTTATGGGTGCAAATTATGGCACAAGATTTAACAAAAGCTCTTTTCAATTTAGTACTGTTCCCATGTTATTTTCACCTCCTTTATATAATCCCCAACCATATATGTTTCAACAATTTAGTGAAAGTCCATCAATGGTAAGTTTTGATGATTACATTGGTCCTTTCAAGTCAAGATTTCATAAGAATCAATTGAATTTCAAAGAGAAACCAAGACTCTATAAAGGTTTTGAAGTCATTGGTAAAGAGAACCATGAATTCATTGATCATTTACCTCCTGGTTCTACTATTATCAGATTGGAACCAGGAATGGAAGTTCCTCCAGGTGCTATTAAAATCTCTCCTTATCAATTACGAAATATCAAGAATGAATATCAAGGAGTCCATGAATCACTTCCTATTCAATATCCCTTAAGTGATTATGGAACCTTATCCACTAAAAATAGTACTATGGATTCAAATTTATCAGCATATTCAGAAACTTCAGATAATCCTGTTCTCCCTACCATTGATGAAGAAAGTCAAGCATCTACCTTTTCATCGTGTGATAGTTACAGTATCCAAATTCAATTACCAAAGATGTGAAGAATTGTGCGACATCTCAATGACAGATGAAAACTATCAAGAACCAACTTGGTTAGATTTCCAAGTTGAAATGTATGTGTACCCTCATTAGACTAGTCCTAAAACTATACTAACAATAATAGAATATTTGATCCCAACTTTATAGAGAAGAATCAACAATCAGAAGAATTTAAATCATTAGAACTTGATAAGTTAACTTGGATAACCCTTATAACTAACGCTGTAGGTAAATTATATGGCTTAGTAGGTGAATCATTATTCTATGAAATCATCCAATTATCAGATAATGGTAAAAAATGTAATATAAAGATCATGAAAGAAGATGAAAAAGTGTTTAAAAATAGCTTTTTCACCTATAAATTCAAATTTAATGCCATTTATGGAGGTAATCTCGATTGTGAATGTTATCTTAATGTTATTGGAGTTACCAAAATCCAACCAGAATCTTAAACCATCAGTAATGTCTCTTTTACCTTTCTTCACACATAGCTTAAATATATAGGAGGTTTCAGTCAGTGCGCTTTCCAGCAAAAAACTCCAGATTGGAAACTCAACCCTACAATGAAGATTAATTGTAATATCTTTATTCTTTTCATCAGTGTTTTAACATTGGTAAGGGGAGATTTTGATCCAAAGATTAGTCTTACCCAAGAAAAGGAAGTTTCTAAAGAGTTATTCTACTTTGATGATTCTCATACTATCATAGCTTTAAGATCTGGGGATTTATATATTTCCAATGATGATGGTGTTAAATGGGATAAAGCAAAAGGAATTGATAAAACCATTATGACTTTGAAAATGGATCCATATAGAGGTTATAGAGCTTTTGCTTTAACTCTTGATTCTAAACAATTTTTCACTGATGATAAAGGTAAAACTTGGAAAAGTTTCCAAGTAAAACCCCAAGGTGGTGATAAATTATCAATTGATTCCATTCCCAGAGTGATATTCAATAAACTTGTAGCCGAAAATGCCATGTTCGATTATTACAATTGTCCTAATCAAATCTTTTCCAATGATTGTAAGCATCATTTCTATTATACCACTGATGGATTCAAGACTGATCCCCAGAGATTGGGGATTGATGCTTCAATATGTCAATTTGGTACCACAGAAAAAGACATTTTCTGTGTAAAAAATGAATTAAATTCTTTCGGTCATGTTAAATCATCGAATTTAGTGAAAACTCAAGATTTCTTCAAAACCAAAAAAGTGGTGAACCATCATTTGGCCAAAACTGGGAAATTAATTGATGTCAGAACTGTTGATGATTTCATTATAGCTGTTGTACAAAACGATAAATTCAATACCAAATCCAAAATAACCTTATTGATATCAACAAATGGTGAACATTTTCTTCCAGCAGACCTTCAAGTAGATGTTTCATATGGTATTTTAACCTTTTTAGACTCCTCGCGTCTGTCATTATTCATTTCTGTGGCTTCTTTCAATAGTATGGCCCAAAGATTTACTGTGGGGACAGTTTATGCATCAGATTCTACAGGTACAAGATTTCATAAAGTTTTGGACCATGTTGAAGGTAATTCGTTCCAAAAAGTTCAAACCATCGATGGGGTATGGATGGCTTCAGTTCTTGATGATTCTGGTTCCGAAGGTGTTGATGATAGTAAATCTTTGATTGATATTCTTCTTGGTGAAGGTACTGGTAGTAATTTCAAATCAGTGATATCATTTAATGATGGAAGAGATTTCAACCCTATAAGAGTTGAAGATGAGAATTGTAAGGAATCAGATGGATGTTCTTTACATATTATGAATCCTTCAGAAAGAGATGGTGAAGGAAAATTCGTTACAGGACCAACCCCAGGAATTTTAATGGCTGTAGGTAATACTGGGAAATACTTAACTAAAGAATTCAGTGATATGAAAACTTATATTTCTCATGATGGAGGTTCACATTGGAAACAAACCATTGATGAACCATGTTTATTTTCTTTTGGTGATTTAGGTAATGTTATCGTTGCTATGCCTTATTATGGTAAAGAAGATATGAGTACTAAGACATTATATTATTCTCTTGACCAAGGATTAACTTGGACTAAGAAAGATTTAGAAAAAGCTATTTTCCCATTAACTGTTACTACCACTATTGATGGTACTTCCACTAATTTCTTAATCAGTGGATTAATAGATGAAACCCCTGATAAATCTTCAGATTTTGAATTTGCTGAAGTTATTTATGCCCTTGATTTTTCTAAAGCTTATGACCGTAAATGTAAAGATAAAGATTTTGAAGAAATTTATGCCAGAGTTGATGATGATAATAAACCTACTTGTATTTATGGACATCGTGAAAAGTTCAAAAGAAGAAAAGCTTCATCTAAATGTTTTGCTGCCAATCTTTTCGAAGATATCACTGTTTATGATGAATCATGTGAATGTTCAGAAGATGATATGGAATGTAACTTAGGGTTTAAACCAGATAAAGATCATAAGTGTGTACCTGATAAGAAAGCTCTTGCTCATATGTGTATACAAAAGAAGAAAAAGGTTATGCACCTTCCTGTTAAGGTCCTCAAAAAGGGCACCGAATGTAACTTTGATCGTGTGACAGTTCAATTTTCAGAGATCAAATGTTCTGATTATGTGGATAAACATCCTGATCATGAAAGTAACCATAAAATTCATCATAAAGAATATGTCTTGGATGGTAAAATGAAAGAATATACTTATTTCGAACAAGGAGAAGATTATAATGGAGAAAATCTTCTTATTCGTACTGAAGAAAATAGACTTTATGCTTCAAGAGATGGAGGTGTTGAATTTGTTAGAGTTCCTATCTATGAAGAGATTTTAGCCTATTTTATGGGTTATATTCCTGGACAAATGATCTTGATAACTGAATCAGAGAAATTTTTGTATTCTGTTGATGCTGGTAACACCTATAATAAGTTACTTGCACCTTCACCTGCTAGTCCTGTGGCTTCTACAGTTGTTGCATACCATAAAACTGATTCTCAACAATTCATATGGTTTGGATCGGAATTATCTTCTTCTTGTAGTAATCCTGGAGATAAGTTCAACTCTGATTGTAAAGTTACAGGGTATATCACCAACAACGGAGGTTCTTCATTCAATAAGTTGAGAGATGATGTGATTAAATGTGATTTCATTTCTTCTCATCTCAAGAATGACACCGACAAATTGATCTATTGTTCAGTTCTCGATAAAGAAAAGAAGACTGTTAATTTGGTCTCCACTACCAATAACTTTAAAGATGAAAAGGTCGTAGCTGAAAACATTGTAGGTTATGCTATTTCAGGAAACTTCGTAGTTGTAGGAAAAATCGATCAAAAGAAACAAACTTTACATGCTATGGTAACTGTTGATGGTGAAACCTTTGCTGATGCTTCAATGCCTCGTGATTTAGATATTGATATAAGACAAGCATTCACAGTTTTAGATTCTGAAAAAGGAGCCATCTTCATGCATGTTACTACTAAATCCGATGATAACCACGAATATGGAGCTATATTGAAATCTAATTCCAACGGTACATCCTATGCTTTATCCTTGGATTATGTCAATAGAGATAAATTAGGATTTGTTGATTACGATAGAATAGAAGGTATTGAAGGGATTTTAATATCGAATGTTGTAGAAAATCATAAATCGGGTGATCATAAGAAATTGAAATCCATGATAACTCATAATGATGGAGGTGAATGGAACTATATCAAACCCCCAACCAAAGATTCAAAGGGGAAGAAGTATAAATGTGTTGGTAAATCTCTTAAAGAATGTTCATTAAATTTACATGGTTTTACCGAAAGAGCTGATTATAGAGATACTTATTCATCAGCTTCAGCTATTGGTATAATGATGGGACTTGGAAATGTTGGGAAATCTTTACATAAAAAAGAAGATAGTTCATTATATTTAACCAGAGATGGTGGTAACAACTGGCATGAAGTAAGAAAAGGTCAATATATGTGGGAATATGGTGATAGAGGTACTATCCTTGTGATTGTTAAAGAAGGTGAAACTAATCATATTTCTTATTCTTTAGATGAAGGTAGAAGATGGAGGGATTATAAATTTTCTAAAGAGAATATCAAAATCATTGATTTAGCTACCGTTCCAAGTGATAATTCACGTAAATTCTTAGTATTTGGTGAAAAGGATGGTTCAACTGTGGTGATATCTCTTGATTTTACTGATGTCTTTGATAGACAATGTCAATTAGATTTAGATCATCCTGATAAAGATGATTTCGAATATTGGTCTCCTAAGCATCCTTTGTTGAAAGATAATTGTTTATTTGGACATGAAGCTAAATATTTAAGAAGAGCCCATGGTCATTATGATTGTTTTATCGGTAGTGCTCCTTTAACTGATGGTTTCAAGATCTCTAGAAATTGTTCTTGTACCAGAAAAGATTTTGAATGTGATTATAATTATTATAGAGATCCTAATGATGATACTTGTAAATTAGTTAAAGGATTATCACCAGCTGATCATAAGAAAGAAATGTGTCAAAATAATGTCTTTGAATATGTTGAACCTACTGGTTATAGGAAAATTCCATTATCAACATGTTCAGGTGGTAAAAACTTTGATTCGCTCATAAAGAAACCTTGTCCTGGTAAAGAATCTGAATTTAATAAACATTATGGTAGAGATATTGGGTTTGGTAAGTTATTAATCATTATAATCATCCCATTAGGTGTATTCTTATTTGCTACATGGTTCGTTTATGATCGTGGTATTCGTCGTAATGGAGGATTCAAACAGTTTGGTCAAATTAGATTAGATGGTGACGAAAATGATTTTGACTTTGATCCAATTGAAAATAATCAAGTTGATAAGGTTGTTAATAGTATCGTTAAAGGTGGTATCTTTACTGTTGCAGCAGTTATTGCTACTTTCAAAACTTTAAGAAAATTCGATAAAGCAGTATTTGAAAGATTGACAGGTCGAATCTTTAGATCAGGTAGAAGAACTTATGTAAGAGTTCCTGACATAAATGATGAAGAAGATGAATTATTTGGTAATTTCCAAGATGATTATGAAGAAGAATTAGAACAAGGAAACAACAATGATTTGTATAGAGATTTTGGAGATGACGTGGATGAAGATAATAATGAACTTGATGTTGGCGAAGATGTTAGAGCCGATTCAAGATTATTTGATGTTGATGAATCGGATGAAGAGCCTTCGAAGTAGGATTTAAAGAGATTCCTTCGAGGTAAGATTTCTTTGAGAGATCCCTAAAATAGAAATTGTAGATTCAAAAATGTAGATATTTATTTCTGATACTCTGTAGTTCTCCTCTTCTTTATAACTTAAACAGTCAAAAAATGAAATGTATGAAAATCAAAAAAATGACACGGACAGGAATCGAACCTGCAACCGTTTGATTTGGAATCAAAAGCGCTACCATTGCGCCACCGCATCTAATCACATGAGTAAAAGTAAGGTGTGAGAAAGTTATAGATAATTGACAAAATTTGATTTGGTAATATCTCCTTGATCAGTGGTCTTCCAAGTGTTATTAAAGTATGAATAGAATGTTTGAAGATCATTATATATATTGGTCGCTCACAAGAAGAATTGGTCGATTATGGCGATATTTACAGTGAATCTCTTCCTCACCGTACTCTCAGCTCACCTATAAAGATCTGGCTTCAACGACAGTTACTTAAATTATAGTAATGAACTAATGGTGAAATTCCTGATTTTTCTTATATTTTTGTTCATTTATCCAGAGTTTTTTTGCATTTCTGACAATCTTCCTTCTACAACATCTTAAATATGTGAAAATTGCAAAATTAAAATGAAAAACTCCTAACCCAAGATTAATAGAAGTAAGTGAAGGAGATGGACCAAATGACCTATTTATCTTCTGTCTTACCGTGAGAGTAACAATCATTCCACATTGTTGTGCATTAACTACTTATTTAAAGATGCGTCAATCACCTATATCATCAGGATGGAAGCACTCCACTTATACCTCTGGATTTTGAAGCTTCAGTATAAGCAGGAGGTGGAGCTGAAAAATCTTCAGGCTCGCTAGGTCCAGCCATTGGTTCGTTATTATTATTAGTATTAGTCGAATGCCCATTAACATAATTGGTGTTTTGTGTGCCAGTTCCGTTATAAGTATACTGCTGGTTAGCATTATAAGTGGATTGTCCATTTTGGGGGTATATATACTCTTCATTCTGGTAATACTGCTGATTAGCTTGAGTAGATTGATTCTTTAACACTTGTCGTCTGTATCTCTTAAACCGAAAGATAAAGCCCAAAATGAGGATCAAGACTACAACCCCTAGTATAGCAAACAAATAATATTTATTGCTGTGGGAACTAATGATTAATCGTTTATCAAGGATCATTTGAGGGTGAGAGCCATATCTGCGGCTTTATATATACCCCATATACGAGGTACGTGGTATACCTGGTTCTACCACTATGTCATGAATTTGAGGCATATCACGACATTCAAGTCGATATACAGGCAAAACACGACATAACTGACTGAAGAGGATATGCTTACATTTCATACATGACTAATTAGTGTAGATAGGTATTAGTAGGAGATAAATACGTGAACGAACCCCAACTGCGCCGAGTACTTATGCCCGATAATCGTGAAGTGGTATTAATCTGGTAACATTATGCCGTGTTAGAGCCGATTTCCGACATTTGCAACACTGGGTCAAAATATCATAATATATAAACTCGTAATAGATAAACTTATAATAGATAAACCTGTAATAGATGATATACCGACACTGTGTAAGAATTTCAATTGAACGTGAACTAAGAGTTTAGTAAACTTGTTGAGGTTAAGAAGGAAAGGAAAAAAATAATGGCAAAAGCAGGACTGGAATCTGCAACCGTTGATTTCGAATCAAAAGCGCTACCATTGATTGTGGCGATATTCAAAATGAATGTCTTCATCATCGTTGCCTCAGCTCACAGATCAAGATCAAACTTTTATGAGAGTCACTTAAAGAACAATAATAAGAACGAAATTTCTGATATTTTTCATACTTTCATTCATTTTATCAGAGATTTTTTAAAAAATCAATAGAAGGAAGTGAAGGAGATGACCCAAAAGTTCTATTCATCTTCTATTCTACCGTGAGAATAACAATCATTCCACACTGTTGTGCATTAACTACTTATGTAAAGCTGCCTCGAGTTCCTATATACTCAGGATGGAAGCACTCCACTTATACCTCTGGACTTCGAAGCTTCAGTATAAGCAGGAGGTGGAGCTGAAAAATCTTCGGGCTCATTAGGTCCAGCCATAGGTTCGTTATTATCATTAGTATTAGTTGAATGCCCATTAACATTATTTGTGTTATGTGTACCAGTTCCGCTATAAGTATACTGCTGGTTAGCATTATGAGTGGATTGTCCATTTTGGGGATACATATACTCTTCATTCTGGTAATATTGTTGATTAGCTTGAATAGATTGTTTCTTTGATCGTTGTCTATATCTTCTCAAATGATAGATGGCTAGAATGAGAGCCACGATTACAACCGCTAGTATAGCAAACAAAGCATATTTCTTGCCCGAACTATGTTTGACGAATCGTTTAACAAGAACCATTGGGGATTTAAAGCCATATCTGCGGCTTTAAATATACCCCATATACGAGATACGTGCTGAAATCTGAGGCATATCGCGACCTTTAATACAGCCAAGATACGACATAACTGACTGGGGAGGATATGCTTAAAGTTTACACATGACTAAATTGTACAGATAGGGATTAGTAGGAGATAAATACGAACCCCAAATGCGCCAAGTATTTATGCCCGATAATCGTGAAGTGTATTAATCTGGTAACATGTGAATACCATGATAAAGCCGATATCCTACATCTGCAATATTGGGTCATGAAGCTCGTAATATATAATATATCGACTCTGTGAGAATTCCAATTGAAAGTGAGTTGAAAGTTACTCAAGTTAAATGAATGAAAAAAAATAACGACAACTGCAGGACTCGAACCTGCGCGGGCGAAGCCCAAAAGATTTCAAGTCTTTCTCCTTAACCACTCGGACAAGTTGCCATCTTTTCTTCAAGGAAAGCATGTATAAAATATGATTGTCAAACTTGAAAAATTTTTACGTATTAGAGCTTGAGTTTTTGGTGGATGAAGACTATAGATGTATAGTGATAAGAAGGGAGTCTCAGGTTTGGTTGGAAAGAGGTGAAGTAGGAGATTTAGCCAGTTCTAATCAAGGTTTCCATCTTCATGAATCTCACTGGAATTGAAAGGGACGACGGTAAGGTGTGATAGATGGCTGACTAAAGAGGATATCCACTTCTTATCGTTTCATCCTCTGAGTTAATTTACTTAGTTCGTAGACTGGGCTCAGCTACCAAGCTTAGTGAGTTCACCAAATTTTCGACATAGTCCATTTCCCAGATCCCCGATTATAGGACTTTCTAAACAAGTCAAACCTGACCACCAGGAACCCAAAACTTCTTCATACTAGAACACTTTCAGAGTCAAATAATGATTATGTTTATTTCTTTAAATTATACATGATATATAATAGATATAAAACCTAAAATTGTAAAGCAGCACCTTTTTGTTTCTTGTTACCACCTAATTCGAAATGTTTACATCTTTTTAATGATAATTGTAATTTAGTTTTACAGTTAACACATTCTAATCTTAAAACAACTTTTTTGGTAGTTTTAGCTTTTTTCTTGAAAACTGGTTTAGTTTGACCACCGTAACCACTTTGTTTTCTGTCATATCTTCTTTTACCTTGAGCGAATAATGAAGCTTTACCGGCTTTGTATTGGGTAACTTTGTGTTGGGTGTGTTTACGACATTCCTTACCTTTACAGTAGGTTTTTCTAGTTTTTGGAATATTAACTAAAATTGTTAGTAAAAGTTTCAATAAAAGGTTATTGATTGATGAAAAGTTGATGTTAAGTGATTGATTGTATTCATTGCATTGATTGTGTGCCAACAGATTCAAGTTTCAATTCATATTTGGTGATTAATGACAACTTTTCATTACGTTCATACCACAACTAATTATTGGTAATATCAAGTGAACTTAGTGTGATTCATCAGCTACATGTTGTATAACTGTTCTATGGTGGTCTCTTCTACATCTTTCATATCATCTATCTTTAATTCTATTTCATTTTAACATACCCATTATGAATTATTCGTTAACTAATAAAAAGAATAAAATTTTCAAGGTTAAGTTAATGAGTGAGAAAATTTTGAAAATTTGGGAAAAACGTATTATGTAAGCAGAAATCGCACCTCGCAGTCACAAACAGGGCCAGAGCCCTATTGAGTTGATTTCAAGTCATTATTTGTAATTATTGGTAGAGGTGATTGTGGGTATGTAAGTGTGATAATGATGGAATAAAGAAGAAAATTAGATGGATAAAAGAAGGTTTCAACTTTTCGAAGAAATAGGGACTAAGTTGATGGTCAAATCATATGTTGTAAATTCAGGTAGAGGCAATACGTTGTCAGTAAATCCATGTACACATGTGGAAATCTCCTGTCTAATGAAGGATATGTCGAAGATTATCCGTTAAAATACACCCTATTACTAGGAATATCACGAATGAAAATACCCGTATTCAAAAGCCTCTCTAAAAGCCCCTCTGTAACTGATAAAATTCGCTGTTAAACGTACTTGCTTACCTAAGACCTTACGTAATCGCAAAAAATTGATGTTATCGGTTGCAAATACACCAATATATAAATGGAACGACAAATATTTGACACATTAGACAAGATGTTCTTAATCAGATGGATCATTAAAAAAATCAAACAAAACAAAGAAAACAAAAACTCCAACGGAAGTAAAAACTAAGGTGTCGTGGATTCCCTTAACTAAACTTGATCAGGGTAGTGACTTAGAGAGAACATACATTATTTTATAGAGAATGAAGATGTAAGTACTTATAATACATATATTTAAACATAATAGAGAGCTCCCTAGTGATTAAGATCTAGTGACGGTGTGATAGATGGTAGAAGTTGAAGTAACAGTTTCTTGTTCTCCAGTAGCATAGTAATCATAATCTACCACACATACGCCATCAGATTTTGAAGTAGTGATATTTTCAATTATCCATGAGTCAGTTGAGGTAGGAATATTAGCAATATCAGTAATTGAAGGACCATTATCAGTAGAATCATCAACAGTAGTGACTGAAGTAGTTGGAACTGGAGTAGTAGTTGGTGCAGTGGTTGGTTTTGGTGAAGTAGTTGGAGTTGATGATGTGGATGGTGCAGTGGTTGGAGTTGAGGTGGTCTCTATGGTAGTTTGTTGTGTGGTTTGTAATGAAGAAGATGATGAAGTAGTAACAGTTTCAGTTGGAATTTTGATATTTGAAGTATCAATTGGAGTAGCAGCTACAGTAGTATAAGTAATTGGAGTACCAAATACAGTTGATGTAACAGTTGCAGTATATCTAGTAGTGGTAGTAGTATCAGTATTTATGATAGTATTAGTTCTAGTAGAAACTGAACCTTGGACAATTTTAGTATTAGTAGCAATATTATGTACTGTAGTAGTTAATTTAACAATAACTGGACCTTCATCATCATCTCTTTTAACATTTTCAGTTGGGGCACCTAAAGTTGATGAAACTAATGATAATGAAACAATTGAGTATAAAATATTTGATAATTGCATTTTTTTCTAACTAACTTGTAAATATTAAAGAATGACTAAAGTTTGTTAAGTATAAAGAAAGACGGTAGTTGGAATAAAAGTTTTTAAAAGAATGGATAATTCACTAGGGAATTTGAAATAATTGGAGTTGTGTAAAAAAAATTTATATAGCCTTTTTGATGGCGAAGTTAGTCATTTATAATAAAGTTTAAAGGAAAACGCTGGTCATCGATTTAAGACTTTCAAGCAAAGGTAAGCCCAACGTTTAGCCAATTATAGTGGAAAGTTAACTTAATTACTGGTAGTAATTTCCTAATTAAATTTTGAGAAACGATATTTTTTTTGCGTTTCTCAATTAGTCCTCCGATGTTAGTGAAACTCATCAATGATAATCCTCTGCAAGGATTATTTCGAAGGTTAAAAGTTGCTTCATTTGAACCATAGTACGTTATAATTACCTGATAAAGTATATTTAGCCAGTTCTACAATAGTTATTCCGCGCGGTTGCAAACGATAAGAAATGGCTGGCTGCAAAAAAAAAACCACGCGACACCTCGACATTACGGAAGTAGCTGGGAACTATTACTGAATGAGGTTTAAACGACGTAGGGCGTTTCTTCGATGACTTGATGAAATATAGTGAAGATGAAATTTTTTTTGGGGGTACCGACATTGAGTGGGAGCGGAATCGAAGGACTATTATTTTTTAACTAAAAACATGAATCTGCAAGATCCAGCAAGCCCCTATGGATCTTGCAAGCCGAAAGGGCTTGCTTGACGAAATGTTTAAATACATAAAGGGACGATTTCGACCAGATCTTCTTATTGTTAGATCTGAAATCACATTAACGAGAATTTCAAAATGGAAAATTTCGAAATACCGTCATTACATATATTCATAACAAATCTAACATTGATGATATATAATATTAGTAAACGGATAGCCATTTTTCCTTTCACTGACCCTTCGGCCTATAGGAATTTGTAATCCAGAACTATAACTCATCAACTCTATGACCCGACGATTCCTATAACCGCGAACCTGACATTCTATATAGTAAACCCAATAGCCATTTATATCAACTCTTCCATCCTTAATAAGCTCGGAATCCATATATTATTGTTGTAAAAGGCTTATTCCGAATCCGTATCACCCATAGAAGTATAAAACTAATAAAATTTATACTATTTGCGTTTAAAGTTTAAATCCAAAACATCCACGTCATCGGACCGAATAGTTCGATTTAAAGTTCATTATTGTCCCATAAAGATCAAGTTTTTTAATAAAACCACCGTTCAATCGAAATCTTCAATTTTTATTGTGGTCCAATTAAAGTTACACAAAAATCAAATTCCCTTATAAAAAAAAAGGGGTAGTGGATAAATCGAGAATCCGGTTACACCGACTTCATCCTCGAAACAGATTTGAAAGGAGAGATTGAAAAGGTTTGAAGACTTGATGAATAATTACTTCACCAATCCTCATGGAGGACCCCAACCACAAACAAATCCTTTGAGTTTCCCATCTTATAATTCTAGTCAAATAACACCACGAATTCATGAAAAACCATCTAATCCACCACCATTATCAAACTTGAAACATAGACTACCATTACCTCAAGAGAGTCAGCATCATCAACATGGATCATTAACACATCAACATCATCATAAACCTTTACCTACACAACTAGATAGTTCATCATCTAGTCATTCTAATACCGGATCAGTGATATCACCTTTACCACCACCATCATCATCGGAACCTAATAAACCCGAATCTGAATCTATTGATTCTGATAAACCGAAAAAAGAACGTAAGAATAGACCAGGTCAAAGATTTGGAGCTAAAAAGAAAAGTTGGGTTTGGTCTTGGTTCATTCAAGATACTACAAATCCCAATATAGCGGCTTGTGATTACTGTGGTAAAGTCATCACCAGATTACCTAGTGATAAAGGATCCCCCAAAAAGTTAAGTGAACACTTAAAGACTCATAAGTTGGATAAAGATTCTATAAATCATACTCGTCAAATACCCATCGATGGAAATGGAGTTTCTTATAATGGGAATGGGAGTTTGAATTTCGATTCTTATCAAAGTAAACCTCAACCACAGTCACCTCCTATAGGGTCAATGAATAATATGGTGGGAAGTACAGGGATGATGATGGACAAACCGGAAGTAAGAACAAGTGTTAGTTCAGTTGATTCTATGACTATGAAACCCAAACCGGATTATAATTTGAACCAACGAAGATATTTATCAGCAGATTTCGATAATTCCCCTTATACGCCGATGAAGTTTCAAAAACATCTACTAGAGTTCCTAAGTGAAAATAAATTAAGTATCAATGCTATAAAATCACAATCATTCCAACAATTAGTGTACGATTTACGATCAGATTCAATGGTGGATTTGATGGAAATCACAGGGTTATTTTCTACATTGTTAGAAGCTTCCCGGTCAGAGAATCAAAATACTTTACCTATTGAAGAAGTCAATTTGGCTCAAAACCTAGCTCATACCGTTGAACGTAAAGAAACTTCGAGCTAACCGTGTATATTTTAAGTGCTTTATGAATTTATAATTTTGATGGTAACTTCAATTGTATTATATCTTTATGGTTGGGTAGAAGTTGCCATAAATCTTGAAAATCTTTAGTTATCTCTAACTCTTTATGGAAGATTTTTAGTATGATATCTATGGGTAAGATGAATGATAATTTGGTAATTTTCTCCAGTTGTTCGATATTGGTGTGAAGATCGAGATATTTGACCTGAGCGTTCGAACATATTATTCCTATGAGTTGATCATTTTTGAATAATCCACCTCCAGAAGATCCATTCCAACATGAAGAAGATGTGTTTATTAAAGCGTTGGTTGGATCAGGGAGTTTCAATTGTTTGATATTGGTGATTCTACCAAAACTCTTGATCGGTTGACAATAATCAGGATGGAAGAATAATCCGTACCCTACGGCCGAAACTTCATCGTCAATATTATATTCTGTGGTATAGTTACATGGTGTGTTATTGGAATTCATGATTTTGAACTGATCAACCATGGATAAGTTGATTAAAGATATGTCTAGGGCATCAAAAGGTGTCAGCACTGAAGCTTTATCTTTGATGATTATTTTATCATGATTGATATATATGGTTAAGGAACCTCCTGAAAGAAAAGGTTTTATCACATGATGATTGGTTATAAGGTACTGATTGTTGAATATGATACACGAACCCCAAGTGGTAGTTTGACCAGTTACTAGAATAGGTAATACTGAATTTGAAGCCGAAGGAGCTGATACAGTAGACATTACAGGAGACACTATGGCAGATAATTTGTTTGGTACAAGATCATTATTAGGGAACTTCTGATTAATAACTTTCCAAATAGTTCTCCAAGATACAATAATTAACAAATCCCCATCACCATTGAATTTCTTTAAATTTCCCATCACAAGACCTAAAGATCCTTCCTTTCCATTAACAACTGAACCCAAAGAATTCTCTAAATACTTGATATCACTCAAATATCCATCAGGAATGAAATAATTAATAAATCCATTACTTTTAAACTCTGAAAAAAGTAAAGGGGTGGTAAAATTGAAAGGAAACGATATAACGTCAATCGGTAGATGATCTTTAGTTTCCACAAACTTCAAAGGTTTATAATCAAGTTTATCATGAAGTTTCACTGATAAGTTAAGGATTGAGGTGAATATACTGGAGGTTAGTTTATCTTGGGGTAAAATATTAAAACCCAGGTTTTTGAAGTTATGAAGGAAATCCGTGGTTGAGGATAATGGGAGATTGAAATCTGTTCCTACTTGATACCATATAATTTCATTAGTATCCTGATTCATGAATTTACTATTTGAGACATAAATCTTGAAAGATTTAATAGACTTTATAGGGATAACATTGATAGTCAAATTATACTCTAACAACACCAAATCACCATTTTTAAGTATAACATTAACACCTGAACTAGCATGACTCTCTCTATCATTAACAAACCGTATAGATATAGGAGAATAATACCATTTCATGTTTCACACTCAGATTGATTCTCAAACAAAAGTCGTACCCCATAAATGTCGCATCAAATGTCCCAGGGTTCCCAAAACAGTGATCAAATTCGCATTAACGTAAATAAACAATATGGATATATCAATTGAAAACATCTTAAAAAGAACCGATAGTAATAACTCGATATTTGGTCCAACAACACCAAATTTATCCTCCAATGTCACAGGATCATTTGAAAACAGTGAAAATGTCGATGAAAATGCTGCTGAAAAGAAACATATACCTATTAAATTTAAAGTAAGAAAAGTTAGTAATGATATGCCTAAACCAAAAAACCATAATAAACAAGTGCAATCAGTTCAGTTACAATATGATCAATGTACAAATAAAATCACCAAGATCCAAAAGGAAATCGATTTTTTAAATAACTTATTACCACCTTACAATGTAGAAATTGATTATCATACCAGAACTAAAATAACAAGAGCTATTGAAAAGTTAACTAACAAGATAGATGAGATTGAAAAGAAGAAATACAACTTGGGTATTACCTTAAGTAGATTGTGGAGAGATTTAGATGATAGTGATATTTGGGTTAGAACAGTTTCTAATTAGGAGTGGAACTAAATAACGCGTAATGTATAATGAAACTATTGAATCTTATTAACAGGTGAAAGAATTGGTGGTAGAACTACATCCTTCTTACCTAAACCAATAGGATTTAAATTTATAGGAGGAATTGAATTATAACTTGGAGAATTCATCATAGGTGAATGTTGATTATACATGGGTAAATATTGATAATTTGGTATTGGTAAAGAATTATTTGAAGAATTTGAACTGACTGATAATTTCTTTTGATAGTCATTTTGATCTATCAAGTTATTGTTTAAGTTCTTAACGAAGAATAAAAGGTTATTATTGAACTCATTAAATTCGTTCAATTTCAAGAAATATAACCAATTATTCAAGACTTCATTCAAATTATTCAATATTTCGAAATTCCAGTAATTGTTATTGATCTTAAAATCATTATTTTCATTATTTAAAAGGTATAAAATACATTGTAAAATATAATTGTCATTAAAATTGAAATTCTTATCATTAAATAGATTTATAAGTATTTTATGAATAGTAAGGAACCATTCAATTAATAAATAGTAAATATTAATCTTTTCAAAATTTGAAAATGTTTCAACATCTAAAAATCTGAAATTCTTATTCAAGAATTTACTTAGAAAGATCAATGGGAAACTTATTATACCCAAATTGTTATTAATATCATTTAAATTGATTCTTAAATCATGAAAATTGATTAGATTGTTTTTGAAATTGACATGATCAATAGAAAGATTATTGTTAATGAATAAATGGAAGTTAAAGTTACTGAAAATCAAATTAAACTCTTTCAAAGAAATGTTCAATAAGTCCCATTGAAACTTTTTATGGGGTAAAAAGATATAATAATTAAGTAAATCATTAAATTTAACAGGGCAATTGATAGTTAACTTCTTCTTGAAGATTTTGAATATTTCATTTTCTTGTTGTTCAATTTCATCATTTAATTCCAGAAATGATGATTTAACAAACGATTTATTTATAAGAATAATAGCATTATGAAGATAATTCTTCAGTTCAAATATCAACAACTTATTGAAGTTTTTAAAGTAATTGATTTCATTAATTAAGGAAATAATCAATATTTTCTTTATAAAATCGGAATTTATGATCAAAATTGATTTGGAGAAGTTCAAAAGGGTTTTCTTTAAACTGTTATTATTCACCAATAAGTTATTTATCATTAAAGGATATATTTTTGGTGGTAATCTATTAATATAGTAATTCAGTAATAAGATATAAACTGACCAAAATAATTTCAAATTATTGTTAAAGATCAATTTAAGATCAAAGTTGATTTCATTATTTAAGTTATTCAAGATTATGTAAGAAATATCATTCAAATAATTGAAAATCAAATCCAGATTCAAGTTTTTAATGGTTTTAAAATGTTCAAAGTTATAATTCAAATATACGTGATTGATAATGAAAAGATTAGTTAAGATTTCCAATTGGTTAATGATATTCGAATTTAAATTGATTGAATCAGAAGAATTGGAATTAATAGGTATTAATTTTAAGATCAATAAGTTCCAAGCCTTATTAAACAAATCAATGGAATTAGTAATATCATTATTCTTAAAGAATCCAATAGATAAAATGACATATATCAATACTAACTTATAATTATTCAAATTATCATTGTTAGAATTCAAATAAATCACTAAATTCTTTAAAATATCATTGATAATAGGAAATTCATTCAAATTAGATAATTCAATGAAACCAATCAAGAAATTATTATTGATTTCATCTTCTTTGAATTTCTTAAAATCTTGATCGATTTCAATAAGAACATTATAAAGCTTCTTAGATATTGAAAGAAGATTAATAAGATTATCTTTAAAATCTTTCTTATCATAAACTTCAATAGAATTATCAACCCCTTTTAAAGAAGATTCAACGGTTTCCTTTGTCACTTCAACTTTATGATCACCTTCTCCATCGGTTAAATCATTGACATCAACTTTCTTAACTTTAAAATTACTGCTATTTAATGTAATATTATGTACTGTTCTACAATGTCTTTGTAATAAATCTCTTCTAACAAAAGCTGATGTACAATGTAAACACTGGAAAGGTTTCTCATTAGTATGTGACCTTTCATGACGTTGCTTATGTTCTGATCTTGTAAAAGCTCTCGCACAGAATGCACAAACATACTTCTTAGTAGCCATTTTTCTTCTAAAAAAAAGTAGATAAGTTAGGTATAATTCATTAATTTGTATCAATAAGATACTTCTTAATGAATATTATTCAAAGTAATAACAAAACTTATCAAAGATATTCAGCAATATAATAGTCTCAACAATTGCAAAGAAAAAAGAAGGATTTTAAGATATTTATAGTGGGTACCCCACTAAATGCGATTCCCCAGCTTTTTACGATTTAGGAGAGGGACATTTTTCATTTTTGATGGGGAAACTTCCTAACTTAAGGGTTATACTGCATTGAAGGATCGTATGGTGATTTAACCAAAAGGGGTTTTAGGATGTGGTACTTACTTTAGGATCGAACAAGAGTAAAGGTGAAGAAGATAAAGGTGAAGAAGAGAAAGGTGAAGAGGAGAAAGGTATCAGCAGAAATAAGGTATTAACAGGAGTAACAACACAAAGGTATCACAAGGATTAAGAACATAAAGGAAATGTACAAATGTTTAATATCAACCCTCTAGCTGACGCAAAAGGTAACTCCAAATCTCCACAATCTCAAAATCTTCTAATAGTGGAGTAATTACATATCGGGTGGAGGGCGATTATGTTCGCTGACCTTGAGTGCGATTTTCATTGACCCGCAACCTTTCTAAGTTATTTATTGAGCGGAGGATTCATTGCTATTGAGATAATAAACGATTCAGACATTTATGTACGATTTTGATGGGATGGGGGAACTTTGACGGAAAATGGAAAAAAGGAAAATTCATCGCGGTTGCAAAAAAGAAAGTCGAGATGGTTGCAAAAGTTGGTGGCATAAAAACTTGGCCATGCATAGTGGACTATCACCACTAATTTCAACTGGAATTTCTTTGATACCCTCATTAGATTTGATAACGATGATAAAATCCCTTATCGGAGTTATTTCTGTCAAAAATATTATATGACCAAGTTTAATCCACTACTTCCTATGTCATTGATATATCCATAGGCTATGTCAAATATCACTTCTTTCACATTCACTTCGTACCGAATCTTCCATCATCGCCTATGACACATTCATTTCCTATCTCAGGTTTAAGATCTGATCGCGCATTTAAACGGGAATAAATTCATCATGTTAAACATATTCAAGAAATATGACGATTTTCCCTTTCGTCAGATGATAGTCATAAGTTTGATGAGGTTTAGTGAACCTTTATCATTCTCCTCATTATTTGCATACCTTTATTTCATGATAAGAGACTTTAAAATAGCTGAAACTGAAGATCAAATCCCCAAATATTCCGGGTACTTAGCATCAAGTTATGCGTTTTGTCAATTTTTATTCAGTGTTAGATGGGGGAAGTTAAGTGATAAGGTGGGTAGGAAACCTATATTGATGTGTGGTCTTATGGGTACTGCTACTTCTATGTTATGCTTCGGATTTTCCAAAAATTTCTATTTCGCTTTATTTGCAAGATGCTTACAAGGATCTTTAAATGCTAATGCTTCTATTTACAGAACAGTGTTGGGAGAATGTTGTAAGAAGAAATATCAAGCTATAGCATTTTCTTTAATGCCTTTATTGTTCAATTTAGGTAGTGTTATTGGTCCTTTAATTGGTTCTTCTCCTTATTTAACTAGACCAAAAGCTGAAAGTCCTTATAATGACACCAAGGTTGAAATTCTGGGGATTAAAGACTTTCATAATTGGTTCTTAGATACTTATCCTTATGCCTTGTCTAACATTGTCATTGCATGTTTCTTATGGTTTTCATTAATGGTGGGATTCTTATTCTTAGAAGAAACTCATGAAGCTTATAAGGATAAAAGAGACATAGGGCTAGATATCGGGGATTGGATTTTGAGGAAGTTGGGCTTCAAAATTAAACCTAGACCTTGGAGTAAACATCGTATTGTTGACGAATCTACTTCCTTATTAGATTCTGCAGGAAGTGAATTATCCAACAATTCAGAAAGTTCTATTGTTGAAGAAGAAAAACCAATCATTTTTAATAGACAAGTCATTTTAGCCATTTCATCAAATGTTATTCTTTCCCTGCATTCAACTGTCTTTTTAGAATTCGTCCCTGTTTTCTTAGGAAGTGAATTTAAACCTGATATTAAGTTCCCGTTTAAAATCTTTGGAGGTTTTGGTTTTAGTGCTTCAGCTATTGGTACGTTATTCTCCAGTACAGGTATAATGGGTATGCTTATCATCCTTATCATCTTCCCTTGGTTAGACAACAAGTTGGGTACCCTCAAGGGTTACAGATTCTCATTATCAATCTTACCATGGATTTACTTCTTCTTACCCTTATCTATATTCACTTTGCATAAATACAACCCCAACTTCCCACCTTGGTTAACCCCAGCTGTATTATATTGTATTACATCCTTAAGAACTTTAGCCAATGCTACCGGGCTACCCCAAATTATGTTGATAGGTCATAGATCTGCTCATAAAAGTCATCGTGCCTATGTTAACAGTTTCAATATGAGTATGTTAGCGTTATCAAGATTTTTAGGTCCTACCATTTTCGGTTACATTATGAGTTATAGTGATAACTTGCAAATTGAATGGCTCGGATGGTGGCTCTTAGGGTTATTATCAGTATTTGGTTTCTTACAATCATTCATGTTACAAGATGGTGAAGATTAATTTATATATTTATAGACATTTGACAATTATCTCTGGTGTACATAACTTCTGTCAGATCCCGCATTTTAGGGGGGAGAATTTTAGACGGTGCACAACTCCGGTAAGATCTCGCGAGACAAGCGCGATAAATATGCGGGATAAATCAAACTCATTATGACTACATTACGTGAACAATTGAGAGGATTCCCTGTATTTCAACTAGTGATAGTCAATATCATGAGGTTCGGGGAGCCCTTATCCTTCTCGTCATTATTTCCATATGTTTATTATATGATCAGAGATTTTAAAATAGCTAAAACTGAAGAAGAAATCAGTAAGTATTCAGGTTATTTAGCTGCCTGTTTTTCATTTACTCAATTTTTATTTAGTGTTTACTGGGGAAAGTTGAGTGATAGAATTGGTAGAAAAAAGGTGGTAACCATTGGATTGTTTGGTACATCCATATCCATGTTGATATTTGGATTTGCTCCAAATTATTATGTTGCATTGGCTGCTAGAAGTTTCTTAGGTGCTGTTAATGGGAATGTTGCTGTTGTTAGAACCATTATAGCTGAATTGACCACAGATAGAAAACACCAAGCAATTGCATTTCTGACATTCCCATTACTTTGGAATATAGGTTCCATTGTAGGTCCTTTAATTGGGGGATCAAAATATTTTACTAGACCTAAGGAGCATAATCCATATGAAGATGATTCAGTTGTAGTTTTATCAGGATTTAAAGATTTCCATGAATGGTTTTTGAATAAATATCCTTATGCTACTTCAAATATCATTATAGCTGTTTTCTTATGGGTGGGGGCTCTTGTAGGATTTTTATTCTTAGAAGAAACTCATTATAAGAGAAAGAAAGAAAGAGATATTGGATTAGATATTGGAGATTGGATTTTGCATAGATTAGGTTATAAGACCCCATCGAGACCTTGGAATAAATCTTCAAGAACAGAAGAAACTGCATTATTGAATGATATTGAATCTATTTCATCCGATGATGAATCATTCATTAATACTTCCCAACCTCAACAAATATATGCTGGAGATAATGCAAGTATCAATTCTTCTGAATCTGTGGGACCTATTGGACCAATTGGAAGAAGGATGTCTACACTGATCGTTAGAAGGTATTCTTCACTCTCATTAAGTGAAGGTAGACAATTGAGATCAACCATAAGTAGAATTTCTGGTGTTTCATTGAATGTTCAAGAAACCAGAGACTTAGAAGCTTCTGGTTGGGGAGATATCTTTACTGATGGAGTTATCAAAACCATTTTAGCTAGTTTCATCTTAGCTTTCCATAATGTGGTTTATAATGAATTTTTACCAGTGTTTCTTGCAAGTCAGTTAATGGTTGATAGATTAAAATTCCCTTGGAGAATTGCAGGAGGATTCGGATTTGATAGTGACTCTATTGGATCATTAATCTCAATTACGGGGTTAACGGGAGTCTTGGTAGTTATAATTATCTTCCCTTATTTGGATAGACACTTCAAAACTGTTAACAATTACCGAGTTGCATTACTTGGATTCCCCGTATTATATTTCTTTATGCCATGGTTAATCTTTACGCTACATGAATATAACCCAACATTTTCTCCTGATACCACCAAATATTTATTATATTTCAATGGGATGTGTTATCAATTAGCCTCAGCCACAGCTTTCCCTCAAGTATTATTATTAATTCATAGAGCTGCACCAGCTAAACATAGAGCATTTATCAATGGATCAGCATTAAGTATCAATGCTTTAGCTAGATTCATTGCCCCAGTAACCTGGGGTTATTTGATGTCATATTTCGATATCATAGGTTACAGTGGGTTTACTTGGTACATTCTATCATTCATTTCTATTTTAGCCGTCATTCAGAGTTGGTTCTTACAAGATTATAATGAAGATATGAAATAAAATTTCATTTCTGGTTCGTAACTGTAAAAAGTGGGGGGACGGAGACCTCACACCACCGTGCTCAAATTTCATCTCATTTTTTTGGGTTTATGCCAGCTTCTATTTTATATTTGGGGGGGTTATACCAGTGATTATACTATTATATATAGCTATCTACTAATTAATCACAGCTTACAAATCATATATCGGTTGTAAGTCGGCTAATCGCTTCCAACGCATATATATACCCAGAATGCATTACATGACGTAATATTCCACCAATAAAGTGTCTCAATCTCATCGTCCAACAATATCTCTCATTAATCTTCGGAACGATAGTTCAGGCACATAGCGGAACAACCGTAATGAGTGGGAAGTCGTCGGAATAATATAAACGGAGAACTTGAGATGAACACCTGAAAACTCGGAGTTTTTTTTTATAGAGATAGTAAATACTGGTTATTATATATTATTCCCTTCCCTTAATAAACGATAATAGTGGATATAAAACAATTAAGTATTAAAACATATGAAAACAAACGAAATGATAAGGATAAAATATTTAAATCGTTAGTTTTGACTAATTGACAAATATTCAAAATACTAGAATTATCTCCCCATAATTTTGGCAAACATTTAAAAGTCAAAATCTTCTCTCAAACAATTTTCGGTTTAAACATCTACTAGAATTGGGTAGTTCACTTAAGCATAGTAAAATTATTAAACCAAAATTGAAATTAATCCAATCATTGACCAGAAAACATCGTCCAAAATTACCAAGGAAATAATTCAAAAAAACATCATTTTGAAAAACTTTTTACTTCAACAATTTGACAATCCTTTCAATAAAAACAACAATTTATCATATTTTAAACCTTATCACGAAAGTCAAACAATTGCAAAAGTTCCAACCAAAAATTGGAATTAAGCAATGTCGACCATTCTCTTTACCAAATTTAAAATCTTTGGTTAGATTTTCTTTTCTTTAAAGCCTTGTTGATGATAGTAGCGGCAATAGCACATCCAGCAAGGAAAACTAAAACGAAAACAAGTATAACTCCTGGAGGTAACATAATTAATTTACTTCAAAAATAAGAAATTATTCAAAGTTTTTGGAATTGTGAGTATTTAAATACTTTGGGAAATTTCGGTCAAAAACTTTTTCATCGAGGTCGTGGGGCGGGATAATTTTTGAGAGATTATTTTCATTTGTCCTTCAGTGGGAATGTCGGTTATGGACTATCGGTGATAATTTTAATGAAGGAAGAAGAATTAAGGGAAAGTTGAAGGTTTGATGAAGTTAATGGTGAAGATATTAGTAGTGATAGAGTTGTAGAGAGAAGAAAGAAGGTTTTCTGGAAAAATATTGGTTTCTTTTCATTGACCTATATTTACCTTCTACCCGTTATCTCATCCTATAAAACCGATAAGGATAAACGGTTAAGTAGGATGTTTTCAATTACGGTAACTAAGTGAAAACCACTTAAACTTGGATATTCAATACTTGAGTAAGGTTAACTATGTCTTACTCCACCGTACATTGTCTTATCCAGTAGATTTCTTGGGATTCATCAGCCAGCCGCACGACTCGTTTTTGCTGGTGGACATTACTTTAAACATTCTCAATCCCTTGGAAAAGTTAATTGATAATCTTGCATGTACGGTAATTACTGAAACATAATTTCAGCCATGCCCAATTTCAAGTATATGCATAAGATTTTTAAAAGGGCTTTAAGGGTTCAATACTACTAATATCTAAATTTTAAGGTACCCGGGGCACTAAAAATCCCCATAGTCTCTATTCTATTATAAGCATCTATAAAGTTTCGATTACAGTTGACGTTGTTTATTTTCTTTTTCAACACTTTGTTAATCTGTATTGTTTTTACCTAAATTCGGTGTCCATTTTAGGAAATGAGTAAATATGTCAAATTCCGGGCGTTCCCGATTAGGCTACATTTTCCACTATTTGGTAATAGAGTTTCCGCACTGTTACTAATTTGGAAGGTCTTGAGATGTCTGGAGATATATCATATAGGTTTATTAATATACACTATTTTACAGAATTTTTCAGTAATAAATAAATCATTAACTCATTCTATCTCAATTTTCAATTAAATTCCTCAATTATAATCAATGAGAAATGGAATTGTTAACCTATTTTGGGGGTATCAATAATCAAACTATGTTAGATTATTGATAACTCTGTCGTCGAGATTTTAAATTCTCGAATAAAGGTTTGGATCGGACAATTTCTTTGTCCTTAAATTGAGATAGTCGGTCTTGTTTGGTATCTAAATTCATTTCTTCGTGCCCATTTTCTTTCTTCAAATAGGGTGGTGGTGAATTGATCATATTCTCTAACTCTTCATCACCATCTGCCATCAAATCATATTCAACCACCTTTTTAGGTTTCTTGGGGGTTGATGGAGGTCTTGGTGATGGTGATGATTTCATGATCTTTCCATATTCATACAAATTGCTATTCCATTCATCTTTATCGGCACTTGTTTCCAATCTAACTTGAGCGATTTTGAGCTTTTCATCCAAATGTTTGGTTAAAGTTTCAATTACTAGAGGTGTTGGTTCATAATTGAAATTTTCACCTTCATCTGATTCGAGTTCTGATAAGATTTCTCCATTATTGGTCTTCTCCAATAATTTATAAATATCTAACGATTCTCCTGGTGGAATAGCTTCTGTTTGAGATGGTGTAACACAATCTAAACTAACTTCTTTTCTTAAAACATGGTCGATATCAACTTCAGAAAAGAAAGCTACTGATTGTGGTAATTCAGTAAATCCTAATCTTTCCACAAACATAGCTCTTGTCCATAAGTTACTGATTTGTAACAATAAGGCTATTTTATATTTATCTTCGTCTTTAACCAAATATCTCAATTCATCATGAACTGTGATCATCAATCTGGCATCGACTTTATATTTTTTGATAAGATATTCCATGGAAACTATCAATAAATGTAAATAATCTACTCCTGAACTTTGAATGGCCCAATTGGTTCTGGAAGTGATATAATTATTCTTATTCAAATTTTTAGCAGTCAAAGCATCAGTAATTGCAGCTCCTAAAACAGGAGTTCTTGGATCATCAGAATGAGCAATGTTCTCTAAAGCATTGAACATAACTGATTCAGTTCCTCCATGATAAATCTTTCTTTTCAAAAGCTTAGAAGCTCCATATTGCCCCTTGGTTTCATTATACAATTTCCTTGCCATAGCTACTGCTTGTTCATCAGTTAATGAACTATTACATTTCTTTAATAATGTAGTAGCAAACTTAACCCCAGCTCCATAAATTCTACCATAATTGAAAATCTTAGCTTCACCTCTTGAAATTCCTAAAATTTCAGCAGTTTTAGAATGTAAATCAGTTCCTTGATTCTTATCACCTTCTAATGTCATCCAACTTAAAGCTGTACTACCATGAACTTTGAAAAGAGAATCTCCAATCAATGCAGCAATCCATAATTCTTCTGAATCAACATCAGCTCCTACAAATTTATAACCTGGAGGTGCTTGAATAAGAGATTTCAACTCTGATCCAATTCTATTTTTTTTAGCATTACTTGCAGTAAGCCAAGTATTTTCAGTAGCTCTTCGGGTGATGGTTCCCATAGTAACTAACTTAGGTATTACTATCCCAAGCTTCTTATTTTCAATTTCTACTGGAGCAATTTGATTCTTCTTAGGATCTGAATAGATAACGAATTGTTCTAAAATTCTCGTTCTGTTACCCATCCAATAAGAAGCGGTTGAATTAAGATCTAAAATCTCAGAAGCATAAGAATATTCAGATGTTAACACTCCAGTGGTAAAATATTGAGAATAAGTCTTTGACATAACAGCAGTACATCTTTTATTTGCACCATCAGGATGTGGAACTTTCCATAATTCATTACCTTCACCAGTTAAATCTTCATAATATAATTCAACATCTTCATCAGATAATTTGGCTTTAATGTATCCTTTATCGAAGAACTCTTTATCTTTCTTATCAGCAAAAGGAACCTTAAAACACCAACCATTGGATTCAGTCCAGAATAATGGATATCCTTCCCATTTTAATCTTAATAATAAAGGAGTGACTCTTGTTCTAACGGAAATCGTCAATTCTTTAATCTTTTCTCCATAATCATCTTCAGTTGTTTTAAATAACTCTCGATACCATTCAGGGTAACCTGTAAGATAAGCTTGATTAGCTACGGGATCACCATTTTTCTTTAATCTTGGTAATTTTAAATCCCAATTCAATTGTTTCAACCAAGGATCATTAAAATCAGGAATCTTGGAAGGATCACCTTGTGAAATATATTCAACCAATTCATTAGCTCTATCCTTTAAGATGTTAGTCACTTCATCTCTATTATCCTCATAAACTCTTTCAGCTGAATCGACATATTGATCCCATTTTTTAGTGGTAGGTAATACTAAAGTACCTAAATGTCTCAAAGCTGCAAAAGAAACAGGATGAGGTATCTTTTGTTTAAAAATAGGAAATAATTTCTTCGTTACTTCAAAAGTTGCTGCAACATCACCACTACAATAATCCATTAAATTATTAAAATCATCAATTATATCTTGAGGATCGAGTGATTGAAAACTATTTCTTACATCTTTATCAAGATCAATTCCACAATGGAATTTTGCAACATTAGCTAAAGAATTCGGAGCTCCTTTATTTAACCAAGGATCATCAATCAATTCTTGAGCTAAAACTTCTTTATTTCCCAAAGTTTCAGTTATAGAATACTCATCAACTACAGCTTCTTCATCATTGGAGACTTTTAATGATTTTTGATGTTTAAGCCATTGAGGTCTTTGATGGGAACATAAACCTGCAGTTGAAATATGTAATGACATAGCATCAAGATAAAATGCTTTCAGTTGTTTGAGATTATATTCTTCTAAAATTCTAGCTCTATCGTAACTTACATTAAACCCCACAATAAGTTTCTCTTCTTCCAAACAATTCATTGGAATTAAATGTTCGTAATCATTATAAGTTGAATCTTGAGCATAATTAGTTAATAATGGTGATACCCAACCATACCATGCTTTAGGTGATACACAAGTAGCTAAAACTGCATATTGAGATTGTTTATACATAACTTCCACATCAAAAGCTAACTGGGATTCAAGTGGGTATTTAACAGGTTCAGGATCTTTATTAAATTCATATCTATACCAACCAGGTTTAAAACACCATTTCGATGGTTTAGGAGGTAATTCACCATTAAAAAATTCTTCACATAACTTCAGATAACTATCACTGCTATGTTTACCTATCTTATAGAAATGTTCATCTAAAGAATTACCTAAAAGACTAGGTAAGTTCTGGATATTGATTGGAGAAGATAGTTGAGTCTTCTTACCTAGTAAATTGTGATGTTTTAAATGATTTTTAGCTATTGATAATAAACCATCATCAGTTTTAAGATAATGATCTATTGGAACAGTTGGGAAGACTTTCTTATGAATAGATTCAGATAAATACTGAATACCCAAATGATTTATTCGAGGTTTTTCCAGGCTGAGATGCCGTATAAATCGTTGCATCCCGTAACTCTCTCTGTCCTTTGTAACTGTTGCAACTTTCCTTCTTGCAACTTTCTCTCTTTGTGATCTGATTTTACACTTGCCGCAATGATCAATTTACCCTTTTGGTCAATGTTTAGTAATTTCCTAAATGAAGAAATTATACTTGTCGCGATATTTCGTTTAAGGATTACTTAACAAAGACGATTTAAAAATACGGCTCCAATTGATTGATTTGATTGGTTAAAACCATATATATTTACTTAATTATATAAAAGTTGGTGTTCGAATCCCCCCAACGTTTTTTTACAATTGCATTTTTGTTGAAAAAAAATAAACATAAAACATAAATAGAGCAATTTCCTTTTACTTTACACATTAAACAAAAAATGGTTGATTTTACAAGTTTTAAAAAAGCTGATTTAATTGATGCTTGTAGTAAAGTAGGTGTTAATACCAATACTAAAGATACTAAGAAATCATTAATTGATAAAATTGAAAAATATATCGAAGATAATGGTGATGAAGGATTAGCTGCAATTGAAGACATTTTAGATGTTGAAGAAGTTGAAGAAGATGATGAAGAAGAAGCAGCTGAAGAAGTTACTTTAACTGAAGAAGGTGAAATTAAAGATGATGAAGATGAAGAATTTAAAGGTCCTCCTGTTGATTTAAAAGCTATGATTGTTGATCCTATATTAGACTTTACTGAACCTTATTATGCTCAATTATTAGATTATTATGATGAATTATCCTTGAAGGTTAATGAATTTAATGAAGATATTAGAAATAGTTTATCAACTGTTGTTTCATTAAATTATTTATTATTAATTTTTGAAGTTGCTATCTTTTCTTATAATTATATTCCATTAAAAGATCTTAAATCCAATTATTCAATTCATCCTTTGATTAAATCAAATTTACCTGATTATATTTTAAATTCTTGTATTGTATTACCAGATTTAACTTATGCTTTAAATTTTAAAGTATTATCAGTTTTCATTAATTGGGTTATTTATTCAATTGCTTTACCTTTAGCTGGTAGTTTCTATTTAAACTTTACCAGAAGAACTGTTACTTTTTATGATGATGACGATGAAGAAGATTTTGAAATTCCTGTTAGAATTTATGAATATGATCCTTTTGTTTTCAATATCTTAAAAGTTTTAATCTTTTACTTAATTAGTTTACCTTCATCAAAATTATTCTTTACCAGTTCATTTGGTGGATTTTTCAAGATTTTTGCTGATCAACTTTTAATCCAATTTGGTTTTTACAAAGAATTTACTGTTGTTTTAGGTAACTTACCAATTATTTTTGGTTTAGCTAACTTAGTTATTGGAATCTATTCTCAATTTGAAGAATATTAAATATGTTGTATTATTAGTGTTTTAAATATACTGTAGTTTTATCTCCCTAGTTTTAGGTCCAACTGGAATTAATCCCCATGGATTCAAAATCATCTCCTAATTCCTCATTATTCACACTTTCTGGTCCTTTAAAGTGTTTCATGATCTTAGCCAAAAGGTAACTTTCTGAATGTAAACTTTCTTCATCGATTTCATTTCTTCTACCTCTTCTTTTCATTTCACTATCAACTGACATCCCACTAGAATTGGAATCAGATCCACTGGTTTCGTATAATTTATTCTTAAAGATTTGATGTTTCATATTATTAAATTTATTCTCTTTTTTGAATTGATTGATAGTTCCTGTGACCATATTAAACTCTTGAACACTGGATATCGTCAGAAAATCAGTTAAATCATCAACTTTCTTATCTTCATCATTGGTTATGGTATTATTTCTCAAATCTTCTAAATCTTCTTCTTGGGCTTCTTCATTCACAAGTTTCTTATAAAAACCACGTAAATCTTTACTATAATCTCTTGAACTATCCGTTATGATCTTATTGTATTCCTTCCCATTCAAATCAGTGAGATCATTGAATAGTTTATCTGAACTTAAATATCTTTCAAAACTGTTCTTTTGAAATTCTAAAAAGTTCTTGATCTTCATTAATTTATTGATCAATTGTCCGTTATATTTCTTGTACGTCTTGTTTGTGTCATGATAAAAGTTTGACGATAACTTGAGTAATTCGTAATTATTGAAGATTCGAAGTTTAATCAATTCAATATCTCTTTCCATCTCGAGATTCTCTTGAACTTGTTTCAACTGTTCATCCTTGATATTATTTTCAATCAATGACACCTTAGACTCTTTAAGATCTTGTAACTTCGACAAAATTTGACTCTTCTTATACTTATAAATCTCTTGTCTTTCTCTTCTAGTGAATTGATCTATATTATTCAATGATGATTTAACAATATCTTTTTTAAACCCTAAACTTCCATTATTGAAATCCCTATTGGTTATTTTTGTGGATATGTTAGTCAACTTCGGTATATGGATATCAGATAATTCAAATTCATCATCTTTGAAATATTTATTGAGTTTGCTTTCCGGACCTTTATTGAATTCATTACTTATTAAAGGTTTGATTTTGAAATCACTGGGTAAAACATCTAATTGATTAATTGGTTGATGATTATATCTATCAAATCTTTCTTCTAATCGGATGTTCTCATAATACATTTGATGCTGGCGTTCATTATCTTCATTATCATTGATGGAAAATCTTTCTTCAATGGATTGATATTTCAAATCCACTAGAGTCCCTGCTGCACTAGCAACTACCATATCTTGTTTGGGTAAAGCTTGTGAAGCATCAAGAAGATCAGTAAAAAAATCGTAAGGTGTCAAACTGGCTTGTTGAGCATTGATGGGATATGGCATATAATTATTTGGAGGAAATGGTAAAGGTGCTAAATTAACCATTTTATCGAAATCTCTGGGTTCATTTTCATCTTCTTCGTCGTCATCTTCTTCATTCCTGGATTTGATCAATGGATCGGCTTTGATGATAGGTGGTGCAGGAAAAATAAAAGGGATCATGATACCTTCTTCATCATCAGGATTTGGTGGAGCAATAGGTGGGGGTAAAATACTAGATATTTCACCAATCTTCTTATTCAACTTCTCCACATTATAATTCAAATCAGTGAAAAAATCATTGGGGTGATAAGGTGGTTGTAAAATGGGCAAAAAACCTCTTGGTGCATTATTTAATTGTGCAACTTTACGAATATTGATTTCTTTGCCATTGTGAAGGTTATTTTCGAATGGTGGTTTGCTGGTGATGATGGAATGTAATTCATGTAATTTTTGTCTTTTTAATGGATTATCTAAGATATCTTCTGATTGTCTTTTAATCTCCATTCTTTTGATTATGGACTATTCTCCAACTAGATTTGTGGGATCTTTTCAATAGTTATTAAGAATGACTTCGGGGATGTTTCTTACGATTTGAAAAACCTTTAACTTATTGCTTTGTGGAAGTATTTGGTCTACCGGTTGCAGAAAGATTTTTTTGTCGCAAAAAAAATTGAGATAACTGCTGCAACATTACCTTTCTGGTTCTATGCTGAATTTTTCGAAGAGCAGAGAAAGTAGATGGTTGTGGGTAGTCAGGGGATTTTGAGTGTTACTTGAGTGTCAAAGAGTTTTCATGGAGTGTTTTATTTTTTTGCAGACTATTTTTCTGGTCTGAATCTATAACTTTTTAGTGAATTTCACAACTTTGAAAGGTTTGGAAAAAAGATTAAAGAAAAGGGAAATTTTTATTCAATTAGAAGTGTACTGAAGATTGTTCGTATCAAAAGTTATAACTTTTTACGATTTTTATGCTGACAACCCCTAATCACCGATAATAGGGAATATTATATATTGTCCACTTTTTTTATCCACCAGCACAAGATACTATACTCATGCTAATTCTCCCAAGACCTCCCATACAAAAGTCACCAAAAACCCACTCTCCCCACAAGAAATCTTCCATTTTGTCAAAAACTCCAACTTATTTAAAAGGCTGCAAAAAATCATTGAGTCTAATTTATTTCCACCAGTTTCTAACCTAACCATCCCAGACCTCGAAAACCATATCCCCGATATCATACCACCCACCTACCGCCACCATTTACCCAAACTATGCCTCCCGATCAATCTTCTTCACCTCCTAATAGACCTGATCCACACACGACCAGTGATACATCCAAAAATCTCACTCACAAAATTCTGAACGTCACTTAGTACGGGTTGTCAAATAAATAAACTGGAGATTGGATTTATTTATTTTAAAAATAGTTTTCAAAACCTTGGAACAATCAATCAAACCAATTAATCTGGTATTAATTACTATCATTAAACAAAACACGTAAAAACCCGAAAATTCCTCGTCGTTTATTTATTGCTGTTTATCGAGATATATTCATTAAGGGTTTACCATTAAATTTTTGTATTTTTTCTACATAATTTGATAATAGGAATATCCTTTGTAATTTTAGCTTATTGTCTTTATTAGTGGGAGGTTTAAAAAATTCAAATAGTCAACAATGGCTAAAGATAAATTAGAATTTAAACCCAAATCATTTGTATTGGCAAAGATGCCAGGGTATCCCGCTTGGCCATCATATGTTATGCCTAATGATGAAATACCCAAGACCGTTCTACGAGAAAAACCGAAAAATAAGTTGATTTGTGTGTTATTTATACCTGATGCAGATTTTGTTTGGTGTAATCCCGAAGATTTAAAGGAGTTAGACAATGAAACTTTGGAGAAGAAGATAACTGAATCATCCAAGAAGAAAGGTAAAGGATTCAAGTTGACTAAAGCTTTACTTGCAGCTCGAGAAATGACTTATGAGAAGTTATTGGCTAAATTAGGAGGTCCATTTGATGAAGAAGAAGACGAAGAAGAGGAAGAAATAGAGGAAAAAGTTGAAGAATTTGAAGAAGAACCAGAAGAACTTGAAGAACCAGAAGAACTTGAAGAACCAGAAGTCAAACCTGTAGAATCAGAGAGATCGGCACGAAAAAGAAGAAGAATTGTTGAAGATGAAGAATCAATTGAACTTGGTAAAAATGGGAAAAAAGAAGAGAAATCTAAATCAGATGAAGAAAAAGATGGTAAAGAAACTAAGTTTAATGGAACATCCAAAAGATTTAAAACTGTTTCACCAGGACCAACAGAAATCCCCACTAAAAAGGAAAAACCATTAAAAGCAAAAGATAAAGCAACTGAAGAAGAAAAATTAGAACAACTTTGGTTATGTAGAATTAAATTACAAAAATCATTAATTCAAAGAAATAATAATGAAGCTACCATTGATGATTTATCAATTTCAAGATTAATATTACATAAATTAGCAGATTTCCCCATGGAATTAAGTTTATTAAAGAAAACTAAAATTCATAAAGTATTAAAACATATCCTTAAAGAACAAAAATATGAATTAAATGAAAGCTTTAAATTACATGAAAAATGTAGAGAATTATTGGATAAATGGTCAAATATGATTGATTCAATCAAACGAGAGAAAGAACATGATCTTTCCGATATAAAAGATCAATCAATGAATAATGATCTCCAAACAGCTTCAGTTGAAACTTAAAACTTTAATGATTAATGAATTTAATTCTTGTATTATATAATTAACTGATTCTACCATCTCTTTATAATATCCAATGAAAATCAGGGTAACCGTCATCGTGATGAAATTAACTCTTAGTTCACGCCTTTTCCCTAACAAATCCCGGTGCTCAAATTTACCCGCATTTTTTTTGTCCAATACACCCTTTTGAGGAATTGAAAAAATTTTCTCCCATAGGAAATTTTTCTTTTCGACAACAAATTCAAAAAGAATATATTTAGTTAAACATGTCTGACGATCACGTATGTAAATAAATACAATGAATTAGCTATGGATTATTCATCGATATGTGGAATTCCCCTTGATTTTTTATGACAAATACTTTGATTTAATCACTGATGAATCAAACAGTTGGCTCGATCAATGATACATTATAATTGATGAATTTTTTTCCTGATACGAAAAGAATGAATAATATTATTGGAAGTATATAATCTTCAAGTCAATACATTAACGTTCTTGAAGGTTTGAACTCCGAATCATTGAAATTAAGGGTAGAATATGAGATGCGATGGATTTTTCACTGATTGGCTAAATTGAAAATTCAAGCAATTTTGATAATTTGAATACTAACATTAATAGGATTTCGCCGTTGCCTCAGCTGGTGCTGCTGATACCTACCCAATCCAATGTTCCGCTTTAAGAAAAAACGGTCACGTTGTTATTAAAGGTAGACCATGTAAAATTATTGATATGTCTACTTCTAAAACTGGTAAGCACGGTCACGCTAAAGTCCATTTAGTCGCTACTGATATCTTCACTGGTAAAAAATTAGAAGATTTATCTCCATCTACCCATAATATGGAAGTTCCAAATGTTAGAAGAAATGAATATCAATTATTAGATATTGATGATGGTTTCTTATCATTAATGACCAGTGAAGGTGATACCAAAGATGATGTTAAATTACCAGAAAACGATTTAGGTAAAAAAATCGAAGCTGAATTCGAAGAAGGTAAAGATTTAATTGTTACTATCTTATCATCAATGGGTGAAGAAGCTTGTGTTGATTCTAAACCAGCTTCATCATAAGTTGTTTAGTCTATAAAATAAGATATGGATTAAATAATTTAAGTACATTTCCTTAGATCAATAGTAAAGTATTTACAATTTTTGATTCTAAATATATATTCTTAATCAATTTCATCTCTGGTCCGTTCTCTTTGCCGTTTTTGGCTATGTCATTTTTGACTAGGCCGTTTTTGATCTCTTTTCGTATCTTTCTTTCCTTACCTTCCTAACAAGCCTATAATGGTCTTTCACATGATGTGAACGTGTCCTTGTATCGATACGGTAACTCTATTTACTTAGCCTTGTTATGTCCTTTAACTCCATTATGAGCCTCAAAGATGATGCTGCAAAATTTATCTGCAAGTCCAGCCCCTCATACGGGTCACTCAACTTTAGCCCTTTGCACTTCAACTCTTCACACATACATTCTCTACTAACTCATACTATCAACCAATCATCCACCACCTTGACCACACTGTTATTTCTTTGTTCCTAGTGAAATCCCTATTGGTTGCGATTGTAGCTAATTGAAATCAAAAAAGTCATTTCTTATCAAAATGCGAGCGTGCGGATAGAAAATTTTTACTCCCCATACTATCGGATCTAAAGGTAAAGATAAGTATACAAGGTCGGCACTAGTCTTAAAAGACAATAGAACAACCCATAGCCATTAGTAATACTTGAAATTTCAAGTTCGTATAATAATTTAAGGATTTACCCCATTTTAGTTTTGATGGTACACCGTTTTATTTCATTTGTCTGAAATTCCCAAATTTGAAAATTTATCTGATCTGACAAAATTTTGGTGAAATATTAAAATATTATAGTTTAAGATGAGTTCTACTACTACAAGTACACCTTCAAGTACTTCAAGTAGCTCACCTTCGGCCACAAGTGATAGTTCAAATTTTTCTTTTATTGGTAATACCCCATCATCGGTGCTATTTTTTTTAGCTTTAGGTGTAGGGGTTTTCATTGCTACATTATTCCTTTTTTTCACCGTTAGATATTTCATACGATCCAAATATGGATTACATATCTATCCTGCTTCTCAACGAAGTATATTTTCCAGTGCTTCATTAAATACTACTAATTTATCAATGATGTATCATACCAATAGTGAACTACAAGAGCAACTAGAATATATTCGTAGGAACCATTATATCCGGGCGGATGTTTTAGATCGTCGTTTGAATAATCGAAGAAGAAGAAGGAGAAGAAGACGGAATAGATTTGCTAAGATGAAGAAAATCTCTGAGCAACAAGTTGAAGCTTTATTTCCTAAAAAGACTTATAATGATTGGTTGAATGGTGGTAAAGAAAGAGATGATGATAAAAGGAATGGTAATTTACAAGAGGAAGGTTATGATAATGATAGTCATGATGAACAATTAACTACCCAAAAAACCATCACTACCAACTCCGAAATTGATCAAGAAAATCCCCAAGAAATCGAATTAACTGATTTACCAACCCGTAATGAAATAATCGAACAAGATTTACATTTCACTTCAGGAACTTGTGCTATTTGTTTAGAAATTATTGAAGATGATGACGTTGTTAGGGGTTTATTATGTGGTCATGTTTTCCATGCCGATTGTTTAGATCCTTGGTTAACTAAGAGAAGAGCTTGTTGTCCCATGTGTAAAAGAGATTACTACTACAAAGATGAAAACAGAGGTGAAAATAATGAGAATGAAGGTGAAGGTGAAGCTGGAGAGAACAACGAAGAGAACCAAAATGAAGACCATCAAAACGAAGACCAAAATGACGATGAAGAACAAGATGGAGAAAATGATGAAACTCTTGATTTTGAAGTATTCCGTAATGATCCAACTCTAAGAGCAATGTTACATGAATTGATACCCGTATCAGAAAGAGTCAGGATGATTTTGAATGACGAAACTTTATCTCATCTCAACTTAGAAGTTGCTGCAAAAGAAATAGCTAACCAAAAGTATAGTAATATCTTCAAAATTATCTTTTGGAAGATCATGGGGATTTCAAAGACGGATTTATACAATTATGGAGTTTTAACTTTGAGTCATAATTATCGTTTAGAACAAGAGATTAGAGAAAACTCAAATCAACCATTGCCTGATTTAGATTCTCCTGATGGAGAAGTTAGATCATTGAGTGACAACGGAGCCAACGATAACAATAGTCATACACCTACACCTAATGATGAAAATACTATTGATAACTCACCTCCAGACACTAATTTATCCAATGGTGATAATTCCGTCCCACATCCAAATCAAGTATCTCAAATAACTCCGCGTACGTCTCGCTCACATGCTCCCGAGGAACAGGATCTTGGGAGCCTCGCTAGTGTATATACTGCTCCGTCAGCAAGAGATGTGGTCGACAACAGGGTTTAACTATTCAATTCTCTATAGGTATTTAAGGTCAATAATATTAATTCTATGATCTCTGATCTATCTCAATGTAATGAGCGAAAAAAATTTTCGCAGATTTTTCAAAATTATCAAATATGGGTATGTAATTTAGGACTATTCTTTCTCGGTAATGAACGATACAATACCGTGATGTTACACGGTTAATGTCACCATATAACGGTCGGTTGATGATGAGTTCAAGAAAATCTCCACTTCAAAAGGTTTTATACTAACTAATTAAGCACCAAAGAAAAATATTAAAATGGACTTGAGTTCATTTTTAGCTGATGATTCACTTGGCGGTGGATCATGGGCTGATGAAGAAGTCGACATGAACTCAATCGGTATTCAAAGTTCTACCGCTGCTGTTCCTGAACAACCTATCAACACCAACAACTCATTTGACAGTGCTCCTTCAAATAACTATCAAGAAGAAAGACGTGAAAGAAAAGAATTCCCAGTTCCTGATCAACCTCCATACAGAGCTAGAGTTGCTAACTTACCATGGGATATTGTCGAAGATGACGTTGCTGATTTTTTCCACAAAAGAATGCAATTAGACAACATTATTAGTGATGTTAAATTACCTTCAGAAAATGGTAGATTAAAAGGATTTGGATTTGTTACTTTTACTGAAAGAAAATTCTTAGAAGAAGCTTTATTATTAAACACTTCAGATTTCAATGGTAGAAGAATCTTTGTTAATGTTGCTGCTCCTCAAAGACAAGATGTTTTCGATGTTGATTGGAGAGCTGCCAGAACCGGACCTTTAGGTGGTGGTAGAAGAGAAAGAAGAGAAGAACCAGATTTAGATTGGGGATCAGCTAGAAGTGAAATGGGATCATTACCACCAAGAGAAAGAAGTAGAAGAGGACCTCCAGGTGATAGGCCACCAAGAAAGGAAGAACCAGATTTGGATTGGGGATCAGCTAGAAGTGAAATGGGTACTTTACCACCAAGAGAAAGAAGTAGAAGAGTTCCATCAGGTGATAGACCAAGAAGACAAGAACCTGAATTAGATTGGGGTTCAGCTAGAAGTGAAACCACTACATTACCACCAAGAGAAAGATCAAATAGAAAACCAAGAAAACAAGAACCTGAATTAGATTGGGGATCAGCTAGAAATGAAATGGGTACTTTACCACCAAGAGAAAAGTCAAATAGAAGAAAAGGTCCAGAAGATTGGAATAAATCTAAAAAGGAAGAAAAAATTGAAGGTCCTCAAAAATCCAGTTATGACGTTTTGGCTATTGAAGGGGATAGTGATGAAGAACCAGAAAAGGAAGAAATTAAAAAGGAACCAAAAAAATCAGAACCAGTTGAAGATTTACAAAAAGCTACTGCTAAATTATCAGTTGAAGAAGATGGTTGGGAAGTTGTCCGTAAATAGATATTTAATTATGTAAAATATTTCAGTTATAAAACTCTTTTGGGTATAAAAACCTCTAAATAAATAGCAAATGATCTCATATAATATTTAAAGTCAAGGAGGAAGCAACAGATTTTGAATCAACAGCTCTTCTGAATTCTTCAAAACTTAATCTTCCATCACCATCTTCATCAGCTTCCATCATAGTTTTATCGACTATTTGTTGTAATTCTTTATCTTGTAAGTTTTTACCCACCATCATTTTCATTACTATGAATAATTCTCCATTACCAATATAACCATCTCTATCGATATCATAAACTTTAAAAGCAAATTTTAATTTATCAATTTTTGAAGTTTTTCCACTGAATGCTGATAATCCTGATATAAATTCTTGGAAATCAATGGTACCACTTTGATCTTCATCGAAAACATCCATTAATCTAGCAGCTAATGGATTGTTGGAAATCCCTGGAATGGCTAAAAATTCATTTTTTTCTATAGTTCCACTACGGTCTTTATCTAATTTCATAAATCTCTTTTTCATACGATCGATTTCATCTCTATCGAAGTTAGTTCCCTCCATAAGGGAGTCAAGTAATGTAGACGAGGCTGCTCCCATAGTGAGTTAAAAATCGCGATTTGGAGAAATGAAGTTGTGTGATGAGAAGGAATGTGGGAGTAGGTGAGAGTGATAGAATTTGAGTTTGAAAAGAGCAGTGGAAGGATGTGGAGAGAGGTCAGGGAGAGTGAAGGGAGTGTCAAGAAAAAGAAGAAGAAAAAGAAAAAGAAAAAGAGCTTCAAGAGAAAATCATCAGTACGTCTTGATTCCTATAACTTAGCACCACCTCCATTTAAGTGAGAACCTCCATCTAATGGTAAGACAATTCCATTAATATAATTAGCTTGTTTTGAACATAAGAACAAAATAGCACTTTGAATATCTTCTTTTTCACCTAATCTTTTTCTTGGATTAGATTCAATCATAATATCACCAGCAGCTGCAATTAAACCATCACTCATTTTTGAAGGGAAGAATCCTGGGGCTAATGAATTGACAGTAATGTTTCTAGGACCTAATTGAACAGCTAAATTCTTACCTAAATGACTAATACCTGCTTTTGAAGCAGCATATCCATAAACACCAGCTTGATCAACATTAACTAATGATACTACAGATGACATAATAACAATTCTAGCAGGATCTTCATGAGTTCCAACTTCTTCTAACATAGGAGCAAATAATTTGATACAATTGAAAACTCCAACAATATTTAAACTAAGAACTTTATGCATAGCGGAAATAGGATGATCTTCTAATTGAGCACCCCAAGTAGCACCAGCATTAGCAACTAAAATATCAACTTTTTTAACTTCCTTTTTGGTAGCTTCAAAAAATTTGATACACTCTTCTTCAACTGATAAATCTGATGGAATTGCAACGATTTTACAATCTTTACCATTATCTTTAGCAAGTTTCTCTAATAAAGCCTTTGATTCTTCACAAGCTTTGGCTTTTCTTGAAGTGATGACAACACAATCTGCTCCATTTAAAACGAATGCTTCAGCACAATGTAATCCTAAACCTCTAGTACCACCGGTTACAACAGCAGTTTTCCCATTAACGTTGAAATCAACCATTTCTCTTCTGAGATTTTTCTATTCAATCGGCGCATTAAATACTCTCCACATTTTAGTGCCGATGAAAGTGAAGCGCACTAAATAACCGAAGGTTAGAGAAGCGGAGTTTCAACGATATCATACACTCTTATTATACAAACTAACTATTAATTGTAATCCAGGAATTAATGGGTTAGCCATTGATAATGTCAAATTGTTATTCAACATTCGGATATCTTTACCTATAATCACTTGAATTAATCTATTGGTTCCTTTAACAAAATCACTAATTGACCAGATTTCTATAACTTCATCACAAACAACGAATAAATGGTTATTTAAGAAGTTTATGTGTTTGGCTTTGTAATCGAATTTCAAGATCTTGAATCTGGAGAGTTTCCCATGCTTGTTGATGAATATAGCACATTCATTATAAACCAAGATGAATTCACTATTATTATTCAATTTGAACATCCCCAAAGGTTTGGATCCAGAAAAATAGATCAGCCTACGGATACTTTCAATGTCATTGGAATTATCATCTGATCTTCTGGTATATCCATCAATTTTCTTATCGGTGAAGGGGAGTTCAGGAATTGACCTAGGTAACAATTTATCTAATTCCAAAATTTCGATCCCTTTACTGGTATGAACAGCAAAAGAAGAATTGAATATTGATATTCCAAAACATTCTGCTTGAACATAGAATTTCTTCACCAATTTGAAACAACTGAAAATTCCATCGTTATCTGTTTCTGGGATATAGACCCTGAAATTGGTGGATCCAGAATTACCCTTCTTTTTAGCAAAGAATAACATATGGATTTCTCTATGGATTCCTATTTCAAAAAATGAAATAGCTTCATTGGTTATGGAAACACTGGATATCAGATCTTTCTTACCATAATAGTATTTGATTAAAACGTCCAAGGGGAAATACTTCAAATTTCCTCCATTCAACATCAACGCGAGATTCATAGCTGGTAACACAGATATCTTGGTAGTATCATTAATCAGAATAATTCTCTTCCATTCATTATTCATATCGGTACAGTAAACTCCAGTAGCCGTACCTATAAATGTGAATTTAGTATTATTGAAGAAAAATGATGATGACGATAACACCGTGGAGTAAACAACATGATTACTGGAATTATTGAAATTATAAATATCAACTCCACTGTATCCCAAATCTTTCAATACATTAAGTGATTCTTTAACCATAGGTTCTACCAAATCATTGGGTGAAATTATAGGCAACTTATTGATTCTATTAGCTTCTTCATAAGCAAAACATGTATTAGAAATCAATCTTACACCATAAGGTTCATTTTTAGATAATCTACCACATAAATTAGCTCTTGCTTTGGTTAAACTATCAATCCAAACATCTCTGTCTCTTTCTGATCTGGAGAAAAATGTAAAGGAATTGTACTTTCCACGACCCGCATATCTGATTTTGAAAGGGTACACTGAAGGGTCTTCATTTAGTTCATGTTTAGGGGAATTGGTTGGGGATGAAGACGTTAAGTTTCTTATGTTATTCAATTCAATTGTAGGTGTTTCTCGTTCTTTAACTTCCACTAGAAGGAATTCTATAGGAATAGGTAATTCGATAATTCTATAACTTACTAGATGGTTTTTACTACTTTTAACTCTTTCAGTGATCAACAAGTAGTTATCTAAAAGCACGATGTGATTGATAGAAGAATTAATTTTCAAATCTCCTTTCCTACTGACATCTCCTCTGTGAAATATGTGTCTATTTTCAGATTTGAAATTGATATTTGTTTGAGGGATGTTTTTACCCCAAACTAATTGTTTCTGGATTCTCCTTAATGAATGAATATTATCAGCATGATGTTTCATTTCATTGACTTTAGCACCTGTCTTCTTAATACCTTCGATAGCTTTGATTAATGCCAAAGTTTCAGAATCATTATCTTCAAACGATGATTTGATATCATTCAACTGTAAAGGTAATTGTTGGTACCTGGAATTGAATGTACTGATAAACAACAAAGATCCATTGACTTTCAATTCTTTCACTTTGGGTAAATCTCTTACATTGGTATCCACCCATTTCTTGACCGCAGGAATTTTCATTAATTCCTCAATCATGGGCATAGTACCAATGTACCTCAAAAGTGAAGTTTTCACCACTTGTGACCAGTTATAATAGATATTACCAATATCTACAACATCCTTGATGAATTTCCCGTTAGAAATCAAGATTTTAAGTAACGGTTCGAACAAGGATTTTCGGTGAATATTCAATAATTCTCTTCCTGGTTCAAGGATATCGTCATCAAATTTGTTGACTGAGATAACATCGGATGAACCAATCAATATCTTTACAGTCTTGATAAACTCAGGACCAACTATTTCAACGAAAACTTTAGCTCTTTGAATAAATGTTTGTTCATATCGAAGTAAATCGAATATTAATGACTGTCTCTTGGCCATATTCTTATCAAAACGTTTCAAATCGTCAGCAGTTAATTTCCAGTGTGAAGCCCAATCATCACCAAGGACAATATCCCCAATATCTGTTTGACGAAATTTAATTTCATAATCAAGAACTCTATTGATATAACATCTGGAGGAAGCACAATGTAACTTCACCCCATTAATAGTTAACTTATCTGATTGATGGTCCTTTTCAAAGCAATAGCAATTAGTTAAATCAACTAGAACCCCAGTTACTTCAATATCTTCATGTAATTCAACTCCAGGATTAGATCTAGAAGCCCCATTCCCTTGTTCTTCAGGTACTGGTAAAGGTTTAACACCATCTTCATCAGGTGAAGTTCCATAGTTGAAAGAAATAGCTCCTATTTTAAGGAAAGTAGCAATGATTTGGTCAACATTGGGACCTAAAGTCTCTAAAGGAACATCTCTTTTATGATAAACAAGTAATTTAATCAAAGCTTTTTTGAACTCCTTTTTCAGAATAAACAGGTCATGAAGCCATGTTCTTAACTTCAAACACCATTGGAATATTCTACTCAAAGACCAAACATTTTCACACATGGCAAAATGACTACTCACTAAAGAAGATGAAGCAAAAGGTAATTTGGGTAAATCCAAAGGAACCGGCGGTAAGGCATCATGTTTCCTGATAGTAGCATTCCTATTGACTTCTTCAACATAATTAGGTCCTTTAACAAAACTTATAGCAGAATGTAAAGTCATTCGTTTGGTGGGAGAAGTACCACCTGGAGTCACAGCTGATGGTAAGTCAGGTAGCATGGAAAAATCAAATAACTTGGAAGTGGGAGATTCATTACCATCATCATAATAATCTTCATCATCATACATTTCATAACTTACATGTTCCTCTCCATAATAAGAATTATCTAGTTCATAATCATTATCTTCATAGTTTTGAGGCATTTCAAAGTCATACATCAACGAAGGAGATCTTCCGTAGTATTTCTTGGGTGAAGGAGACCTTGAGGTACGTCCAGGTCTTTCAGGACTTGAGGTTCTAGGAATCGATAATGTTTGAGATCTTGTGAATGAATTGGTAGGGATATTCCTTCCATTGAATGTATGGGTTCTTGTAGGTGAAGGTGAATTGGATCTATTAATTATTGGAGGTCTTCCAGACAATTGTTCAGGACTTAAAGATGTATGATTATATAAGGAAGGGATTTTGGTGGGGGTAGTTAAGGATTGGTTTAGTATATCATTATTTCTGATTCGACTTTCAAACGGTGATAGGTTAGTGGTTTGTGATATCAATTCTTCTACAGGATCAGAAACTGGGTATGGTGGGGTATCATCATCATCAAATTGATGGGTCATTGAATCATCATAATATTCGGGTAGTTCTTTAGGTCCCATTGGTTTTGGAGTACCCATACTTACGATTTCTTCTTCATTGATAGAAGGATCGAAAAGGGTTTGAGGTCCTTTGAGTACTCGTGGTGACCTAGTCATATGTTCATTATATTTATAGTCATTTATCCCTGGTGAACGGAATGGAGTTTGTTGATCATAATATGTGGAAGGTCCAGTACCAATTGTATTTAAACTGAAATTGTTACTCACCGCCGACAGGGGGGCGGAATATGAATTGGAATCTGTGTCCATTCCTTCCGAAACCATCAAAGGAGGGGGTTTCCTCCTTAACTTCTTCGGAGTTGTATGTGAACTCATTAAACAAATATATTCTCACTCTCAACTGTTTAAGCCACACCACTAAAGCTCTTTCACAGATTTTGATTAGTTTTCAGGTTGTGAACAAATTTCCAAAGGTTTGGTGTTATAGAGATAGTTTACAAAGTCAATTGGTCTTGTGGAAGTTGTTACAAAAGATTTAGAGACCTTCAAAGATAATTTACATTTTTCCATAGTTTAAAACCTAATCCAGATCATCTCAAACGCGTATTTAATATGAGCTATTCAGAAGAAATAGAGAAGTTACTTAAGTCAGGAGCCAAAAATTTGGGTGAAAAGAACTATGAACAAGCAGTTGAAGACTATCTGAAAGCTTGTGGATTACATCAAGAACAAACGGGAGAAATTGACCCTGATTTGTTCATGATGTATGGAAAAGCATTATATGAAAGTGGAGTTAGTCAATCAGATGTTTTAGGTGGTCAAGAGATTACCAGTGAAAAGATTGAAGAAGCTAAAGCAGGAGATGATGAAGATGAAGGAGATGCTTTCCAATTTAATGATTTAGCTGCTGAAGAATTTGCTGAAGCTGGGGGTGAAGTAGAGGAAGAAGAGCAATCAGAAACTGAAGGTCCAGCAGCCGCCGAAGAAGAAGATGAAGAAGAACAAGAAGAACCAGAAGAAGCCGAAGAAGAAAAAACTGATATGGAGTTAGCTTGGGAAATCTTGGAAATCGCTAGAGGTCTTTATGAAAAGAAACTTGAAGATTCAAAAGATGAAGAATCTAAATTATCTATACCATATCTCAGTTCTGATAAAGATATCCCAACCAATGAATATGTTAAAACCTTGAAAAGTTTATCTGAAGTTTACGATTTATTAGGGGAAGTGTCCTTAGAATCTGAACATTTCCCTCAAGCAGCTTCTGATTTAGAAAGTTGTCTTGAAATGAGAAAGAAGTTATATGATAATGATTACTCTGGTTTGATAGGAGAATCTCATTTCAAATTATCTTTAGCATTAGAATTCTGCCTTGAAGATGAAAGTGCTCGTGAAAAGGCTGCTAATCATATTAAAGCTGCTATTAAAATATTAAAGAATGACTCCAAAAAGAATCCTACAAAAGAAAAAGAAAATGAAGAAATTATCGGTAGTTTACAGGAAAGATTAGACGAAATCGGTAGTAATGCTGAAGATGCTATCAACAAACAAAAACATGATATGTTACAAGATATATTAGGGTCATCTCAAGGTACGGAATTATTGGCTAAATTATCAGCCTCTCCGTTAATTCCTTCCTCAAGTTCATCAAAAGTTAATGATTTAACATCAATGGTTAAGAAACGTAAATCTAAACCTAAAGATAACAATGTAAAACGTTCTAAAAAATAAGGTTACCCTACTAATGACCTATTGAGGCTATATATACTTTAAACCCCAAAATGTATAACTAGACATGATCGTTTCCTACACGTTCAATTGATGATCAATTGTTATAAACTCTTCGTATCTTAAATCAGACAATGTCATGTTTAAGGTCATGGCAACTATGAGTAATTATAAAACCCCCTTAGTATTTAGTTCTATCTGTCGCATCGAAAATTTTTGTTGCAGATCCCAAGATCCATACATTTTAAGTTCAACCTTGACTCACACATTTTAAGTAAGAAAAGATGTCGCTAAGCCAAGAAAGACCTGTTGATAAGAAATTATCAAGAAGAAGAAAAAAGAGAAGAACAGAAGCATCATCAGATGAGTCGTCATCATCATCATCATCGTCATCATCGGAAGATGAGCAACCACAAGAAAATGAAGATGGAGAAGACATTGAAAGCAAACAACTTAATGACGGAAAGCCAAATTATGACAACGTTACTGATGAATTGAATGCTGCTATTCATGCTAGATTAACTCAAATTCCTTTCGATAGACAAATAGATGAGGAAGATAAACCAAAAGAAGATATAATTGATAAACATAGTAAAGATAGAGGTGAAATGGATAAAAAATTTATGCAAATAATGACAGAACAATTTGGTGATCAATTAAATGAATTACGTAAAGATCCAAAATTCTCCAATAAGTCTTTGATGGTTTTAGCACAAAGCATTCAATCGACCAGCAATATTTATGATGATGACGAAATAAATCAATTACTTGAAAAAGATTAGATGCATGTATTTATTAGATATTTTTATATATAATAGTTAAGGATTTTATCTATTTCTCTTATGTGGTAGGTTCGGGAAGGATACGGGTGAGAGGAGTGGGTATCTATTATTCAGGTCGGAGTGGCAGGAAATCTGTTTTGAAACTACCTGTGGATTCTTTGAAGTTATAGATAGTGATATGTAACCTTAAACTTCCAGAGACTACTCTCTAGAGTCCATTATTCCATTAAATTTTTTGAGTCAGTATCTGATAATAGATTCCACCCTAAATTCCCACAGTACTAGCCTGGCTAGCTCAATCGGTAGAGCATTTGACTCTTAATCAAAAGGTTGCGGGTTCGAGCCCCGCGTCGGGCTAATTTTTTTTTAACTTATAAATTGCAAATGATTCTTAGGATACCCTATACTTTTCCTATTCCACTATATAAAGCAACGATTTTCTATTAGAAAGGATTCTCTTCAACTTTGATGATCTGTAGATCGGTAACAATAGAAAGGCGTTTTTAGATAAGATTTTCCTAATTCAGATTATTATTTGATATTTTGTTCTCTTGGAACGACCACTATTGAACGACCGCTCCGCCATAACTTTTAGGCCAAATATTGAATTCCCCAAGCTCAACAGTGATCTGTTGAAAGTCAAGCCTAGATTCAAATCTGTACCAAGGGATTATGCAGAACTACGCAAATGACCAAGAGCCCAGATCTCACACTTCAAGGAAACATATACCGATTCTTTTCCCTCCCGACTCTTTTCGAACTAGAGATTCCCAGATTTCTAACCCCAGCCATAATCGTGCACTTATAGAGATAACCGATTCCTTTTATTAATAAATAAACTACTGAATGAAATCACCATAATAATTTCTCTTAAAACTTTGTAATAGGAAGTAAAATAATATTGTACAAAATGCTAATAATAATAATAGTAAAATTGTTAAATTCTCCATCATCTTTTTGAATTGTTGTTGACGTTTCCACTCTTTGGCCTTCTGAATCTTTTCTTGTTTCAACCTTTTCATCTTTTCTTCAGCTTCCATCAACATCTTTCTATTCGATTGATAATGCCTTTGTTGTTCTGCTACTATATCTCCAATATAATAAGGTTCTAACATTTCATAAGCATCATTTGAATGGGCAACATCATCAAAAGCTTCTGTAGCATCAGATCCTCCAAATTCTATTATAACTTCAGCACCTCCAGGGTGTAATTCTTCCTTTATAAAGCTGGTGACATCGTAAACTTTATTATAAACTATGATCCATAAATCATCATGACTAAAATGTTTATTAACATCTTCAAATGTGAAAATTTTACTTGGTCGATTCTTATCCCTTTCGATTATCATCTTGGATTTTGTTCTTTTATGATATGATTTTTCAATATCTATTTCCCAAGACTATGTGTATTATATCTGATTGAATGGTTTTGTTATATGTATATCATCGACTTTAAAAGTTTTCACCCTGATTGGATTGCCAAAATTTATTTTTGGTGCGACAAGATAGGAAAAACTTAACGTCGATTCAGATCACTAGATTAGGAAACCTGTGTTATTTCATCAACGAACAACTCCAAAATCATTGAAGATTAACACGATAAAAGATGAATCGTTCAAGAATACAAACGGCTTTACCGTCATCGAAAAAGACCCATTCGGAAAAACATAAACAAATCTTAAAACAACTTTTAAAAGAGAATGGAAATAGAACTTGTGTTGATTGTAAGACAACAGCTCATCCAAGATGGGCTTCATGGAATTTAGGATGTTTCATATGTATTAGATGTTCAGGAATTCATAGAAGTATGGGAACTCATATATCTAAAGTTAAATCTGTTGATTTAGATGCTTGGACTGACGAGCAAGTTGAATCAATGGTAAAATGGGGGAATGAAAAATGTAATTCATATTGGGAAGCTAAATTACCTGAAGGATATGTTCCAGATCAACTGAAAATTGAAAATTTCATCCGTACTAAATATGATTTGAAGAAATGGGTTGGATCTTCAACTATTCCAGATCCCATGAAAATTCCAAGTTCTAATAAAGCTAACGAATTAATGGAAACTACATCAACTAATTCTGTTCAATCAACACCTGCTCCAACCACTTCAAATTTACTTGATGATGATTTTGGTACTTTTACTTCAGCTTCTTCATCAACTCCATCAATTCCAAAACCTATAAAATCAGTTTCAACTCCTCCTGCTCCAGTTCCAGCACCAAAAGAATCTCCTAAATCGTTACCTAAATTACCAATTCAATCATCATTTTCTCCACAAACAACTGGTAATGGTCGACCTGATTTAAAAAAATCTATCTTGTCATTATACTCATCACCTTCATCATCAAATTCAAGCTTTATTCAACCCCAAAAACCTGCTACCCCAATTCATGTTCCTTCAGTTTCAAATCCTCCTACTGATCAAACAGCTTCCTTAAGCAATTCCTTACAAGGATTAAGTTTCAATTCTAATTCAACCACCACTCCAATTAATAATACTTTAAATAGCTCGCATAGTACCATTAATTCTACTACTTCCACCAACTCCACTTCAAAAGCTTGGAATAATGAATGGTCTGATATCAACAATAATTGGAATACAAACAATACATCGGTTAATAACACTGTTAATAATAATTCTTTAGATGATGACCTTTTCAAGAATGTTTGGAAATAGAGAAATATAAAAACACATCTTTATTCAGATCTATACACTTCTAATGACCTGTTGCTGGAAGTCCAACGTAGACTTTGAATGAATCATATAATAACCATTGAGCTCCTGTTAAAGTACCAACCATAGCTATACGTACAGCAATACCATTCCATAAACCACCAAATCCAATCTTTCCATAAATCTTCAGAATAGCTGCTCCAATAGATTCATCAGCTGACTTTTCTGAAGTAATCTTTGAAACCATAACATCAGCAGGATGTGATACTATGGCACAGAATATACCAGCAATATAACCACCTAAGAAAGATACTCCAGTTTGTTGAAGAGGAGTATATTCATCCATTGGTTTACCTAAATATTCATAGATTTTGGATACCGTCAATTCGAAAGTTGCAAATTTAGTCATGGTATAAGGAATTTGTCTACACCATAATGGTACTAACCCTTTATATAATCCACCAATTCCTTCTACTGCAGTGATTTTCTTCCATCCATCTAACACTGATGTGGCATAAGGGGGAATGGTGGTTTGAGTTTTAACTTTGATGGTTTCAAATGGACATAAAGCAATATCAGCTAAGAATTCAGCTGATGCTGATGCTGCTAAATATACTCCAGTTTTATAATTGTTAGCAACTTTCTCTCCTACTAAATCACTGTAGGTCTTCTTAAAATATTCATAGAACCCATATTTACCGGCTCCTTGTAATGAATATCCAATGAATGTAGCACCAATACCAGTAAAGATAGAATCACCAGAAGTTCTTAAAATAGTCTTCCAACCTTCAATATTGGATTTATATAAAGCAGAATTGACTTGTCTTCTACATTTAACTAAATCTAATGGGGTAACGGATGAATGTGTAGGACCACAAGCAATGATACCTCCTAAAGTACAAGCGGCATAATAATCTCTAGAGAACAATTCAATTTTGTCTGGCATTTCCTATGTAATATAATTCTTCAATTGGTTCAATCAATCAAAATTGTTGAATTTAAATATCAGGAATTTGACCGATTGATCCTTAGCAAACAAAAATCGGCTGCAAAATTTCGCGGATGTCGTAAATTTTACGTAAAGTGAGAAGAGGTTAGTTAACAAATAAAACATATTTTGGATCCTATTTAGTGCTAGCACAATTATAAAGTGGTCACAAGACCATTACCAGCCAATTGTTCTAATTCGAATTTGGCATTGGTGATTGTAACTGGAACATTACCTTCTTCATCGAATTCTGACCAGTCACTGACTCTTAAATCTACTCCTTCTATTATATTCCCAGCAGATGACTTGCATTGGAATTGATCTTCTACAATAAATTCCTTTATCGTACATCCATGACTATGGACTTCTATGATCGGCACGAATTTACCTTCATCTTCGGGAGTTACTTCTTTTCCTGGGGTTATTATAATGAATATTTCATTATGACAATCTTTACAATAAGTGAAAAAATTAGCTGTTCTTTTAAGTTGACTCTTAAGTTGTACACCTATTCTATCAAATCTATTTATTATGATTTCTTTTGGATGTTCAAATCTACATTTAAAGCAAACGATCTTCAACCCGTAATCGTGAGGGTATTCCTCATGATCTAAAGGTTTTAAATCTGTGCAATTTTCTAAATTAGCTTGAAGCTTAACTAAAGTGGTTCTCATCTTAATGATTTATCAGGTATTCTCTGTTGTTTAAATAGTGTTTCAGAAACCATCTACGGCTTATCGCATTTCCTATTTTTGCAACAATTTGTCATTCGGGTGTCGGATTTATCAAGGGTCTCGGTGATAAAAATGAGTCAATGCGACAAAATAGGGCCTTACATAGTACGGTTAGATAAGTCGGTTAGGTAACCTAGTTACGGATTTGACATCATATTTGGCCCAGAGTGCATGGAAAATAGAAAAAAGAGATCGACATTATCAAGTAGAAAAAATCATCATGCATCATATATTAATAACGATCTAAAGACCATTCGACATTGGTAACACTGACTTCAGCTCCAGCATCATCATCATAATCATACCATTCCCCTTCACTCAAATCCACTTCCATGAATTTTGCTTTGGAATCAGCTCCTTTACATTGGAATAATCCTTCAGGGATGAACTTCTTGAATTCCATTCCTCTAGCATCAATAAGTAAAATATCAACAAATTTACCATCACTTTCTGGAGTATATGAATCATCAGTTCTAACAATTGATGAAGAATGTTCAGATTTACACATTTTGCATCTGAAAACAAAACTTGCTTCACCTCTTGAACCTGTGATATCATGACTTTCAAATCTATTAATATTTACAGGTTTTGCATGTTCTTCACGACAGTTTGTACATTCTATGATAAAAGTATATTCAAATGGAGATTCTGGTTCATCAATGGGTTTTAAATCAGTTACTCCCTCCAATTCAGCTTTTAACCTTAAGGCAAACTTGACCATTCTCTAGGAAAATTTTTGTTCTGTGCGAAGTTTATCAGTAATCAAAGGAAGAACATTGTGAGGACTTTGAGCATTATTTAAGGATATTGATTTGATTGAAGATCAGGATTTAACTAAAGGAATAACAATTGGGGATTATAAAATTTACATTTAAAAATATTAGCATTTAGGAATAAGCGAAAGATTCCGATCCAAAGATGGTAGATAGTATACGAAATGACAATGATATACTAGACAAAGAAAGAAGGGGTAAAGATTTCTCTGATACTGTTCAGGGAGAAGAATTAGAATTTAGAAAGTCCACACAAGATAATTTCCCTATCAAACATAAGATAACATTATTGGGAAAGTATTCACCTCCTCATATACTTTCTAAGTTTTCTCCTGATCAATTAGTAATGATGTCAGGAGCTGCATCAGGATTTTTAGCTGGAGTAGTGGTCTGTCCATTAGATGTTGTGAAAACACGAGCTCAAGCTCAAGGATCAAAAAAGAGTTATTTTAAGACGTTTAAAGGAATAGTTGAGAATGAAGGATTTCGAGGATTATATCGTGGTTTAGTACCTATAACAATTGGATATTTACCTACTTGGACAATATATTTTGCAGTTTATGAAAAGACAAAGAAGTTTTATCCCCAATTCTTCAAAAACAATTTCAATATCGAGAATGAATTCCTAGATCATTTCTTTTCGGCTATAACTGCCGGTTTATCATCTTCAATAGCCGTGAACCCTATTTGGGTGGTCAAGACCAGATTAATGATCCAAAGTACAAGATCAAAAGAAGGATTAAATCAATTCAAACAAACCTATTATAATGGAACTGTGGATGCGTTCAAGAAAATGTATAAAGAAGAAGGATTATCAGTATTTTATAGTGGATTAGTACCTTCATTATTCGGATTAATTCACGTAGGAATCCATTTCCCCGTATATGAGAAATTAAAAGAAGTATTCAATTGTAACATCACCGATTCCACTACCAATTTACACCAAAATGGAATCCTTTCCAGATTATTAATTGCATCTACATTATCTAAAATGACAGCTAGTACCATAACATATCCTCATGAAATCCTAAGAACAAGATTACAAATGCAACATTTACCCCATCATAAAGAAAAACATGGTATTATTGATGTGGGTAAAGAAATCTATAAAAAGGAAGGAATTCGAGGTTTCTACGCTGGTTATGGAGTAAATTTAATGAGAACAATCCCCGCCAGTGCTGTAACATTAGTAAGTTTTGAATATTTCAAAACGTATTTATTAGAAATCAGTGGTCATAGTAAACACTTATAATTATTCAAAGCATCAAATAAGTCCCATATTTGGCATTAGTCAACTGCCATCTTGGTGCGAACTTATATAGCATATAGTTTCAAATAGAGAATATCGCGATAAACACCATGAGAGTAAATAGTATTCTATGGGGGTTGTTCATCACCCTTGTCATTGGAGGTGACGTAGAGGATGTAGTAGATGATAAGAGTTCATCTGTTACTAAGAAAACCCCACCAGAATCTGTAGAATTGCCTGAAGCTCTCACGATCAATGATTTCGATAAAACTACCAGTGAACAGTTGTCATTTGTTGAATTTTTTTCCCCATATTGTAGTCATTGTAAGCAACTAGCACCAACATGGGAGAAGACATATAAGAATTTCTACGATGATTTGAAGTCAATGAATGTTCAAATGAGACAAGTTAATTGTATTGAAAGTGGTGATTTATGTGAGAGAGAGGATGTTTTTGGGTACCCAAGTTTAAGAATTTATGCTCCAGTACATGATAGAGAAACAGGAAAATTAACCGGGAAATCCAAATTGATTTCAGATTATCCCAGATCATTAGTCAGAACAGAAGAAAATTTTAAGAAATTTGTCAGAAATGCTGTTGCTGATTATGATACTGGATCTGTTGATTTACCATCAGCATCAAAAGCATTGACCCCAGCAAGATTGTTAGAACTAATTGGTGGTAAAGCTGAACAACCAGAGTTTGTAATGTTTTATCCAGGTACTGAAAAACAATGGAAAGATAGTGAAGCAGGTAGAAGTGGATTTTCCAAGACTTGTTACAATTGTATGGAGAATAAAAGATTATGGGACAAGTTTTCCAATACTGTGTTAACTACTGTTGGTACAAATCATTTTAGTTGTGTAACACATTCAGATATGTGTGAAAAATTAGGATTAAAGTTATCTGACCCAACCAGAAATCCACCACCTAAATTCATCATGTTTTTACCAGATAAAGTGGGAAAGATCAGATTTGATTATAAAGGAGAAACAACTCTTGAAGGTTTAAAGGCATTTGCTTTGAACTTGTATGAAAATTCTCAATATGAAGTAATGTCTCCTAAGACTTTATCAGAAATTATGGATTTCAGAAAGTCTTTACCTAAGGAACCTTTGAATTTGTTTTATCCTTTACCAAACAAAGTAGCTATAGTATTCTATTTTGATCCAAGAACTGTCACTGACGAAGATAGAGCTATTTTACCTTATATTCTTGATTACGTCACCAATTCTCCTTTCAATATTCATTTATATACCACTAAAAGTAACAAATACGAAGGAGCATTGAATTCTCAAGCTGGAAATATTCTTGATTACATCAGCATTGAAGGACAAGAGAAAAAGCCTTTCAATAAAGCAAGATACTTGAGTACAACCTTAACCACTAAGCCAACTCTTTTCATTATCAAAGATAACACATTATTCACATCAGTGTTCCAAACTTATGCACCTGAAGATATCAGAGATGAAAAGAAAGTATTGGAATTCATTGAAAAGAACAAGTTTCCATTATATCAAGAGTTGACTCCGGAATTATTTGAATATTATTTCCCTGAGAAACCAGCAGCTTCTAATAAGGTGGTAGTGACATTCATAGATTCACAGAACGCTAAAAAGACCGATGAAATCTTATACCAATTATCGTTGGCTGCCCATGAATACCATGAAATCAAGAACGATTACTATTTCAATGATTTAATGAGTAAAAGGGACGCTAAAGCTCAAAGAGTGGAAGAATTGAAGAAACAAAATGCTAACAGTGTTGCCATCATCAAAGAAATGAGAAAGGAGATTCCTCACTTGTTTGACAACAACGGAGTGTTGTTCACATTCATTGATATTGCTCGAAATCCAAAACTTGCCAATTATCATGGTTGGAATATCAACAGTAAGGATTACAAGCCAGGAGATTCAATCGTTGTTTCACAAGATCAATCTTATTATTGGGATCAAACTGTTTCTGGTGCTGACTTGACTGAAGAAAGGAAATCTTTAGTTGACATTTTATCATACTTATTGGATCCCAAATTGGTAACCACGACAGGGCCCATAACCAAGAAGCTAGTAGGAAGTCCTTACCCTAAATTCATGAGACTGATGGATTACGTTCATGAAAGAGGATTGATAGGGTATGGGTTTATCATATGTTTGATCGTAGTGGTGGTGAAATTTGTAAATCGAACTAAAAAAGAAACTGGTCCTATCATTGGTAATTTGGATAAGGCTGATTAGTCAGAGAGCACTTACCAAGTATTTGCCAATAAGAATACTTACCAAAAACACTCACGGACAGAGTACACTGTATGTATTTTATGCTACATTCCTAATATCTGTACCTCTTTTGCCTCCATTTCAATGGTTCGTTTATACCCTGTACCCAATTGACCCACTTGAAAGTTTTTCCCAGGAACTCCACTCACTTCACTAAACGGAGGAATGATCATTTTTGGCGGTATTATTGTACCTTGTCGTATAATGCAACAATCATAGATTATAGCCAATTCATCGATTTTGCAATTATCCTCTATTACCACCCTGTTACCAATAGCTGCAGCCTTCAATATACAATTTTTACCCACCATGGTGTAATTGCCCATCTTGAATTGGCCATAAACTCCAGGTTTCAATAATGGTGGAGTGATGTGACAGTTCTGTGATAGATAACAGTATTTCCCAATCAAGATTGAAACTTCATTCTCTAAAGCATTCAATTGTACCCCCAGTTCAATGGTTGAATTACCCTTGATTTGGATATTTTCCTTATTATGGAGTTTACTGGAAACCGATATCCTATTCCCCGAAGGTGTTTCGATCCATTCCATAGTGCGCTTTTTGATAAGAGAGCTGAGAGACCCAGGTATTATTACACGTCAAAGAACTAAATAATGACAACTCTGAAAAATCGTCTAAAGAACAATTCAAAACCATAAACAATCGTAACATCTCTAACCATATCACCCCATTCGTTAACCATTTTTTCAGGTGGTGTACCGCACAACACACGTTCGAAACACGACTGAAAATTTTCAAACACCATTCTCGTTCTCACTTCCAAAACACTGAAACATTATATAAACATGTCATTAACTAGACTTGATTGTGGATATCAAAACTACGACTGGGGAAAAATCGGATCCTCATCAGCTGTTGCTCAATTTGCTGCTGCTTCCAATGAAAATACCAAGGTTGATGAATCAAAACCTTATGCTGAATTATGGATGGGTACTCACCCTTCAGTACCATCAATCGTTGTTGAAAATGGTAAAACTTTAAGAGAATTAGTTGCTTCAGATCCAACTAAATATTTACACAAAGATATTATTGAAAAATTTGGTTCTGATAAAGAATTACCTTTCTTATTTAAAGTTTTATCAATTGAAAAAGTCTTATCCATTCAAGCTCATCCTGATAAGGCTTTAGGTGCACAATTACATGCAGCTGATCCAAAGAATTATCCAGATGCTAACCATAAACCAGAAATGGCTATTGCTGTTACTTCATTTGAAGGATTCTGTGGTTTCAAACCTTTATTAGAGTTACAAAAAACTTTACAATCAGTTCCTGAATTAAATGAAATTATTGGTAGTGAATTAGTTGAAGAATTCTCAAAAGGCATCAAACCAGAAGCTGAATTAGGTTCCGAAGATGATAAAGCTAACAGAAAATTATTACAAAAAATCTTTGGTAAATTAATGAATACTGATGAATCAGTTATTGCTGAAAAGGCTAAATCATTAGTTGAAAGAACTCAAACTACTCCTGAATTATTTGATGGTATTGCACCAAAATTATCTGAATTAATTCAACGTCTTAACAAACAATTCCCTAATGATATTGGTTTATTCTGTGGATGTTTATTATTAAATCATTGTATCTTACAACCTGGTGAAGCTATGTTCTTACAAGCTAAAGATCCTCACGCTTATATTAGTGGTGATATTATTGAATGTATGGCTGCTTCTGATAATGTTGTTAGAGCTGGTTTCACTCCTAAATTCAAAGATGTTAAAAATTTGGTAGAAATGTTAACTTATTCTTATGATTCAGTTGAAAAACAAAAGATGCCTTTATTATCTCATCCAAAGACTTCTGGTGAAGCTAAATCCGTTTTATATGATCCACCAATTGCGGAATTCTCCGTTTTACAAACCATTTTCGATGGTCCTTCTAAAGTTCAATCTTTTGATAAATTTGATGGTCCTTCAATTATAATAACCACTAATGGTTCAGGATCTATCAGAATCAAAGGTGGTGAAGATCAACCTGTTGAAACTGGTTATGTTTATTTCATTGGTCCTGATACTGAAATCGAATTGATTTCTAAATCTAGTGACTTTACTTCTTATAGAGCATTTGTTGAAGCTTAAATATATTTATTGTAATCTCTCGGTATTCAGTTTGTGATGTATCAGGGTCCGCGACGAATTTCGAAATTTAATTCGATACATCACCAAAGTTTGTGTGGAAGTTTTTAACTATGAGTGAAGAACAAATTGAGAAGGTGTCAACTGAACCAACAATTCCTAAAGAATCTTCGGAACAAGAAAAGTCAGAAGTAGAAAAGACTGAAGATGAAAAATCCGAAGAAGAAAAATTAGAAATTCAGAAAGAAATTGATAATAGATCAATCTTTGTAGGAAACGTTGATTTTAAGACAACTCCCGAACAATTGGAAAATTTCTTCAGTAGTGCTGGTACTATTGAAAGAATAACCATTTTGTTCGATAGATTTACTGGATTACCAAAAGGTTATGCATATATTGAATTTGAGACTGAAGAATCCAGTGATAAAGCCAAAGAATTCAATGGGAAAGAATTCAGAGGTAGGGAATTAAAAGTCACCGTTAAAAGAACTAATCTTCCAAGAATGTCTACTAGAGGTAGGGGTCGTGGTAGGGGTCGTGGTAGAGGTAGAGGACGTGGCAGAGGACGTGGAAATTTTAGAGGTAGAGGAGAAAAATCAGATGAAAGTGTCCCATCACATGGTGGAAGACCAGTCTAAAATTAGCATAAACACCCAGTATAGTCGGTTCAACTTCGGGACTAACTGTTTGTATAAAAATGCATATTGAGAAAAATCTCATCTCATCGAAAAATCTCTAAATCAAGATGACTTCAGTTAGAAGGAGAAAGATGGCTAGATCTTCTGTAAAGAAGAATACTAGAAGAGTCAAAGACAAACAAAGAAACATCAAGATCTATTCCAATCCAATCATTGAAGCTAATTGGGATCATTCTTTAACTTTACAACAAAATTATAAAAGATTGGGATTAACCGCAAAACTTGGACATATTGCTGGAGGTCAAGAAAGGAAAGTAGTAAAATGGAGTGAAACTGTTGGTAGTAAGAAACCTTTGAAAGCTGTTGAAGAAACTGAAGATCCTACTAAAATCCCTGAAGGTGAAGCTAGAATCGTTAGAGATGATAAAGGAGAAGTATTGAGAGTTATCTATGGTACTATGAAAAATCAAGATGATGAAGTCACTGAAGAAAAATCTGAAGTTATCAGTGCTTTAGAACAACAAGCTATAAAGAATGCCAGTATTGTCAAAGAAAGACATCAATCTGATAGAGAATCAGATTGGTTAAGATTATTGTATGAGAAATTTGGTGATGATTATGAAAAGATGAAATGGGATAAATTAAATATTTATCAACAAAGTCCAGGAGATTTGAAGAGACGTATCAATAAATGGAAGAAATCAAATTTAGCTTAGTAATGTATCATGGGTTATTCTATTTCCAAGGTTCTATCGGGTCTATATACGTGAAGGTAATTTCTTATCTAAAATCTTATCGATGATATCATTCATGATAGGTTTTAACTCTGATGTCTCATATAAATCAACGAGATTATTCTCATCATCTTGCATTTCTATTAATTCCACAAACTTAGGATCTATGGGGATATTACCCAAATAATCAAGATTTTGAGTTTCACAAAGTGTCTTCCCTCCTCCACTTGAGAAGATATTGGTACATTCAGAACAATAAGGACAAATAAATCCACTCATATTCTCTACAACCCCTAGTATATCCAATTCGATCTTTCTACAGAAATTTATCTCTTTACGTACATCCGCAGTAGCTACTTGTTGAGGAGTAGTCACTATAATGGCTCCATCAATAGGTGAAGCATATCTTAATTCTTCTGCTATGGCAATATGTTCATCTGAAGTTCCAGGAGGTGTGTCGATGATCAAATAGTCTAAGGGGGTATCAAGTTTACCTCCATTCCATGATACATCTTTTAAGAACTGCCTTATCATAGCTGTTTTCTTAGGACCTCTCCAAACAACTGAATTACCTCTATCACCAAGAAGGAATCCGAGCGACATCAATGAAAGGTTACCTTTTTTGGGCGTTTTCTCTTCACCATCTACTTTATCTTCTGAATCTCCACCTTTGTACACTGAAACAGGCACCCAACCATTAGTCGATTGTAAAACTTGCTTCTTTTCCACTCCGAACATTCTAGGTAATGAAGGACCAGTCAAATCAATATCCAACACACCTACATCAAATCCTTTATTTATCAAAGTTAATGCTGTTTGTGTTGTCACTGAAGACTTACCCACACCTCCTTTACCTGAAAGCACCAATATGATATGCTTTACGTTGAAAAGCGATCTGGGAGGTTGTTCCATTAGTAATTTCGCAGTTTCTCACTGGAATAGGAAAAAGTCAGAGAGTTGAAGGATGTCAAGGGTTGTGTGAGAGGAAATGAGTTTGAAATGAGGAAGTTGAAGAAGTGGAGAGCTAAGTTAACCAGATCACCCATCAAAAGGTTGTAGAGCGGTTCATATTGCTTATAATGAAGACCTCAGATGATCTGGTGCACAGAACTCAGATGACCTTCGATCCGCCACTTCAGACCACCTCCTACCACCTTTGACCACCTCTTCCGTCTTCAAATTACTTCATAGAAGTACTCCATCCCACTCCTTAATCTCTCACCCAAAAAGACCCATCTACTCCCAAATTCTCTCACACCCATTGTCTCACTATCCTCTTGACGATCCAAGATAAGAAAACGCGATCATGACTTCAAGGTACTCGAGTAACATCCATCAAAGAGATTTAAGAACACAGTTGTTCTCGTCAGCCAATGGAATAACCAGAGGCCCTGTGAGATCCCAATCTCCTTATGATAAACCCATGCAACAAACATCCAAAGAAAATGAATCATTTTTGAGTTCGTTGGAAAGTCAAAACAATGAAGAATTAGATTCTATGGCACAGAAAGTATCCTTAATCAAAGATTTAGGGATAAAAATGGGGGTAGAAATCAATAAATCCGTCAAATTGAACGATAATTTAAATGAAACGTTCGAAAAAGGTAAAGTTACTTTAAAGAACACTTATAATAAAATGGTTGTAATGAGTGAGAAAGCAGGTATAAGTTGTAAGTATTGGTTTATAGTGTTTTTCATAGTTTTCCTTTGGTTCTTTTACGTTTGGATAACGTAATGTTTTAATATACATTTATACTACAGATTTTAATTTGTTAATTGAATCTTCCTCAATTATAATACCATTTACATATTGTACATCTTCTTTGGAGGTGGATTCAACTGGATGAAGGAGATCTTGCGATTGAGGTTGTAGGGGATTGGAGGGGAATTCATTAAACCCATCATCATCCAGATCTGAATCCACTTGATTGTAATTATCTATCAGATCAATATCTCCCAGACTTTCCAGGCTCTCCAGTGACAGATCAGAAATCAGATCGGACACCAGCCCAGATACCAGACCCGATACCAGAGCTGAATTTTCACTCAAATCCTCAATATCCAAATCCAGATCAACGGTCAGATCCAGCGATCCAGGATCGAGTCTTGGACTATTGGCTGGACTCTTAAAAAGTGAGTCTGGACTTAATTTTCTAATCTCTCCATCATAATAATCTTGCCTTTCTGACATTTCATTGATGGAATTCGACTCATAGTGATGATGGTCCTCTGAAACTTCACAGGTTTCAAATTTCACGTTAGAATGACAAATTTTTGGTTTAGCATAAGATTTTAATATCGACGCTTTTGGTTTCAAACTATGGTGATTTGGTTGATGTTTGGGATTGGTGTTGATCAAGTATCGTTTCCTTTTACTCAAGGATTTCCGAAAATTCCTATAATATTCATCTACCACAGTACGAGGTGCACTGGAATCTGAATCGGAAGAGCTTTCACTACTTGCTTCAGTACTAACATATTGTAGATTTTCTTCAGTCGATATAGGGGAGCTTATACGCAATTTCTTGAAATGTGATGTATGAAGGGTTCTATCAACAATGGGCGGAGTCTTAAGCGAGGTAGTTAAAAGATCTATAGGATTTTGAGATTTATGGAATGATGATGATAAGGAATTATCAAAATGTGGTTGATTGAACAATTGTTGTAAATCTTCTTCATCTAATTCTCTTTCTATCTCTTTAACAATTTTATGATCCCCAGATTTCACCTTTTCGATAGTTTTGAAGATATCTTCAGTATACTTTTTATTTTGAGTCGATCTATAGTTGTTTAAGGTTCTAGCCATGAATTGTTCAAAATCTGTGCTTGTCATTTCGTCTAATTCCTCTATGTCGTCTTTTTGTGTCTTGATAGGGGTTGATTCTTTAATAGAAGTTGGTTCCTCTTTAACGGCTGGTTCCTCTGTAATAGGAGCCAGTACCTCATTGGCAGAAATCGGTTCCACCACTTCAGCTTGAATTGGCTCGATCTTCTGAGGATTGAAATATTTATCCAAAGATCCAGGAGGAGGGACTCCAACCTTATCACCAATTCGTTTGAGATTTCCTGATATTCTTTTGAAATCTCGAGATAAGTCAGATGAGATCTCTAATACCAGATCTATCTCCTTACCTAAACCATCTAAATCACTCTCCGATATACTGACATTCTCTTTATCAAGTTCTTTATTCAAACGTTTGATGTCTTTTAGTATTTCTATATTCTTATTCTGAAGTTTCTGTTGAATAGATAACTTCAATCGTATTTCATTTTTCAAGTCTTTTCTGAAATTTTGTGATACTTTGACCACAGAATTAGTGAGTTGAGTTGTTTCTTGAGGGAATTGATCTAATATGGTGGATAGTTTGAATTCATTGATTTTGGGGAGTTTGGATTTATCATGGTATTTGGGTATGGATTCATTCATAATATCCGCACTGAAAAATCGTTGTGAGAAGGTTAGAAGAAGAAGAAGAGATGGTGATGAGAGGCTCAGAAAGTGATGAGAAGGTCAGATGGTGATAGAAAGATGGGTTAGAGTATGGAGAGATGTTAGTTATTGGGATAAGGGGAATTGACAAGGGAATTTTGATAACTCTTGAAATATGTCTAGCGGACATCTTATGCCAAGGTAATTCTTTTTGTATATTCTCTTTATAAGGTCTTTATCCACCAAGTTCGGACTTCTTACCATTGATAATAGAAAACTTGGTGATGCAAAACGGAAAAAGGAAATCCTTTGGGGCCTTACGTCAGGATTATGGTTCACGATCAGCTGTTTGTCTACCTTTGATTAGACATTCCGCCTTTCAACCTTGACATCTCACATGAAAGTGTTTTTTGATTAAACCGCCTGCTCCAGTATCTCCTGCTCCAGTAAACAACTTGTCCGCTATCACCAAACTCTTATCTATCCTCTACCATGTATTATCTACTCAGCATGTTATACCCTCCACTTCTTCCCTACTATCTTCTCCCCACCACCTTCCCCCTGTTCCACTTTCCAAATACAGACAAACCTTATCAAAAATTTCAAATCCCTCACGATCTGCAAATACGAAAGTTTTCAAATCAACCTTTAATTTAATTCCCCAGATTCTTATTGTTGCAGGTTTACTTCTTCTGCATCAACGTACATTTTCCATACCGAAGTCATCGTGTACAAAATCCCTCAATTTCACCTCCTTAATTATCAACTAATAACAAATATAAGCCTGCATCTATTGTGGAGTATTTCTTATATAAGCAGACTGCCTATCAACGAGATAAAGAAGTTCGTATTCTTCCTTTGGAAAACCCACTGATAAATACTGCATATACCGCACCGGTGAATAACGAATTTAGAGGCGAGGGCCGGTGGCCGGGTAACTCTCTGATTATTTCATAGGGAAAGTACTAGCATTATTGGACCAATTAAGGAAAGTTATCAAGGAAAGTAATTAAGTAGAGTTAGATTGAGCATCAGTATAATTAATTAGTTGACTCTGATAAGGATTTTTTACTATTGGTATATAGAAATAATAAATTTCAAGAGTTTGGGCCTCAGGCTATCTCATCTCACAGGAATGCCTTAAGTGAGGCTCTGGACATAAAGGCCAACTAAAAATTATTGCCGGAAATCCTAATAATGGTAGTTTGAAAAAACTATCAACATTTAATCAGGCGGACTTATCCAGAGTTATTAAGGTGATAACATCAACTCCATAGGATTATCCATTATCACTGATTTTTTCGGTAAATGATATTTGCAGCCATAGGGACATAGTTCCCTAAAAAAGGGAAAAAAGAAATTTTTTTCCAAGATGTCGTGCGTCGTTCATTTGTTGAAGAAAAATGGTTTGACAGATTTGACACATAGTTTCTTGTCAAGAAGTTAAAATACTCAGAAAACAACCAAACACTGTAAATGACCCCACCATCAAATTCCTCAACTAATGACATATTTATAAACATAAACTCCCAATCTCATTATCTATTCATCTTCAAGGCTTAATGCTCCTTTGGATAATCCGATGGCAGAAAGTCGTATAAATGTCTCTAAGGCTTTTTAGTAAAAATTTTCAATGCGATAAGAGATTATTATTGGAAGATAAATATTACCTTTTTATATAAATCAGAAGGAATCCCTTATTTTATTATCATTAAAAAAAAATGGATACCGAAAAAGAATTAGGATTAGAGAAAAAATCCGTTAATTCATTTGAAAACTCTGTTGAAGATAATGGAGAAGTTACTTCAACTAAATTAAGTTTTATAAATAATTTAGCTACTAAATTAAATGCTGAAACTAAAGGTATTGAATTAATTACTGATGAAGAAAAAGTTGGTGATTCATTATTAAATGCTGCCACTATGTGGTTATCAGCAAATTTAGTTATTGCTACCTTCTCATTAGGTGCTTTAGGTATTACAGTATTTGGTTTATCATTCTGGCAATGTGTTGCAACTATTATTGCATTTAATTTCCTTGGGGTTATTCCAGTTGCTTTCTTTTCAATCTTTGGTCCAAAATTAGGTCTTAGACAAGTTATTTTATCAAAATTCTTAATTGGTAACTTTACTATGAGAATTTTTGGTGTTTTAAATGTTATTGCTTGTGTTGGTTGGGGTGCTGTTAATATTATGTCATCAGCTCAATTATTAAACATTGTTAATAATCATGCTTTACCTCCATGGGCTGGTTGTCTTATTTTAATCATTTGTACTATTTTAGTTACATTTTTTGGTTATCACGTTATTCATTTATATGAAAAATGGTCTTGGGTACCAAATTTTGCTGTTTTCCTTGCTATTATTGCAAGAATGAAAATGTCTGGTACTTTTACTACTGGTGTAACTGTTGGTGGTCCAACTACTGCTGGTAATGTTTTAAGTTTTGGTGCTACTATTTATGGTTTCGCTACTGGTTGGACTACTTATGCTTCTGATTATACTGTTTATCAACCAAGAAATGTTTCATCTACTAAAATTTTCTTTGGTATTTACATTGGTTTATTCACTCCATTAGTTTTCACTATGATTTTAGGTGCTGCTTGTGCTACTGGTACTTTAAGTAACACTAGATGGGCTGAATTATATGATGAATATTCAGTTGGTGGTTTAGTTTATGCTGTTTTAGTTGAAAAATCATTAGGTAAATTCGGTGAATTCTTATGTGTTTTATTAGCTTTATCAACTGTTGCTAACAATATTCCAAATATGTATTCAATCGCTTTATCAGCTCAAGCTATTTGGTCTCCATTCATTAAAGTTCCAAGAGTTGTTTGGACTATTGTTGGTAACTTTGTTACTTTAGCTATTTGTATTCCAGGTTATTATAAATTCGAAGAAGTTGTTGATAACTTTATGGCTATGATTGGTTATTATTTAGCTATTTACCAAGCTTTAGCTTTATCTGAACATTTTATTTACAATAAAGGTAACTTCAATGCTTACGACTATGTTAACCATCTTGACAAAAAATCCCATGCTGTTGGTATTGCTGGTACTGTTGGTTTCTGTTGTGGTGTTGCTGGTGCAGTTATCGGTTTATGTCAAGTTTGGTTTGTCGGTCCATTAGCTGCTAAAATCGGTGATTTCGGAGGTGATATTGGTTTCGAATTAGCCTTTGGTTTTGCTTTTGTAGCTTTCAACATTGTCAGACCTTTGGAAAAGAAATATATCGGTCGTTAATTTGTAGTTTAGGTAATAGGATAGATGTAATTGTGACTTGTCTCTAGAGAATCACTCTTAGGCTTGTACGAACCGAAGGTTTGTACGAGCTTTATATTGACTATTGACTTGGGTTGACTATTGACTTGGAGTCTAGTAGTTAGATCCCCTTCTCACTACGGGACATCTTCTTCATGGCTTCCAATTTCGTCTCACTATCTTTCTTCTGTTGTTGAGCCAGATCATATCTCATTTGTGCAGCTCTGGCGGCTGATGCCCTTGAATCTCCTTCGTTGGTACCTCCCAAACTATGTCCACTGTTGGTTCTACCATTGGCTGTCTTTGAACCTCCAACCTTTTCGTCTAAAGTTCTACCTTCAGGGGATGAAAAACAGCTTCCCATATCGCGAAATTTCTTGGTGTCTACATTACACTATATACAGAGGATATCTATTTTCTCCACTTAACATCCAATTGAGTGGTATTCATGATTTTGGCAAAATCAACTGTTGGTTTCAAATTTCTGAATTTCAAATCTGGTAAATCAGAAAATTCATTAAGAGCTTTTAAGTGTTCAAAGATTTTTTCATCCTTAAACCATAATCTGATGAATCTAACAGTTGCCCTATAATCTTGGAAATAGTTTTGATACTTTTTGACAATTTGCCAATATAAGGTGTTTCTATCAAATTTAGAAAAGATGGTAGCATCTCTTATAGCTGCCCAATCAGCAATTGGAATATAAGTATATCTATCATGATCTAAATTTGTCAAGTTTTTGTTCCATTGTTCTAAGATTTCTTCATCTGAATAGTCAATTTCTCCCATCTTTTTTAAGATAATTCTATTAGGTACTTGAGTTTTGGTGATTTTGAAGATATCATAATATTCGATCAATTGTTCAAAGATTTTCTTATCACCCCAATTGTAATTAGACATAACGGTGTTCAAAAGTAACTCATCAACAGGTAAGATGAGATTATAATCACTCATTAATTTCTTCAATAAACTGAAAGATTCATCGTTTAATTCTGGATATTTTTGGAAGAAAATCTTGAAGAAAGCATTGTTCAAAGATGCAAATTGGGCATTCAGTTTTATCTTTCTATTGACATAGAACTTCAAGGTAGTTTCGTAGAAGTAAACAATATCTTCAAAAGGAACTTGGGATTCATAACAATTGTTCAATAAATCAATAACATGAGTAACTTTCAATCTAACAGTATAAGGTAAATCATTTTCAACAACTTTATCGAAAAAATGCTTAGCAATGGAAATATCCTTACTTGAACTGATAAAATTAAGATGTAAGTCACCTAAAGATAAACCAACACGAGAATCTTTCAGGTTTTCAAATATAACTAACACGGATTCTAAAATATCCAAAGCTCTTTCATAATCGTTTTCAATAGTACAAATCTTACCAATGGAACATAATAATTTGGCATCGACTTTATTTTCATCATTATTCAATTCAAAGATTCTTAAGATTTCTTCATAACTGAATCTTTTAGTATCATAAGCAATAGGTAACACAAGTGATAAGATTCTAGAATTCAAGAATAATTTACTCAATTGTTCATCATTAACTCCAGTTTCCCAATAATTAACAATCTCTTCATTCAAATTATATTGTGACATTGACATGAAATAATATTCTAATGATTCTAAGGTAATCTTTTCATTCAATTCTCCATTGATCAATAATGAGTGGAAATCTAATAAAGCTGTTCTATACTTAACGTCATTTAACTTTTGGTTATTGGAGTATTGATCTCTATCAACGTTTGATCTACGGTCTAATCTATTTCTTCTATTTCTGAAAATCGAATAGTTTAAGAAATGTAAGTATTTAGTTAAATCTACTTTGATCAAATTCTTTCTAGTTTCTTCATCTTTAAAGATTTCAATAACATTCTGAAAAGTAACCTCAAACACTTCAACATCTGAAGAAACTCTCTTATATTGGTTCAAAAGACTTAATTGTTCTCTAAAATAGTTAACTTGTTGACTTGGTAATAAAAGGGAATCATTCTTGAAACTTCCAATTTTTTCACTTAAATCTTCAATAGTTGAATTATACCTTAAATTTTGAAAGTTCTGGAAATTCTGGGGTACTATTATACCGGGATTCTGTCTAAGATTAGACAATATAGGTCTTAAACTAGCCGAAGCTTGAGTAAACCTAAACATATTCTTTATGTCTTCTCAAAATTTTTCATGACAGTGCGTCTGTTGATAGTTTTATATCATGACGCTGTAAAGTTAGTACCACAAATGGTGCGAGAATTTACTACCAGATCGTCACTAATTTCATACCAGATTTCCCATCATTTCTAATAATAACCTTATCTTATCGTATAATGTACTTTTAGAGTTTAAAGCTATCGTACGTTGATAATCATTCAATTATCTCGTAGATTAAAGTCCAGAATGGTCCTAGACCCCTTAGGTCATGTGCTGCCTATAATAATGTAAGAGAATATGCTTTCGGGTTTTAATGTCCTGATGAAATCACCATATTACCTCTAATCCGACTTCGCTGATGACATATGTTGGGCTATGGTGTTCTCCTATCCATGAGGTGGTGGTCATTGGTGGTATATGGATGGTTGTTGGGTTCCTCGTATAGAGCGTAATCTGATGATGTGAAAAATCTCACCATGATAACAGATGAGAACTTTATCGAGCTAGATCTAGACCGAACGGTGGCTGAAATCGATATTTTCACTGATGGTGCTGTACGAAACTACGGTAAACCAAACCAAACTTCAGGCTATGGTATAAATATTCCAGGTTTAGTGGAAATATCTATCATTGGAGACGATATGAATATTACTATGATGGAGATGAAAGCTGTTAAACATTCTCTTCGAATTGTGGAGTTTATATATAAGAATGGATATAAGGGAGCTGTAACTATACGAACAGATTCAAGGTTTGTCATGGATGCTATCACCAAGTTATCAATCAAATGGCAGAGAAGACATTGGATCAATCATCAAGGTAATAAGATTATCTATAAAGATATAATAATGGATTGTTTTGAGATATTGGGACGAATAGGTAAATTGACAGACTTGGAGAATATCAAATGGGAACATGTGAAGGCTCATAGTGGAGATATAGGGAATGAAATGGCTGATAGATTAGCAAGGTTAGCTTGTGATAGATCAGAAATTGCAGGGGCCGGTTCAGGGTAAGGGCGGTTTGACTGTGTCAAATTGTAACAGTGTCATGATTTCAGAACAGTTTGCAGTCCCATTGTCTCCTCGACCAACTCCCAATTGAAGGACCAGGGGTCCGATGTCTAGTCTTCTTGTATATACAACTTTCTCTTTCTCGCGCTTTATGATTTTATGAGGATGCCGTTCTACGCTGTAGCTAAAGGAAGAAAGGTAGGTGTTTATCATCATTGGGATGAAGTAAAGCCCCTAGTCAATGGATTTAGTGGTCCTAGGTTCAAAAAATTCCCAACTTTAGAACAGGCGAATAAGTTTATTGAAGAGAATTCTGGTGAACAAACTCCTAGAGAGAGACATAACAATACCAGATCTAGGGTCAATCCAGATTTCGTCAAACACCGAGAAGAGGTGAGACAGCTTATACAACAAGCAGAAAGAGGTATTTTGCTGCCAACCACAAAGGTGACAGTATATCCCAAGGTGGAAGTGCATTTAAAAGAAGAGAATTTATCCGAGTTAGATGAGAACTACATCCCTCCACAACCAATAAACCCCAACAAACCAATAGAAAGGATACCGGACAATCTGCTACCACCTAGTTTCATTGGTTGGACTATCATTGCATCTCCTGATGTATACGACATCGTAGAAGATCTTCCTGAAGAGATATACACCGATGGGGCCTCTAGAGGTAATGGTAGCTCATCTGCTATATCAGGATATGGTGTGTATTTGGGGAGAAGACATACTAATTTTTCAGTTGGTTGGAAAGATTGTAAGATCTATGCTGGGACTGCTGGTCCTACCAATCAAACGTTAGAACTTCTAGCCATTAGACATGCATTGAAACTCATTGAAACTAAGAAACCCAGTGAAATAGTCATAAAAACAGATTCTCAGTTTGGTATTGATTGTTTAACCAAATGGTGTAAAGGATGGGAGACCAAAGGTTGGATGAAGAAAGACGGTAAGCCTGTTATTCATCGAGAAATTCTAAAAGAATGTAGGGCAACAATGGAGAGAATAAATTCTCATACTTATTTACGATTTGTTCATGTTAGAGGACATCGAGGGAATTATGGTAATGAAATGGCCGATTTGTTAGCTAACTTAGCATGTGATAGATCCGAATAAAAGGTTTCATGCCAGGGTCATAGTGTCACAATTTAACAATAAGATATTGTAACAGGTTCAGAGAGAGGATTCTTCAAACCTCAGTCTCACCTGTATGTACTACGTTCTCTTTCCGCGCTTTACGATTTGTGAGTATGCCATACTACGCTGTAACCGTAGGAAGGAAGGTGGGTATTTTTAACCATTGGAATGATGTCAGACCATTAGTCGTAGGATTCAATGGTTTTCAGTTCAAAAGGTTTTCCACTTTAGAAGGAGCAAATGATTATATGGAAGGGAACTTCCGTGAACAAACTCCGAGACAAAGACACAATACGAGATCAAGATTAAGATGGGATGAGCTCAATTGTAGCCAACAATCAGATTATATAAGATTTCTTGTACGAGAAGCAGAAAGAGATCCGTTTCTGAGACCAAAGGTGATTGTATATCCGAAGGTGAGAGTATATTCAAGGGACGTGCATCCACAAGAGTTGGGAGAGTCCCCTCAAGAAGTTGTCCCTCAAGAAGTAGTCCCTCAAGAAGTAGTCCCTCAAGAAGTAGTCCCTCAAGAAGTAATCCCTCAAGAAGTAATCCCTCAAGAAGTAATCCCTCAAGAAGTAATCCCTCAAGAAGTAATCCCTCAAGAAGTAATCCCTCAAGAAGTAATCCCTCAAGAAGTAATCCATATCGAAGAAGAATTAATCCCAAAGAAACGGGTCAAGAAAATTTCACCCCATTTGCTTGAGTTATTCATCGTCACATCCGCTGACGTGTACGACATCGTAGAGGATCTTCCTGAAGAGATATACACAGATGGGTCAGCTAGAGGCAATGGTGGCCCATTTACTATATCAGGATACGGCATATATATTGGGAGAAATCATACTAATTTCTCAGTTGGTTGGAAGCGTTGTGAGAAATATGCTGGGTCGGCTGGTCCTAACAATGTCACCTTAGAGCTTTTAGCTATTAGGCATGCTTTGAAACTTGTTGAAACCAAGAGACCAGATAAAATAACAATACGAACTGATTCCTTATCAAGTATAGATTCACTCACAAAAAAGGGTGAAGAATGGCAGAAGAATGGTTGGGTTAAGCGTAACGGTGATCGGGTTATACACGAAGACATTATAAAAGATTGTCTAGATATAATATCGAACATAGAAGGACATACTGAGTTATTTGGTCACGTAAGAGGACATATAGGGATTTATGGTAATGAAATGGCCGATATGTTAGCTAAGTTAGCTTGTGATGAGGCATGAATGTGAAAAGGATACTATAGGATTGTAGTTAGTGCATAGGGAAATATATTAAGATATTTGTGATGAAAGGGGCTCTTTAAAAGTCGACATTTCCCAAAAAAGTCTCTGGTTTTATGGCCTCTCCTCTATATCTCACCTTGATAGTAATCCGCGAAGATCTCATCTGATGAGTGCTTATGCTGCGTTACAAGAAGGCGGTATTTTCACCGACGATGGACCTATACTATACTCCAGGAACTCCTCTGATGATGAAGAAGAGATTCCAGAACCACCTGTGCCTGTGAAAAAGACCAAAAATACTTTTAATATGAATAAAGATAATGTTATCTATAATGAGACTTCAGTAACCATAGGACTTAAAGTTGATGAATCTATAACGCTATCGGGACAATTCGAACTTGTGATAGAACGAGGAGCTATATTGATCAATGGGGTTAGTTATTATCATGCTCCACAGAAATTTAAAATCATACAGCCAGGTTTAAGTAGTTTTCCTGTTATTTCAAGTACTCAAGTGATAAATACAGATGAAATTAGAGATATAAAGACTGAACAGAATGACCATTTGTTTACTAGTGATTACAAATCTGTTGTCAGGTTAGCTAATCTTTCAACTGGAATTGAAAATATCGGGAAATATCATCTTCCTTTTAAGAATCTTTTCAAACATGAAGAACAATCTCCTTTTTTAAACTATAGTTTTGATATTTCGTTTCAGAATTTGGAAGGTATACAGTACGATAAACAACTAATCAAAACTGTCAATGAAATTGTAGATATTATTGAACCTTCGAGTTTCATCACCATTGGTAATAAGAATTCAGGAAAATCGACTGTTCTGAAATTACTCATCAATAAACTAGTTGAAGGTTCCCCTGTAAGCGTATTAGATCTTGATCCTGGACAATCAGAATATTCCAAACCTTATTGTTTATCTATCACTAATCATTATGAACCTATTTATGGGTATAATTATCATAGTGATGGGGATGATTTGAATTATTTCTATGGTTTCACAACCCCTCAGAACAATCCTGATTCATATTTCACCATCATTGAACACTTGTATACTCACTATGTCAATAACTTGAAACCCAGAGGTTTTCATCTTGTTATCAACACTCCTGGTTGGGTTAAAGGTTATGGTAAAGAGTTGTTAATTCGTATAACGAGATTGATTAATCCTGATAACTTAATCTTATTATCTTCCAATACTAATGATATACTTGACGACTTAACTTTCAGGAATCTTGTTGTGGGTAAAGGATATTTCAACCAATCCAAATATTCTCCTTCAGAGATAAGAAACTTCAATAAACTTGTTTATTTCCATAAGCAAGGAGATAAATTTTCATTCGATAATCATCTCCTTGAAAAGTCACCTTTGAAAATCTCCTACCAAACTGATGTAGATGATACATCATTCATAGGAGTCAATATGGTATCGGTACTTAATTTTGATGATAATTTAAACGATTTGTCAGTAATGTTAGATTGCTCCATCGTAGGATATTACCTCATAGATAATGAACATTTTCAAACCAACAAACCATTATTACAATCGGATTCCATGGTATACATCACGTCACAAGATCTCGAGAAGTTCATAGAGTACAACGATAATGTCATATTTGGAGGGATTTGTATGATTCATAGTATTAACACCGTCAACAAGCATTTCAATATCTATTTCCCATACAATGAAGATGTTTCCAAGATCAAAACTTCCTTAGAACAAGGGTATAAGCTTCTCATGGTAAAGGGAGAAAGTGATATACCTACAAGTGAGATCCTCATGCCCAAATTACTTGAAAACTTCCAGAAAAAGTATAAGAAGGCCCATAAAAACAATCAACAACTTCCAAGTTTACCTTACATCAGTTACAATAACAAGATCAATGGGGTTTGGAAAGTCCGTAGAAATATCATGAGAAGAGGTCAACAATAAGCGCGAAAATTTTGAGATCAACGAAACCATGAAGTGGACTATATTCTTTTTCATTGGAATGATTTTAGGGATAGTTCCCGATGCCCATGACCTTATCAATAGAGCCGTGGATGCAATGAGTATACGAGACCTTTTACTGATATCAGATTTATCCGAATTGTCGAATTTTTGGAATACTTTAAATAACATTAGATATGATACTGGTAGATTACTTATTGGTAAAACTGGAGGATCTATCTGGTCTAAGGCCACTATTCCCAGAAGTGATGAATGGACAGTGGAATTTGTTTTCAGAAGTTCAGGAATTGATAAAGATTTAGCTTTTGGTGACAATAATGGATTGTCATTATTCTTAGTTGAAGATAAATCCTCTGACACCCAGAATTTCGGAGGTCCTGATAAATTTGATGGGTTCCAATTATTGATAAATACCAGGGATAAACAAGGATTAAAGATTTTTGCCAATGATGGAACTAAAAAACTCGATAATAATTTAGGTGAAACTATTGGAGATTGTCAATTTATATATCTTAATTCTCAAGTACCTTTTAACATGAGAGTATCATACTCAGAAGCTCAGAGTGTGTTTAAAGTTCAAATCGATAACAACTTATGTTTCAAGACCGATAAAATCAAAATTCCAGGTAAACTTAGACTTGGAGTTGCAGGTAATGTTAGTCCAGCAAGTGAAGAAATGTTTGAAATCTTGAAATTGAAAACCTGGGATTATTTGACTGAAGATGCCATTGATGATCATGGATTAATGAGTGACGGAGAATTGAAAATCGCTTATAAAACAGTAGTTGAAGATCATAATCAAATCAGTACTCCAGCCCAAATAAGAGAATCATTACTTGAAAAGAACCGTAGATTTAAAGAACAATTATCCAAAGAAACTAATGAATTTGATAGGTCTATAACTTTCGATTCTTCAAGGTATGAAGAAATCATCCAACAAAATAATCGTTTACAATCAAGATTGGACTCGCTTGAAACTTTACTTCTTAACCTCCAAAGAGATGGACAAGTTGTGGGTAATGATAAAACTTTTGAAAACTTCCAGAACACCATCACTACTCAATATGCAGAATTACTTGAATCAATTGCTAGATTAAACCAAAAGGTTATAAGTGAAGTAAGAGAACAACAGTTTACCATCGACGAATTAGGAAAGAAAGTTGATTTGTTAATGAATCATCATAAAGAAATCAAGTTTCAAAATGATAAACCTATCAACACTTATGAAGCTGCTTCTAACACCATTAGATATATCTTATTCGTTATAGTATTCATAGTTTTGTTGTTAGCGGTGTTTGTTTATAGATTAAGACATGATATTAAACATTCCAAGTTATTATAATGTATAGAAATGTATTGATGACTATGTAAATGACTTTGTTGAAGATGCTGAAGATTTAGGTGTAGGAGAAGGACTTTCACTTTCGAATTTTGAAGCTAAATCTTTAACTGATGATTTTCTACCTAAACTAGGAGCAAATTTAGGTTGTTGTAAGTCGGAGAAATCATAAATGATATCTTTTTTGGTAGGTTTGGAGGAGACTATTGAAGAAGAACTGGAATTTTTCTCTAAATAGGAATTTAAGGACTTTTTATTCGGAGATGTTGATCTTCTTAAACCTGGAGATTCCAGGTCTGTTTTGGGTGTTTTGGCAGGGGTTTTTGCCGGAGGTACTGGTGTATTAGCTTCAGGTTTTGGTGTCTTAGCTTCAGGTTTTGGAGTTTTAGCCTCGGGTTTTGGTGTCTTAGCTTCAGGTTTTGGAGTCCTTTTATCCTCCAATCTGATCTTACTAGGAGTTTTTGGATCAGGTAACTCCTTTTCTCTCTTCTTAACTCTCAAACTATCTTCACGAGATGAGTTATTCCTTCTCAACTGTTTAAATATCTCATCCTTATTATCGAACAAATCGAGTAAGAAATGATATTGGAAGTTATCAACAAATACATGATCGTTATTCTTAGGTACAATAATGATAGAAGAGAATTCTTTAGATAATTTAGTTCTGAATTCAGTTGCCAAAGGACGATCTTTCTTACCAATGATTTGAATCAAACGATTCAAGTGAGTTAACAAAGCATCTAAGGTAGCTAAATTACATTTTGGTAAATCACTTAAAACATTCTGTAACCCATTGATTCTGGATAGATCAACAGATTCATCGTTAGTATTTATAGGATAATTCAAATACAAGGATTTAATGATTTCATAAGAATTATGTAAGATCAAAGAATCTGGTAATTCGAGGAAATATAATTTCAACAAGTTGGTGATTATCATTGGATGTTGTTGATTCAACACTTCATTTATCTCTTCAGCTGATGTTAAGTGATTTAATTTGAACCTCAAAGCATGGATATTATTCAATTGAACTGGTTTAATCCATAAATTGATTCTTTCTTCGTCATTGATCAAATCCGGGTAAACCTTATCCAAATGGGATAAAATACATTGTACTAAAATAGGAACGATTTTCTTATCTAATCTTGATTTTATCGATAAGTCAACCCCAAAAGTTTGGTTGATATTGGAGTTATAGTAATTATCATATAATACCACATTAGGCTTGAATTTTCCTACTTTAAAGTTCTCTATCAAAAACTTCAAGTCATTCACAGGATTAATAGTCTCTTCAAGAATTGATAATTCATTTAAAAACTTCTGTTTGTCGTGAGAGAAGATTTTTAAGAAATCAAATAAAACTTTTTTGATAGCTTTCAACCTATCGAATTCACATTTTTCCATGAATGTGAAATGATCCATGATCAATTCTTCAAATTCACATCTTATTTTATCCAACTCTTCAACAGCTTGATAATATTGTTGATCTAAAGCATTAACTTCTTGACTGATCTTGAAATATTGAGATTTGTCATTAACATCAACGTTATTGACACCAATGACTTGTTTCATATCTTCAAAGTAATCTGAGAACTGATTCTTCATCATATTGGAACTTATGGTTGAGTTTGAACGAGTCAAATCATCTTTAATGGCATTAAATCCAATAAATTCAAAAATCTTTGGTTTCCATTGATAATAGTATTGGGATGAGTTAATGAAGTTTTTATTGTTGTTGATGGTTCCTATTAATCTAAGATACTCCTTATCAATCAAATCTTGACCAAACTTTTCAATCTTCCCAATATCTTTATCTAATTCTTCAACATTATTCAATAACCAATGAGTGATATTACTACCATTAGATACATTAGAATAAGTACCTAAAATCGATACTTTATGATCTTTGATTTCAATATTATTGATCAAATCAGTTAAAAGTTTCTTAAAATTCTTCTCTGATAACTTTAAATCACCAATTTCATAGATCTCTTCATCAAAATCTTCTTCTTCTTCAACACTCACATTTCTCATACTTTCATTCAAATCTTCTTCATCAAAGTTGTTTTTGAACTCTTCAAGGATTCGACATTTGTTGAAATATTTCTTTTGAATCTTTTCAACGGATGTCTTATACTTCTTAAAATACTTATACTTTTCAATCAAAATATTATCACTATACTCAATTCTTTCTTTATGATCAGAACACCATTTTGAAAACGGTTCAATGACTTTTAAATTGATATTATCACTTAAAACCAAATGATAATTCCCTTCAGCTTCAAAATTTTCATTTATTTTATCAAAAGCTGTTTTAACTGATGAAATATATTCACTGTTTGATTTAACTGCTATTGAATTCAATTGATTCCCATAGATGAATTCCAGTTCCAGTCTTTTCTTGAACAAGTCAATGAACTGATCATTTTCTTTGATCCCTTCATATAACTGATCAAACAATACTCTAATCCCTTGATTATAATCAATAGACCAGAAACTATCAGTGAAGCTCATTTTTGATTTTGACCGCGTTATTTTTGTCCATTTAAGGGGAAGTCTTGTGGTGTACGGGTGGTATTGTCCGATTACATAATCAGATGTAAATGATTCCCGCGAACTAATTACACTTCCAAAAAGGTAACATCAACCAGAAATGGGTAACCAGGTGAAAAACTTAAATAGTCCATCATCCCCTGTTGAGGAAGATAAGTTACCACAAACCCCAGGATCTTCCACTTCACCAAACATGTTACAAACCCCAAAATTACCTCCAAGTTTCTTACCTTCACCAGAATCTTTAAAGATCACTAAAGTCATCGATATGGGGAAACTTAGTAAACCAGGGAAATTAGTATGGAATGAAAGAACTAAATTAGTACCATCAACACCTAAATTACAAATTATTGATGATAAAATGGTCAGGGATTGGAACAAATCAAAAAATATTGACTTCATAGAGGAAGAAGATTTGAGAAGTATAAAGAGAGAAAAGCTTGAAAATCCCTTCCTTTCAACGGCTACAACTAGAAATAAGATTATTAAAAATACAATTGACTATTCACAATATAATGAATTCATAAATAAAACTACAGGTAAAAAAATCATTAAAAAGTTAAATTCTAAACAAAGAATAATCAAACCAAAAAGGTTATTTCAACCTAAAGTTAAGTTATTAAGTGATGATAAAGAATTTGAGATTTTTAAGGATTAGATTCATCACGATATTTCTTTAAATTATCCCAACCAATTTCATTGGCATTGGGTAATTTGATTATTTCAACATTGGTTAAAAATTGTGGATTATTAGGATTGGGTAGTTTTAAGTTATAATATAAAGGTTTTTTAATTCTTTCTCTGAATTCCATTTGTAAATGTCTTTTAATCTCTTTATATTCATGAGGTAAATTGAATCTTGATAAAAGGAAATTTTTAGATAAGTCAAGATCTTTATTTGAAATTTGATCAAAGTCTACCAACTTGAATTTGTAGTAATTCTTCCAGGTATTATAGGAAATGTCTCTATAAGTATTGAATAATAAGTTAAATTGTAAAGTGTTATGTAACATTTCAATATTTTCATAATCTTCAACTGATTGTCTTTGTTGTTGAATTATATAATCGAGGTAATTCTTATTTATCTTTTCATGAGTTAATCCTTTTAATTGCATATTATATCTTTTATGGTTCTTAAATGATTTTTTATGTAATTTATGAACTTTATTTTGTTCTTCAGTAAAACTTCCAGTGGGTATTCTGTTAATTCTATTCATAACTGATGCATCTTTATAATTCCCACTTCCTAATCCTCTGTAAGTCATTGTATAAAAATATCTACCAAAGTTAAAATGATCATATTCATTATTGAAAACTAATTGTTGGACATTTCTGGATACTTTAGCTTCCTTTTTAGGTAAATTCAAGAATGAACTATTTAAAGTCACATTGGAATTTTGAAGATTAGTTTGTTGTTGAGTTTGAATTTGTTGTTGTTGTTGATTATTAGTAACATAATAATTGGGTACCCTACAAATACTATTGACATTAAATTCTTGGAAGAATCCTTGTCCTGGAATGACATTTTCCGTTAAATCTAAAGAATTAGGGTCAGTAGTACTTGATTTCTTATTCTTACTTAAACCTTTACGTTTCTTAACTTGTTCATTTATAACATTTTCATTGGCTTCAATTTTAGCATGATCATTCAAACTGTAGAACATTTCCAATTCTGGTTCATACATTTTCGTTAAAGGGGCATTTTTGAATTCTCCTATACTTTTATAATAGTTATACTTACTAAGATTAGTTAATGTATTAAAAGTTGAATGTTTAAGTTCTAAAGTTGAATCAATGAATCCATATTGAGGGAAGATTTGACTTACAGTGATTTTATCTGGATTTTTCACTTCTACATATGATTCTGGGGTTTCGTTAGTATAAGTTAAGACAGATTTATCTTTTAAAACACCATAAATAGTTGATAATTTAATGATGAAATGATATTGTTGGGGATTTACGAGATTTCCCAATTGTTCATTCAATTTTTTGTCAGTTTTGGTGATATCTTGCTTGGTGATGGGTGATTGTTTGATTAATTGGGAGATTAATTGATAACTTGATGGGTAGTTCCATACATCGGCCAAATCTTTTATCAATACAAAGTACTCAGATGTTTTGAAAATAGGAACTCTGAACTTCAATCCATCGATGCTCGAGAGTTCTTGAGGTGACTCAAGGAATTCCAAAGGAACTCTGGTACTATCGTGATGAATAGTGAAGTCTCTATCAGGAGTGATTATTTCCATGTTGTGGACAACAGTAAACAGTGCGAAGAAAAGTTAGTGAGAGCTTGACATCTCAGAGCATGAAGATGTTAGAAAGAGTACAGTGAACATGTAGAGGGAATGGTAGTAGGCTTATCATGTCTGTGAAAGTATCATCTTACAGTGGGAAAACACAATAGATACACGTCACCAGACATCTGATTATCACACTCCAATATTCACACTTATTCACAACCTATACCCCATACATCAAATTACCGAACTCCAGACCTGAATTCACACTACAACACTTCTTAACGCCCCTCCTATTCTACCGCCCCTCTTCTTCCACTGATTTTCAAACCTTATCGGCTCACCAAAAACCTCCCTCAAAACCTCCCTCAATCTAATCCGCTGGAACAAATATTCTCCACAAAAATCATCTGCACTTTATATATTTCAGCGGGAGAACTCTCAGATTTTTCCCAACACTTGAAACATGGAAGGTGAAGATATTTTATATGAAGTTAGAGATAGAACAGCTATTATTACATTAAACATTCCTAAGAAATTGAATGCCTTAAATGGAGATCAATACTTATTATTAGGGAAATTAATGGAAAGAGCTAATGAAGAAGAAGATACCGTAGTTACCATCTTCCAAAGTAGTGGTAGATTTTTCAGTGCTGGAGCTAATTTCGCTGATAAAGGATTAGCCAAATTAGATGTTGCTGAATTATTCGATCATAAATACTGGTTAGGTAATTTCGTTGGTAGAAATGTTTGGTTAACTTCCCTTTTCCAAAATCATAAGAAAGTATTAGTAGCTGCTATCAATGGACCTGTTATTGGTTTAACTGCAGCCTTAGTTGCTTTATGTGATTTAATTTATGTTATGGATGATACTAAATTCTATTTATTAGGACCATTCTCTAATTTAGGTTTAGTAGCTGAAGGTGGTACTTCAGTTACTTTATTTAAAAGATTAGGTTGGTCTAAAGCTTCTGAAGCTATATTATTTGCTAGACCTATTCCTGGTAAAGATTTAAAAGCTTTAGGATTCATTAATGAATCTTATAATGACCGTAACTTCCAAACTGCTGAAGAATTTAATGAACAAATTTATAAGGATGTTACCGGTTATTTCCAAGATTTACATGAAGATTCTATCTTTAAGAATAAACAATTATTAAAAGCCAATAGAGATGGAGCTATTGATGCTGCTAATTCCAATGAAGTTGTAACTGGTTTTTACAAATGGATTGAAGGTGTTCCACAATCTAGATTTGTTCAATTAGCACAAAAGGATATTAAGCATAAAATGTAAATGTATGTTTTTGTCTAGGTCAGTCCTTGGTCTGGGTTTGTCTCTCTTTTTTTTGTGTCTGATCTTGTTCCTGATCTTGTTCCTGGTTTTGTCTTTCTTTTGTCTCTCTTGTATCGCGACTTCTTCATGAGTTTCAACCTACCTAATCCTTGTCTTTTAGGTCTTCTATTGGTAATATCAACTCATAATGGACCCCAATTGGTCTATAAATATCCTCCCACTTTGAGTGATACCCCCATTGATAACGATCTCGATGACGATGAATATAAGGTTGACGATTTTTCTGATGAAGAGAATGAAGTTCTCAATGAATGGGATTCAAAACATTATAACTTTTATAGTGGTACCAAAAAGGATCTTCTACTGTTTTTAGATGATCAGGAGAAGTTCAGACAGTCTAAAATGGGTCACAAGTCAAAGAAATCCGTAGATTCTATAAGTTTTGATGATGTTTTGAAGAAAACAGTTTCTGGAGTATCTGATCAAACTAATAATTCTAAAGCTAGTATCCAAATAGATACTTCCTCGGTGTTTGGTGTAGAACAAGATTACCTTGTGGAGATGTTATGTCCACCACGAGAAATGTGTAACTCGAGATTTGAAATAAATATCGATGATTTCATTTATATGGGTTTACCCATTCATTGTAATGATAATGGTTCATGGAAGAAGAAAAATAAACTTGTAAGTAATGACGAAACGAAATTGGATGATTCTTTAGATTCCCCAAGATTAACTTCAATGAATATGTTTCATTTAGTGTTTATAATGAATCCTCCAGTTATTGAGAGTAATTATAGAATAGATGAAATGTATCATTATGTTTCTTCAAGATTAAGTTTGGTCTTAAGACATGAACAACAGAAACATGATTATATCTGGCAACAAGTTAAGCTTATATCGAAGTTGAAACAAGATTTCAAAAACCAGTCAAATTTCAATAATCTCGATAGTTTCTTAGGTGAGAAGTCTTCCTTATGTAAGTTGATTATTGATTGTTATACTTTCATCAGTAATTCAGAAATAGCAAACTTATCCATCAACAATAAGTTGAGATCATTCCAGATCCCTGTCAAGACGGAATTTCATTCATTACCTCAACTGACAGTACCATTTTTACCAGGATCGCATTTATCTTCTACAGTATCGTTGGTAGGGAAGACTGGGTTAATCAACGTAGGAGAAACTACAAGATTTGGGATGGATAATGCTATGTCAATGATGTTGGGGAACCTTGCTAATGCTGATGCTGGAGGTTTAGATACAACAGATGAGGATGATACTAATTCAACAGCTGATGATATTATATATTTGGCCCTTCTTTTGCTTGATGATCCTGAAATCATTATTAAAGATATAAAAGCTGAATCTGATTCTGTATTGGCCAATTTCATCCGGATGATCAAACCAACAGAATCATTAATCAGATTGCATTCCAAATTACAGAATGAAACCGATTCCTTAATGTTAGATATTTCCCAATTGAAATCGTTTGCTTTCCATTTGATTTATTGGAGAAGAGCCAGGGTTATTCATCCTTTGAATACTCGATCTATTTATATTGTATCACCTATGGCACCTATTACCATCAATATGTATAATGATATTTTAACCTTTAATAAAACCTTCCCCAATATGCCATCATTAGCACAGTTTTTGAAACTTTTATCTTCACCATCAAAGAAACCCAGACAATTCATGGCAGTCATTCCTTCAAAAGATCATAAGGATTTATATCTATCAGCCTTGAGTTGGTTGATGAGACATGGTTATGTTACTCAATTACACACATTCATTTGGTTGAAAGTATCAAGAAAAGTAAAGGTTAAAGTTGAAGAAGATATGGAGAATGAGAATAACCATAAGAAATCTAAACCCAGAATCTCCAATATTCACGGTACTGATAATACATCTAAAAATCCCAAAAATGGTAATGTGAATAAACGGATAAGTTCCAACCCAAGTTCTTATGAAAGAGATATTGATGATATAGCCAATGGGATCAAAGGAATCAATGGCCCTGAAGTTATTCTTGAAGAAGATGATGATACTATTATCCTTGATCCTGGAAGGGCCACGACTTTGGAAAGGAAATGGATTCATAAGATAGTTACAGAAGAATGTAACTTAGCATCGGAACTTATCGTGATATTTTATGATATTTTGAAGTATATGAATGGGAAGACATCATTGGAGTTGTTATTGTTGAGGGAAAACATTTCAAGGGAGGACTTCAGGAGGTTATTCTCTCAAATAGAAGATCATATAATTTCAGTTCGTCATTGGTAGTCCTTGGTGAGAGGCATAAATAGTACATGTATATTACAAATTTACTTAAAGTTATCTTCTTACTTAAAGTTGTCTTCTTGATCAGCTTCAAGAAGATTTGACTCCATCTCTGTGAATCCACTGAAATGGATAGGACGATGGAATTCATGGTAGAACAATAAAGGAATGTCGTTCTTCAACTCATAATCGATTTTGGTAGTCCAAAGTTGTCCTAAGAAAGCAAAGTTCCAGATATTATCATCGGGGACTAAGAATGAACCTGCAATTGTATCAGATAAGAGTAATTGGTTCTTACAACTGAATTCTCTATGGAACCCTGGAGGTGATATTGATAACAAGTCTTTGTTAGAGGCTCCCCATTGGTAGCCTTCAGGTTTCAACTTGAAAGAAGTCAAAGTGACTGAACCAGGAGTGAAAGTCACAGTTAAAGTAGTGAAATTTTCTTTCCATTTATCGCCAAAATCTTGTTTGAATTTACATAATGTATTGATTTCAACAGGATTCAAGTAATCGAATTCACTGGATTGGGTGTGAATCCATCCTAACAATTCCAAGTTATCTTCCACATCGGGGAACTTTTCTGGGAATTGAATGGAATGAGTATTACCTAATTGGGGAACCATTACGATTTTAACGATTTCTTTGATTTCATCATCATTTTTTGAAGATTTCCCAAAGATGAAACCACCGATTTGACTTCTAAGATCGGAGATTTGTATAAACTTCTTAAGTAAATTCTTAGGGAAAATATAAGCGATTTCTTCTTCCCCTTCTTCCTCTTCCTCTTTATCAGAAACAAAGATGTTCTTACTACGTAAATGTAAGTTATTAGATTCAATAGCTCTTTGTCTCCATTCACTACGAGAAACGAATGTCAGTTGTTCGTAGTTAGTAGTGGTGACGGTAGTAATTTCTTCACCTTGAGCATTAGTAGTAGTTGTTTTCAAGGCTGTCAACTGTTTATTCTCTTCTTCAGGTTTGTTTTCTTCCATTTCAGCGATTTGTTGTCTTTGAGCTGAAGGTGCTGTGATATCTTGACCCAACACCAAATCACGGATCTCTGATTGGGTCAATGATTGAATAGACACATTGTACTTAGTAGCATAATCATTCAAAATCAAATCTCTTAATTGAGCTTCAACATCAATCCATTGATCATCAGTGAAAGTGGGCCAAATATGATGTTCGTGAGTGATTATTGAAGCATCAGGTCTCAAAATCAAATTGGTTTTATCTTGATTTATCCCCATGGCTCTTAAAATCAATAAAATCCTAGAAAAGGCTGTAAAAGAAGAGATTCTTTCAAGCCAATCATCATAGAAGTTGAATAAGATCATTTGTGGTTCATTAGCTTTAACCACAATGTTGGCCAACTTATCATTCTTCAAAGCATTTCCAAAAGGCAACTTCAATTCACTTTGTCTGATGGAAACATTAGGGAAATCCAACATATGGACTTCCAAAGGATCAGTGATACCTTTCCTGGTAACGATCAAGTTCTTGGGTTGTTCTTCTTTAGGTAATGATCTAACAAGAGCAGCTACTTCTTCGGCTGTTTTCCATTTAGCTAATTGGGATAATCTCTTTTGTCCTGCCCAAACAGAAGTATGGATGATCTTTAAGAATAATTGACCGGTTTTTGGATTCAACATGAATACCGCTCCATTGATCGGCTTGGTGGCTAAGTTTCCTTCCATAGTTCTATGCACGGAAACCCTATAAACATTGGTATCATCGATAAACAATTGATTCTCGTTGCTGAACAAATCAGCATAATTATTGGAGTTTAAGAATGCTTCTTGGTGTTGGTTTTGATACAATTGTAACCCTTTACGGATTCTTTCTCTTAACACTGATAAACCTGGGTTGACCTTCATAATTTCCTTCATAGCTGATTGCATTAAAGGTTTCAATCCATTAAACCAATTACCATAGATATCATACATATTATAAGCCAAATCAATACCTACCATTGCTCCTGTAGGGGTAGGGTACTTACTGGTGTTGTCAGTAGTATAATCCAAGAACTTGGCTCTGGTGTATCTGGAAATATCGTGAGAATCATAATCACCATATCTCAATTGAACATCAACCCAATATTTATTGGTAGTAGTAGCATCCATGGTATCGTTCTTATCGAACAACAATGAAGGTTTGGAAACATTCCATTTATAAGTTCCTTGTAACACAATATCAGCAACTGATCCATTCATTCTATAAGATTTACGAGGATGAATAGCTTGTTTCTCTACTGAATCAATCTGTAATACTGCCAATTCCTTGTCGAAGATCTGACAAAGATCTTGAACAATACTTTCATGAATCTTTTGCCATAAATGGGCTCTAAAGATTTGAATCAAAGATATTTTCAATGTAGGAATCTTTCCATGTAAGAAAATCCCGGTTAAATCAAGTTGAACCAAAAACCCAACATAAACATTGGCTCTATTGATAGTCGGTGACCACCATAATGTAAATCTACGATTAGGTATTTGACTTAACCCTGATCTTTGAGCATTGGTCAATTTTTTGAATTTTAAGGTATCTTCGAAACCTGAACTTTTCTCCCAGAATAATCCTTCCCAAGAATCGAATCCTGTACCCCTGAATAAAGTGTGTTCAAGAATAGTTTCAATACCTCCTAAAGCTTGAATCACATCTGTTCTATAAGCATTTAAGTTCCATAATTTCCCATCATGATGGGAACTAGTCCACCAAAATGGTGAGAATCTGGCTAAACTATACTGTTTATATTCTCTCCTGACTCTATGACCTTTATCATAAGCTAGAGTATGTCTATCTTTCTGGAAGAGAGTACTGATTCTTGGTATACCTCTATCCCAATTGTTCTCCATATCTTCGAAAGTTAATCTTCTATTTTGTTCCATAGCTTCTTGTCTTTTGATAGCATATTCAGCCCAAACTCTTTGAGAATCCAAGAACTCATTCTCCCAAGATGTGATGTATCTGAAGATGGTAGGAATGATTTTCTCTTCTTCATGAGATAATCCTGCTCTGAAATGAGTTATTCCAGTATCTGTTTGTTTAGACCATCTCAAATCAGAAGCTGGAATTAAAATATGAGAAGCAGAGATCATTCCTAATCCTCCTAATTCTTTGGGGGTATAGAAAACTGCTGGTGGGAAACGTGAAGGCATCTTGGAATTCAATCCCATTTTAACTCTATTCTGGATCTTAGTTTCACATTTAACTAACACATCCAACAATGGTTCAGTAGAAATGATAGCTTCTCTGAAATATGTGAACAACGAAATCAATGCCGTATTCCATTTAGCTGCAGCTTTAGTGAAAGTCGAAGATCCTGATGACATGATAATTTGACGAATTCTACTTTGGAATCTATCGATTTCAAGACTACTGACTTGAAGGAAAGCTTTTGCTGTTCTTTCTTTAGTTTCATGATTCACAAGATCCCATACTCCTTCTCTAGAAGAAATGTGATTGGTGGTTCTACATTTAGGTAAGATTCTAACTTCGAATCCACACATTGAGAATAACAAATTGGAATTATCTTTGGAATATACTGAACAATAAGTATCTGACCATTCAATTGAAGTAATGGAATGAGGAATTCTTCCAGCTATTTCCCAATGGACTGCTCTTCCTAGATTAACGTCATGTCTCATAAGTCTCATTCTTGAATCCTTGGGCCAACATTCATGGTTATTATACCCAACGACATTTTCAAAGTTGGGATCAGGATTCTCTTCAAGATATTCTCCAATCAACTCTTCGGCTTCTTCATTATCAAACCTAAAGAACATATAGATCTTATCGAGATATCTACAATATAATCTTATAGGATTAGCAGTTTCATCATCACCTTTAAATTGTAAGAAATTATTAGGTGTTCCAACAGGACCTGCTAATTCTTGAGCTCGATCACCTAAGATCAATAAATCTACCACCAATCCATAGAATTGGAATATAAATGAACTGAATTGAAGACCTCTGATTAATCCATATTGGTTCACGTGATTCATATCTTTATAAGTTAGGTTAATGTTATTCTTGGATGTCATATAATCAGCAATGTTAGGATCAATGACAAGCCTTAAGAGTCTATTCAACAAGGTAAAATCGATCTTTTCTGAGAACTTACTCAAAGATGTTTGCATCATAACATTGGTTTCACCATTAGAAGTATCCCAAACATTACTTAAATTGTTAATTCCTTGACACCACTTGTATACTAACAAAGGAGGGATCTCATCATCACTAGGTTTGACCCAATTAGGGAATAACTGTCTTTTATCAGCTTCATACCATAAATATTGATCCAAATAAGCATCAGTGATTTTTTCCAAAGGATCTATAGCATAAGTAGGTACTAAATGGGTATAATAATCCATCATCTCGATCCCTGCTTCTTTAAAGATCCTTTGGGTCAACAAGTACTTCTTAACACGTCCAAGACATTCATGAGGATTATCATAAGCTTGTTCAATCAATGCTAATTCTTCTCTTTGACTACTATTCAATTTAGCCCCAGCACTATAACTTTCCTTCAACCCTTCCAATGCTAATACCAATAATTTGGTATCATGTTTATACGATAATGGTGGGAAGGGGATAGGACTGAACTTTCTTTCTTCTAACCAATTAACCAAGGTTTGGAAGATAGTTATACCTTCATCAGGACTAATGAAAGGTCCATTCTTAGCAAAATCAACTTGTCTATCTTGTTCATTCTTGATCCATAATCTAGTCAACCTACCAAGATTCTTCTTAGCAACAGTTTTCTCCACTGTAGCTCCTCTTCTAATACGATCTCTATTATAATAAGTAACTTGGATCCAATGATCAGCTTTGGCTTTAATGTATCGTTCAATCATTTGAGATATAGGTTCAGGTAATCCTGGGACTTTCCAAGGGATATTAGCTTTCCAACATCTCCAAGCTTCACTTAAATGTTGTAAGATGACTCTTGATTTATTTTGCTTGATACCTTCAGGTATCATATCCAAAATGTCGTGCATTACCTGGGCTCTCAACTCCAAATCATAGTAAGCATCAACTCTTTGTTTGGTGACGGTTTTAGCGATATCATTACTTCTTCTACCTTCGAATTGTCTGGCTAATAAGTTACCTAACCAACGTTCTAATAGAGGAATGTTACCTCTCATGAAACTAAGCCAAACTCTCCATGCTGGTTGCCAAAATCCACATCCTGGTCCTTTACCTATGTTTCTGTTGAACCTGGAATATATCACATGTTTTAGGTCTTTACAGGCTCTAATTTGATGCATAACTTTATACTTATAACGATAAATCCCTGTCAATTGACCTAAATGGTTCATAATATAATGAACACCATCAGCTAATTGATAACTATCGACATTTCCTAATCTGAATTGTACATGAGCATCAACTATCATTTTAACGGCTCTTAAGATTTCTCTGATAAGATGGAAAGCATTACCAAATCTTGATCTTTTACGTTCTTTGGTGGTTAAGGTTTTAGTAGGTTTCAAATTGAAATTATAATCGAGATGTAAGAAAGTCAACCCTCTTTTATGGATTAATAAGTTCAACATGTTATGACCTTGTCTACAGAGCTGTAAACCAGCTTCTACCCAATCTATGGTAGTCTCCTGGAAATATTTGGTTGATTTTAATGATTTAAGTAAACTGATTTTTCTCTTATTGACTTTCTTCTGTTTGGGTGTGTGGAGTTCATTCAAAACGTAATCTTTCAAAAGTTTTTGATGGGAGATTTTGACTTTCAAAGGTTGACCAGGTGAAGCTCTTTGTAAATACCAATCTTTTAAAAGAGCCACATCTTGAGCTCTGACTGTATGGTTGCTAGTGTGGTTGAAGGGATAAGGAGCCCACCATAATTGTATGGCACCAGCTGAACCTTTTGGTTCAAGGGGGAGAGGAGTCACCCTTTCACTGTTCTCGGCACTTTCTTCTTTCTCTTCCTCACTCTCTTCTTCGCTTTCTTCTTCACTGTCATCACTCTCACTCTCATCCTCCTCTTCATAACTCTCAGACATAAACGGTTTGAACCCTGGTGGTAAACTCAACTCTTCATCCTCTTCCATAGCTTCATCTCTTGGAGGTGGAATATCATTCAAACTCTTACCAAAATAAAAAGCTATATCAGACTCCTGAGCCTCTCTGTCATTAGAAAAACAATTCAAAGGATGATGATAAGTCCCAACTTGAACCTCTTTTACTGAGGAATTATAAACGTAAGGAAATGCCACTTTGTACTCTGTTCTTATAGGATTTCTGAAGATAATTCGATCTATAGCATCAAATTCAGTATAATCTTCATTTGTATCGGCAGAATTCACCGAAAGAGGTTCAAACTTAGGACCTCCTGGTAATGATAAGTTCAAACTTTTGGCTGTGATGAAACTCTCTTTATCAAAAAGATAATAATAATTTGGATCAGTTATATTGGGTAAAATGGGTCTTGATAGGTTATAAAGTTTAGACATTTTCGTCAAATCTAACTTCCAACTTTGATAAGATTCTCCATTTATAACATCAGTATCCAAGAACGGCTTCTCGTCATATAACCATTCTTCAATCTTCTTATCTCCCAACAGTAAATCAATAGGATCAGGAATATCTTGATCTTCGATGTTTTCCAACCAATCCAAAGGAGGTTCTTCATCATCAAACGGTGGAAATTTCATTCTCTTGAAGAACTTTCTATCTCTTTTCTCTTTCCTCATAGCTTGCCATGTTGCTCCCCATTGAGCTCTATAAACAGGTTCAATAACTTTAGGTACTTCATTAACAAATGTGATGGCTCCTGTTATATGATATAATACTTTGACTTCTTTGGATTGTTCCCAAGGTTGTGGAATATTCTCTAGTAACTTAATGATGGCATGAGGGATATATTTCAATGATCCAAGATGTGATCTTTTATCTGCAGAGACTTTTCGTGATGATAAATCTCCATGATCAATCATTATCTTTCTAAGATGTTCAGGAGGCATTTCAATCTTATTAGGACGTATTACCCCTGATTGTTTATCTTTCTTTGGTTCAAATCTCTTTTTCTGAAGTTGTTTCCATCTTTTAGCTCTTGATAACAATTCATCATCACTTATACTTATAGATCGTTTTAATCCTGTTTTGGGTGGTACATGAGATCTTGGTGGTGGTGCATTTCTTTTCAATCCAGGAGGTGGTGGAACACTTCTTGGAGGCCCAATTCTTGGTGGTGGAACACTTCTTGGAGGAGCTCCAGGCTTCCTGCTATTGGGAGGTGGAGGAACATTCCCTGGTGGTGGACCTATTTTTGATCCTGGTGGTGGAACTATTCTATCTCCTCCCGACCCATTCTTATTGTCCCTCTTCACACCATTGGATCTACCCGGTGGTGGTGGAGGTGGTGGTCGTTTACTCATTTAATAGTTAAGTTTATGTCTCAAATTCATCTCATCAGATTTCGCACTGTTTAACGAGACATTTCGCCGACATCTCCATATCGCAAGAGCTCTCGAAATTGATAGCTCAATTCAATTATGGCTGAATTAGTGGGTCATTTTGACGTTGACTTAGTGGGTCAAGGGGCTCCTGCTGACTTAGAACCAACAGCAGGGTTCGGGATCATTGGGAGTTTGTTCCAGGCGATTTCCGATCGAGCTGAAACTACTTCCGTAGCTGCCACATCTTTAACCCCATTTGTCACCTATTGTTACTCATGGTATGGAATTGCATGTATGGGAATGGCAATATTGTTGAATAGAACATTGATCATTGCATCTACAAATACTTCCAGATTCCAACAACAAATGATCAATCGACAAAGAAACTTATCTAGAGGTGCTGATGCTACAGAGTTCTTGAAATCCGCTAGTTTCTTGATCTTTCGATTGGGTGCTATATCAGTATTACTTTATAATGCTTATAATATCTTAGTGGCATTGAATTTGAATGGGAAACTTACGGGATCAGAGGATCAATTCATTTATCGGATACTTGACCTGTTAAAGATTTTTAACTATGATATTGAAACTACTAGTCATTATATGAAGACCCCTAAGTTACTGGTAATGGTAGGTCCTTCTACTGATTTATATTGGCCAACATTTTTAGGTTTTTGTCTTCTGGCTTATATGGAAACATTTGTTTCAGCTATCAATGGAGACAAACCATATATTGAAACGGGATTGACTCTTTTTGAACATTCTTTAGCATTTCAAGAAGCCAGTTCAAAAGGGACATTTTTCTTAGGTAATAAGAATGTCGTCAGAAAACCTACTGAAGAATTATTGATTATATGTCTTTTCCTGACGTTGAATCATCTTAATATCCAGATAGGTGGGTTGATTAACAATAATAAGTATAGATTGATCCCTTCTACCATAATAGGGGCTTCCTTCTTAACTTATTATACGAGATTATTGAGAAATGGCGAATGGACACAGTTCCCTCTTATTATCACAGGATCTGTAATTCCTCAATTGTTGATAGTTCTTATAATTTTTGCTTCAATGATTATCTTTGTAATGGCTATACTTTCTACAGGTTTCAACTTACAGGATTTGAACTATGCTAGTTTTTTCACCTCCAATGATGACGAATTCCAAGAAAGAGTATTCTTCAAATTGAATGATGATTTCTACACGACATTGATCAACTTAGGGATGTTATCTATTACTCTGGCAGGTAAATCCAGTTACATTACGGAATTAAGTTTAGTTACCATTGATGAAGAAACTTGGCTTGAAAGGAATATCTGGGATAAATTCAAGAAACATCTCAATAGAGGTAAGCTTAGTATGGGTTACAGTAACTTGATCGATAACCCACCAATGGATTTGATATCTAACATAAATAGGGTAACTAAGATGAATGAAAATGATACTGTGATCAAAAGAAGAGTCAATGCTATGGTTATTATGTTCACCAATTTGTTCCAATTAGGTAAAGGTCTTTTCATGGATAAATTCTTATACAGATACATTTTGAAGAATCATATACTTAAAGAGAAGGTTTATGATCAAGGAAGTGTTGAAGATTATGAACAAAGAAAACAAAAAGTTCCTAAATTCTTAAGAACATATGTTCAACCAGGGGAGAGACCAAAAAGTGATAAGATAATTGAACTCGATGATATGGATGATGTTCAACTATCAGAAAATTACCTTAATTTGATAACTGGAGAGTTTAGTGAAAGAGATAACTCTGAAGACTTTCAAATTGAAATTGACGTTGAAAGTGACCTTGAAAGTGATATTGAAACCGACACCGAAACCATTGATGAAAGTGAAGACCTTTCATTCTCTCCTCAACAATTTGTGGAGTTAGTTAACGAAGAAATGAATGTAGAGATCTTAAATAGTCATTTGAACAATGAAGGTATCATAATGACCCGGTCAAGATTCAATAAGATCTCACCTTTTGGGAAGGATGAATCATCCAAGTTACTCGAAGTGTTGTTGAGTAAGCGTAAAAACAACATATCCAAAGTACTCAATGGAGAAGTTGATGATGAAGATTATGATTCGAAGTTATCATGTGTGGTATGTCAAGTAAATAATAGAGAAATCATTACATGGCCATGTAAATGTTTCTCAATTTGTGAGAGTTGTCGATTAACATTGGCATCCAAGGCAATTGAGGGATGTGTATGTTGTCGACGTCCAGTTGAGGGGGTATCCAAGGTTTTTATCCCATAGTCTGGCAGTCCATAGTCTCGGTAATCCATAGTTTGAGTTATTGGTTATCATAGGATCTCGGTACTCGGTTAAATGAACATGATCACATGATTTGACTATTTTGCATTGAAGGATGAAGGATGAAGGATCAATTCCTTCCTTCAATGTCTCTTATCTGTCGTGACTCCCTTCCCTCTTTCACACAGAACACCCTGGCTACGTTCGAGTCCTGTGATCCTGTTACCTCATACGCCAAAATGCGACTTTACGCGGTTGAAAATTTTTAACTCCCAATTATTTACCTTGGATATTCAACACTTTAAATACCTGTGAAGAATCCAATTAATTGATACTCCAACCATCAAGTAAATAAAAGGGATCAAAAAGTTATCGAATAGTCTTTTCCCCCATTGAAAAATCTTAATTCCCCTTGATTTCTTACTTACCCCTATATAATGAGTGAAAGTGAATATATCTTCACTACAACTAAAACTACCACAGCTATTGCTACCACAACTTTACCACCAACTTTAGATAGTATAACATCCACATTAAGTGATACCTTTGTTCATTATTTAAACTATTTGGGCAAGTTACCCGGAGGTGATTATTTATTATGGTACATCAAAGCTTCATATAAAGATGATCCCATTAGATCATTATTTGAATTAATGTTATTTATCTTTGGTGTACGTTACTTCTTAATGAGTAAACGTAAAGAAAACAAAAGTGAATTGGTCAAATTCAGTCAAAGAGAAATCGATGAATTGATTGATGATTGGAATCCTACAGAATTAGTTGAAGAAGTTGGAGATTTAGAAAATTGGCAATTAAAATCCATACCACAAATAGAAGGTCATAATGGTTCAAGAATTAAGTTAATGAACTTAACCAAAGGTGAAAATGTTCTTAATTTTGCTATTAATGATTATTTATCTTTAAGTAGAAATGAAACCATTAGACAAAAGGCTAAAGAAGTTATTTCAACCACAGGTGTTGGAGCATGTTCAGCACCTAATTTTTATGGTACACAAGAAGTCCATGTAAGATTAGAAGAAGATATTTCATCATTTATGCATACTGATAATTCAATTATTTATGGACAAGATTTTATAACCTCAACTTCAGTATTACCAGCATTTGTTAAAAGAGGTGATTTATGTGTTGTTGATAGTGGTGTTAACTTAGCTATTCAAAAAGCTTTGGTAGTAAGTCGTTGTGATATCTCTTGGTATAATCATAATGATATGGAACATTTACATTCAGTTTTAAAAGAATTAAAACCTTCCTTAGATAAGCAGAAACAAATTCAAAGAAGATTTATCGTTACTGAAGGGATTTTTGATAATACTGGAGAATTAGTTAACTTACCAGAGTTAGTTAAATTGAAAAATCAATATAAATATAGAGTTTTCTTAGATGAAACTAATTCAATTGGTGTATTAGGTAATTATGGTAGAGGAGTAACTGAACATTTTGGTATTGATAATAAAGAAATTGAAATTATTGTTGGATCAATGGCTAAATCTTTTGGTTCTTCTGGTGGATTTTGTACTGGTACTAAACAAATGATTCATCATCAAAGATTATCTTCATTAGCTTATGTTTTCAGTGCTTCTTTACCTCCTTATAGTGCTAAAGTTACTTCAACAGCCATTGAAGAAGTTTTGAAACTGGAAAATGGTAAATCTATCTTAGTTGGTCAATTACAACATTTAATCAATTACACTTTCAATAACTTACTTAAAGGTTTAAAATCTTCGTCATATATTGAAATTGTTAATGATAGTTCAAGTCCAACCATTCATTTAGCTTTAAAGAATAGTTATCGTGAATCTATTGGATTACCTCAATATTATGGTAATGTTGAATTTGTTAGAACTGGTAAAAGGGCTAAATTTAACAATGAAGTTGATGAACATTATTTATTAGAAAATTTCATCTTACAAAAGATCATTGATGAAGTTTTAAAATCAAAAAACATTTTAATTACAAGATCAAAACTTATTTTAGAACATGAAAATTTACCTATCAGAAGACCAAGATTATTGATTTTAGTTAGTACTGGATTCAGTGAGGATGATATTGATATGTTAACTTCAGGATTGGGTGATATTGTTGATGATGTTTGTAAAAGTATAAGAAATGCTAATGATTTAATCAATTTGAAACAGGAAATGATTAGTTATTAGTTTAATATGGCTCAGTTGAGTTTTAATAGAGCATTGTTGAGATGCTGTTTAATATATAATGATATACTTTTTTGTCTCGAGCGGAGCCTTTGTCTCGAGCGAAGCTCGAGATTATAGAATGATGTACCTTTCTTCTTTGGCTGGTGCTAAAAGATGTACCTTTCTCTGCTTCAGGTGGAGTTAACACAAGTCTCTTTTCCTTAGTTCTCTTTAACTCGAGCAAAGCTCGAGCCAAAGAGATTATTTGTTCATTCTATTCCTGGCTTCTCTAGTAATAGCTCTAGCCTCTTCAATATCATGAGCATTATTATGATTCAAATCTTTTGTCAATTCATATGCCTCTTCAAATCTAGAATTCTCCAACGCATTTCTAGCTAACCATAATCTTGCCTTTGACGTTTCATCGGTAATCCCCCATTCAAATTCTTGATCAAAACAAAGTTTCATAAACTTAAAACATTGTTTAGTATTATTCAATTTCTCATAGATACTAGCTAACTTATAACATACAAAAGGATCAACATTTTCTGAAGAATCTGTTTGTTTAATCAAATCAATAGTCAAAGCCTTTTCAAATGATTTTATAGATTCATCAAACTTCCCTATCTTTTCAAAACAATTCCCTATAGCTTGCCACATTCTTTTATCTAAAGGTTGTAAGTTAGTAGCTCTTTGATAATAATAGAGTGAATATAAATGCATATCTAACACTTCATAAGCTTGTCCTAAACCATACCAAGCTCTAAAATCTTTAGCATTGATATCAACAGCTCTTCTATAACTTTCAATAGCTGCATGACTATTTTTCAATTCAACGAATTCATGGCCCATTAATGTCCATGCACTTAAAGAATTCTTATTCAAAATCAATGCTCTCTTATAATACATTATAGCCTTTTCGTGTTCTCCTTTCATTGAATGATAGTTAGCAATGATACAACAAGTTTCAGGTTTAAATTTATCAATATTTGATGAATACTGGGCAAGATATGAAAGTTTAGATTTCTTCTCCATAACATACAACATATTAGAGTAAGTATCTAAATCATCTAATCTCAAAGGATCATCTATCAAGATCTGATCAAAGATTTTCTCTGCTTGATAATAATCAAGATTATGATAATGAATAAGAAAGTCCTGAATCTTTAAGAAATTAAACTTAGGGAACACTGTAAGTAAGTAATTCAAATTGGTGATATTTGCTTGTGGTTGATAGAATTCTTGAGATAAAACCACTTCAAATATTTGAAACATAATGTTATTATATAAATCAGTTGATTTGATAGTATTGATTACTTCAATGGATTCATCAAAGTTAACAATTGAATCAATAAGTTCTTGCCAACATGACCAATTATAAGGGAAAAGAACCAAAGATTTTATAAGATTCTTTTGTGATAATTGATAATTCTTCTTTTTATTATAAACAGATCCTAAAAGATAGTATAAGAATGAAAAATCGGGTTCGGGGTTGGCCTTGATCCAATTTTCAATCTCCTGAATGATCTTAGAATACTTAGAATACTTATTAAAGTCCTTTTCATCTTTAACGCCTGCGTTATTGTCAATGGAGAATACATTAATCGATCCATCAGTTTCTTCATTATTTCGTTTATCGATGGAAAGTAAACTAGCATAAAGCTTTAAAAATATACAATTGGGTGACTTACATGAGATCAAGACTTGAACGCATCTATCGAATTCTTTAACGTTAAAATAAGATTTAGCTAGTATGAATCGATCATATTCTTTAATATCGTCTAAAGATAATGAAAGATTGATATCTGAGGTGTCTAAGTCGGTGGTATCAGCCAAACCACTAATGGCTTCAGCACACCACTTAGATGCTTGGTAAAGGTTCAAATTACTAAGAATTTGATGTGCTTTTATCAACTGTGTCTTGATACTCATACGCGCTTGTGAGCTGAGATTCTGAGAACTGAGAAGACTCACCAAGCAGACTCAACACTGAACTACTCCACGGAACTGGAATCCAGCGAAACTACTCAATAAGAAACTACTCAAGAAGAAACTACCCAATAAGAAACTACTCATTAACAACTGAAGTTAATCAATAACAACTGAATCTAATCAATAACAACTGTCCACAACACATCCAAAATGTCAGAAAATACCTTACAATCAAAAATAGATACCCTTCTAACTACCAATGATTCTATTTCCCAACTATTACAACAACCCACTGAAGCCTTGCAGCGACAACTGATTCTTGACTCGTTCATGATATCCCAATTCAATCGTGAACTTAAAGATCTGAAATCTACCATTCATGAAGATTCATTTCCTTATAATAAGAAGTTAAGTTTAATGTTCAAACACAGTAATGAACTAGAAATCATCATGAAAGAATACGAACAGAAATCTAAAATGGTCAAATTACCTGATTTGAAGATATCATCCATAACGTTGAAACAATACGATGAAACTCTTGAAACTGATGAAAAAAATATCAATATTAAAGACTTTTTTACCGTTGACAAATCTATTGATAAACCTGTACTTGATTTTGATGCATTCAAAAAACTTTTAAACCTTGAATACAGAAATAGAATCGAAAGAATGGTTAAATATCAAATTTTACTTAACATAAAAAGTGATATTGATAAAGATAAAGATAAATGGTCAAAGAGAAACGTTGAATTAGAAAAGTTCTTACAAAAAGATGTTGAAAAAGTTATAAAGACTGTAGAAAATATCAGAAATGATGAAATTGAAGAAGATGATAGAGATGATATGAATATAGATTAATTTATTCTTGTAAACGCATATCTATTTAGCTGCTTCAACTTGAGTTGGAGTAGCACCATGTATGAAATAATTGATGATTTCTGAGGTATTATCACCAGCAGCTTTCCTATAATCATAAATTCTCTTTAATTGATAACCTGCAACCCCACCTAAGAAAAAGTTGACTGATGCTAATAAATAGTTTCTTGGAAGAATAACAAAACCAGCCCATCTGGTCCATATAACACCGGTAGCAAATAATGCAATTTGTTGAGTTCCACTTAACTTTTCAACAGGTCTTTGAATATCGTTTATACCCGCAATGACCAAAGACCATTTAAAAACTGGAGCCCAAAAATGAACAGTTTTTGGTCCGGTTTCTGAATTTAAAAATCTGGTGAATCTACTAGCTCCGGCACTCATTGGAATTATATTGTTAAAAGGTGTTGAAATCGAATGAATAAATAATAAATAATCAAGAAGATATCTCGGTTTTCACTGATCCTTGGATTTTTCGGAGTGCGAATTTTACCCCAGATGAATCTGGGGATGTGGTAGTAGGGAAGTATCCGAAAAGTTTGCTAGTGATGAGATGATGGGGTGGTGACGATAATTTTGGGGACTTGAAAGTATGGTAGGATTTTTTCCGGTGGTGGATTTTGTGGTAGAAGAGAAGGAATGAGGATTTGATTTTGCAACAGTATTTTGCAACCAATGACACAGAAAAGGTCAAGAGTTGAATCTGAAGAATTTGGGGGTAAGAGAAGGAAGTGGGGTTTGATTCTGGCTTTTGATGATTGGAACGCGGGTTTGCTAGGTTTAGAGGGGGGTCTTGGAAGTGAGTTGGACTTGGGAAGCGTGATGGTGGGTGATCTGGGTGACATGAGGTTAGGAGACTTGGGAGACTCGAAGCTAGGAGACTTGGGGGTGATGGTAAGAGACCTGGCAGGATTTATGGGTGACAGGGAAGTTGAAGAACTGCGGGAAGAACCAGAAGAACTGGACGACCTGGAACCTTTCACATCTCCCAATTGGAAAGATCTTACAAATGATAATCTCCTCAAGGATTATTTTGAACTTTCTAGCCAACCAAGAGACGTCATAGACGAACTAAATGACGATTTCAACTTCCAGATCATGGAAGTTGATTCATCTTTCATGGAACCACCAAATTCCCAAAAATCAAACCTTCAAGGAAGATTTGTTTCAAATCCCAGGTCCACCACCGATATCATCGATATCCATGTTTGGGGACCAATCTTCAACAGAGACGAATACCAATATTGGTATAAATTCACAGAACCATATCTTGAAGATGAAAATGAAGAATTTTCATATTTGGTCTCATTACGTAATCAAAAGATTCAAGATCTCTTACATAAGAAATTCAAAAGAGAACTCAGACAACAAGATAACTGTAAGAGAACTCTTCATATTAAAATGACATGTGGAATAGATCCTAAAATACCTCAAAGGAAGTTCATCAGAGGTATAACTTTCAAAATTTCAGAAGATAAAATCATTGAAGTTTCAAGACATTAACTTTATTTCTTAATGTATACGGCCAGTTGAGGAAAATGTAAAAATCACAAGAAAAAGCCAAAAAAAATTTGAAAGTTTCTTCGTGTTAACAATCATCTCTTTATACCAATATACCCAAGAAACCATCAATATCCCAATTGGTAAAAACCTGATCCAATACTTCTCCCACCTCTTCACGTGACTTAAATCTAACCAAACATCGCGTTGATTTCGGATCCGACGAGGATATTCACACTTGGGGACAGCGACATACGACATTCGGACTAGAGTTCCATGAATTCAACAATGCCCCTATTGATTTCAATCAATTTTCCACCGAACCAATTCAAATTAACCCTAAACATCCCCATCACCCTTCCAAACACCTCCAACATCTTTCCAACCACCCTAACCCCATACTAAACCCCCCAGATATCCACGGTTAAAAAAAGTCGCAGCCGTACACCATCTCCATTCATTTACAAATTGATGCGATCCCATTGGACAATTCCATTCATTTCAAGGATCAGAAACTCCATAAATAACATCAATTTGCTGAAATTTTTTCTCATTATTCCCAAACTTTGAAAATGTTAGGTAGAAGATTATCTAAAGTTTCAGTTAGAAACTTAGCTACTTCAGGATTAACCAGAGATTCTAAAGTTAATCAAAATTTATTAGAAGATTTTTCATTTATTAACTATAAAAAAAACTTAGAAAATGTTAAAATCGTTCAAGATAGATTAAAAAGACCATTAACTTATGCTGAAAAATTATTATATGGACATTTAGATAATCCTCATGAACAAGATATTGAAAGAGGTGTTTCATATTTAAAATTAAGACCAGATAGAGTTGCTTGTCAAGATGCTACTGCTCAAATGGCTATTTTACAATTTATGTCAGCTGGTATGCCACAAGTTGCTACTCCATCAACTGTTCATTGTGATCATTTAATTCAAGCTCAAGTTGGTAGTCAAGCTGATTTAGATAGAGCTATTGATTTAAACAAAGAAGTTTATGAATTTTTATCATCAGCTTGTGCTAAATATAACTTAGGATTCTGGAAACCAGGTTCAGGTATTATTCATCAAATTGTTTTAGAAAATTATGCTTTCCCAGGGGCTTTATTAATTGGTACTGATTCTCATACTCCAAATGCTGGTGGTTTAGGTCAATTAGCTATTGGTGTTGGTGGTGCTGATGCTGTTGATGTTATGGCTAATTTAGCTTGGGAATTAAAAGCTCCAAAAATTATTGGGGTTAAATTAACTGGTAGAATGTCTGGTTGGACTTCTCCAAAAGATATTATTTTGAAATTAGCTGGTATTACTACTGTTAAAGGTGGTACTGGTGCTATTGTTGAATATTTCGGTGATGGGGTTGAAACTTTCTCTTGTACTGGTATGGGTACTATTTGTAATATGGGTGCTGAAATTGGTGCTACTACTTCAGTTTTCCCATTCAACAACTCTATGGTTGATTACTTAAATGCTACCAAGAGATCTCAAATTGGTGAATTTGCTTCATTATATAAACAAGATTTCTTAAAAGCTGATGAAGGTTGTGAATATGATCAAGTTATTGAAATTGATTTAAATACTTTAGAACCTCATGTTAATGGTCCTTTCACTCCAGATTTAGCTACTCCAATCTCAAAAATGAGAGAAACTGCTATTGCTAATGATTGGCCATTAGAAGTTAAAGTTGGTTTAATTGGTTCTTGTACCAACTCTTCTTATGAAGATATGACCAGATCTGCTTCTATTATTAAAAACGCTGCTGAACATGGTTTAAAAGCTAAAACTATTTATACTGTTACTCCAGGTTCTGAACAAGTTAGAGCTACTATTGAAAGAGATGGTCAATTAAAAACTTTCGAAGATTTCGGTGGGGTTGTTTTAGCTAATGCTTGTGGTCCATGTATCGGTCAATGGGATAGAAAAGATATTAAAAAAGGTGATAAAAACACCATTGTTACTTCATTCAACAGAAATTTCACTTCAAGAAATGATGGTAACCCAGCTACTCACGCTTTCGTTGCTTCTCCAGAAATGACTACTGCTTATGCTATTTCAGGTGATTTAGGTTTTAACCCAATCACTGATACTTTAGTTGGTGCTGATGGTAAAGAATTTAAATTAGCTGAACCAGTTGGTTTAGGTTTACCACCAAATGGTTACGATGCCGGTGTTAACACTTATCAAGCTCCTCCATCTGATAGATCATCAGTTGAAGTTGTTGTTGATCCAAAATCTGATAGATTACAAAAATTAACTCCTTTCAAACCTTGGGATGGTAAAGATGCTGAACATTTACCAATCTTAATTAAAGCTGTTGGTAAAACTACTACTGATCATATTTCAATGGCCGGTCCTTGGTTAAAATACAGAGGTCACTTAGAAAACATTTCTAACAATTATATGATTGGTGCTACTAATGCTGAAAATGGTGAAGCTAACAATGTTAGAAACCATTACACTGGTGAATATAAAGGTGTTCCAGAAACTGCTGCTGATTACAGAGATGCTGGTAAAAAATGGGTTGTTATTGGTGATGAAAATTTCGGTGAAGGTTCATCAAGAGAACATGCTGCTTTAGAACCAAGATTCTTAGGTGCTTTCGCTATTATTACTAAATCTTTCGCTAGAATTCACGAAACTAACTTGAAAAAACAAGGTTTATTACCATTAAACTTCATTAACGTTGCTGATTACGATAAAATTAACTTTGATGATGAAATTTCTTTAGTTGGTTTAGCTGATTTAGCTCCAGGTAAAAACGTTGTTATGAAAGTTCATCCAAAGAATGGTGAAGATTGGGAAACTGAATTATCTCATACTTTCAACAGTGAACAAATTGAATGGTTCAAATACGGTTCAGCTTTAAACAAAATGTCTTCAAACTAATTGAAGTTTTATTAACATTCCTGCTATTTATTGTTCAATATATCATTATTTAACTCGGTTTCTATCTCTAAGGTCTCTCTAAAGTTTTCCATCTCGGACTTAAACTCGAGCTGCGCACGACTTTTTGAAATGTGGAGTAAAAAAAGAAAGCCCGACGCGGGACTCGAACCCGCAGCCTTTTGATAACTCTTTAATAAAAGTCAAACGCTCTAGCCGATTGAGCTAGCCAGGCAATTCTTGGTAAGAAATCGCTTAAAAGATTTGTGAAGAGCCAAATTGGGCAGGGCACTACTATTAACTTCATACTTTAGATATAAATTAAAGAGTAGATCACATATAAATACATTAAGGTCCTATAAATCTCATTAATTCACCTAATACATGTTCCAAAGAAATGTAAAAGGCACAATAGTCATTAATATCCACATAATTATTCTTTAAATCAAAATCAATCTTAGATTTAAGTAAAGATAATTCATGATGGTCTACTGGGAATTTTTCACATAATTCTCTACTAACAATGAAATCGTTCTCAATTTGGAATAATTCATTTGATTCTACAGAATCGTTGATAACCATTTGTTCATCATTATGGAAATTTCCTAATAAGGTATTTTGGATCTTACTCAAAGTTGAAGGAGTAGCTGAATCCATAAAATCTAAAGGATTAGGTGTTGCAATAGGTAAAGGAGTAGCTATTGACATAGATAAATCCATAGGATTATTAATATTATCAATAGGACTTATACTTGAAGTAATTGAATACCTTACCTTATGATCGTTCATTTTATTAGATAATTCAATGGATAACAAAGGTTGAGCTACTTTCATGGTTTTGAATAATTCTGTGGTGTTGATATAACCTGTTAATTGATAATTGAAATATTCGTATTTGTTAAAGATCTTATTTTTTGAATTGGAGATAACTGAAAAGTTAGAATTGGTAAACTTATTGATCAAATGTAAAATTTTAAATTTCTTAAGGATAAGTTCCCAAGTTAAGTTTGTTAATGATAACATTCGTTTATACTTTTCATTTTTGAACCATTTCCTATTTAAGATAAATAAGGATTTGTTGATAAGTTTAACATAAACCAATAATTCATTGAATTTGATGATTTGATGTTTGAACTTAACTATGATAACTATGAATAACATGATGATGGAATCTAAGGGGATAGTTCTTTTAACATACCAATTATATTTCCCAAACTTAAGGAAATCATTATATTTTAAGAAATCATTAAGATTATGTAATAAGGAAGGAACAAGATTATTGGATAAATCCTTATAACTGAAATTGATATTTTGGTTGAATGTAAGGTTGATGTTAAAGTCTTTACTATGGATAAAGTTACGTATAAGATTAGTTTCTGGAAGGTTTTGGAAGGTATTTTCGAAATCGTTAAATGATAAAATCCCATTGGTAGGTTTAGTGAGATTGATATTGTAACTATTACTCATTCTTCTTTCTTTGACATCACCATCGAATATCGTTTGGTCTTCTAGAAGTGTATCGAGTTCTTTCTTTGGTTCAATCTTTTCAGTTTTTCGATAATTATCATTTAAAAGATATTTCTTATGTAAAAGCATTAAAGCTCTATCGACATAACTCCAACTATGGTTCTTTAAGAAATTAACCAAATTGTTTTCACTGACAGATTTAGGAGGATTCTTTTCATGGTACAAATTCAATTTGTTAATGGAAATATGAATATATTCGAAATATTCAGTTATCATATTATTGACCTCATTCATCTTTTCTATACTTAAGTTCTTACTATTATCACTGTACAACAATTGAACAAGTTCGTTCAAAATCCTATCATATTTGAACTTTATGTTCATTGACAAGATCGATACGTTCAATTTATAACCCACAATCTCATTAAGATCATTATAAACTGGTTCCTCATCATCAGGAAGTAAGACATTGAAATCTTCAAATCTACAAACTGGCGGAAGACAGAAATTATGACTAGTTAAACAATCAAGTCCAAATATCGTCCACCATAATAACCTCCTAAACTTAACAATCTCATATTTCTTAATTCTTAAGGAATTGACAGGATCTTTATTCATTTGTAGGAACTTCGCATATCTGATAATCTGCGACATTTCCATGGTTGAAGGATTTGGAGATGTTGATTGAATCAAGACATTTCCTAGAAGTAAAGGAATAGTCTTTAAACCATGAGGATAATTATAATATTGACAAATTTTGTTGAACCCCTTGAGGTACTTATCAATTTCCTGATTAAGTAATAAATTATCATATTCTTCAAATTCACTGATTGTTGAGGCATATAGAATAGGAAAATAAAGGGTATAGAATTGTAACATATTGAAATCTGTCATTGATGGATTAAGATCTTTGTCATAAGGATTACATTCTTCCCAGAACTTGTTATGTTCGATTTCAAAATCATCAAAGGTTGTAATGATAGGTAATAGTAAATGAACGGATTTAACATATCTTTCAATCAATTCATAAGATCTCTTTTTTGAATTGGGGAGATGATTTTCTAAATCTTCAAGTAAATTTTCATTATCATAATAAGTGTTAGTTCCATTAAGAAAGTTTTTGGTATGGGCCAAATGATGGTTTAATTCAAATGTCGCAGTAGAAGCAGAATTGGTATTCTCCATTGGTTGATAATTATCACTTTTTTCTTCAATTTCAATATCACTTATCTTATCTCTGTGGTTATTTAATTGATTTAATTGTGAAGCATCATGGAAATCATGGTTCCCATTTCTTTCATATTGACGTTGTTGGTCCATGAAATTTTGAACATTGGTTTGAGGATAAATATTGGGGTTTTTGACAAATAACGATGAAATGTTGGTAGAACTGATATTTTGATTATAGTTTTCGCCGTTTCTCTGGTTATAAGTTTCTCCATTTCTCTGATTATAAGTTTCATTCCTATCAGCTCGATTAAAATTCTTATTGTTAATATTACTAGGAGTTAAAGGATGACGATCAATAATATCTATGGGTTGTTGATAATTTGCAAAAGTAAATGAACTCATACCAAAAGAAAATTGATCTTCTTTCTCTGATGGAGTACCGGCTCTATCAGTCTCTTCATAAAAATTTGGCATTTGAGTTTGTAATACTTTAGATAAACTGGGGAAACTTGCAATATCTTCAGATTTTTCTTTTAAGTTAACTTCAACTATTGGATTTTGCATAGAATCATCTAATTGATCAAGTTGATCTATTGGTTCATCATCATCTTCAGGACTTAAACTTTTATTGAATTCATTACCAATCATAGGTTTCCTATTCTTACCACCTTTACTAACTCTATCATTAATGAAATATTGACAATCTATGCCCAGTTTTTCACAATTATTACATGTAGGATGAATTCTAGAACATTTAATCTTCTTTGAATGACAATAAACACAACTTAAAATCTTCCTCTGTCTAGTCTTTTGAACTTTCATTACTTTTCCATCAGCCAAAACTTTGACATCTGGAGTTTTGGCATTTTTAACCATTTTTTTTCTTCTATTATTTAGGAGGATTCCTCAGTATAAGAGGTAATTACAATTCAATATTCCCAATTTATAAAAGAAAGTATCTTTAGACTAACCTTAATCACGTCACTGGAAAAACTTTTGGGGCGAGCATCTCCAATCACCGACATTTCCATTTTGAGATTTCGGACTTCTGAAACTTCGACGCTTATTCCCGGGGCGAGGGTTTAGGGGTGGAGAAATCATGGGGAACATCAACTTTATACTTTTGACCGAGAATGATACCCTTTAAAGTTGATAAGTTTTACTGTCATTTGTCTTGATCAATGCAATGTAAGTTTAAAGTAAGCGCAAAGTTAAAAGTTGGGGTTAGAAGTTATGACAGGGGAGACATTTTTAAAAACTATAAAACTCGAAATACTTTTATGAAGATCTTTCTTGATAATATTGAACAAGATCAAAGAAACTCTTTTTGTAATATCTTTCTTGGGTGGTTCTGTTAACAACTTGTAAACCGAATTGTTGTTCATAATCACCAAATTCCCAATTATCAGCAAATGACCAAGCTAAAGCTCCAATGACTTTAACATTATCGTAATTGATAGCTTGTAAGATAGCTTCCATAAAGGATCTATAGTAAACTGATCTACCTAAATCATAAACTTGATCACCTAAAGCTTTTTCTGATTCTCTCCATTCAGGGTAACCGAATTCAGAAGCAATGATTGGAGCTTTGAAAGTATTCCATAAATAGTTTAAGTATTCACGGAATTGAACTGGGGTGATGTAAACATAAGATTGTGATTTATAACCAATCTTCCATCCATCACTTCTGGTTTGACTTTGGACAACACACATTGGCCATAATGGATGAGATGTATTGGTTTGACAAGCTTCAATACCTCCTTCTGGTGGTGAAACAATAGTGTAAGTATAAGGATCAATACCAAGGAAATCTGCACCATAAGAAGCAGCTTTTAATTCTTCATCAGTAAATAAGTATCTAGTATCATTAGTGAAAGTTTCCTTTAAAGCATCAGGGAAATCTTGACCTAAGAATAATGGATTACCGTAAGAACCTAATTGAATATCTTGGAATCTCTTAGCAGCAGCAACATGATCAGGGTTGGATGGGTCTTCAGGAACTCCGAAATTATCATTGAATTTAATACCAAATTTACCACATCCTTTAATTTCATCATGGTAGAAACTATGTAATTGTTTAGTAGCTTGAACAACATGTTTCATACCTAATGGGTTACCAGAATAAAGGAAAGGTTCATTGAAACCAATGAAGATTGGAACTCTATCAGCATAATGAGTTAAAACAATCTTACCATAGTTGACAAAAGCTTCAACAAAAGTATCATTATCATAACCACCATTATAATAGAAATATGATTCATCGGAACTCATATTTCTACCACCTAAGAACATATGTGGAGTATCAAAATGAGTTAAGGTAACAATTGGTTTAATACCATAAGAAATACAAGTATTAATAACATCATCATAATGATCAATACCTTCTTTATTGACTGGAGTACCTGGTAAAACAAAAGGTAAGATTCTTGACCAAGGAATGGTAAAAGAATAATGTTCAGCTCCAATAGCAGCTAATCTGGCGATATCTTGTTTATAAAGATAATAATTTTCATTAGTAACGTAATCTCTTGGTCTATTATCTTCAATAAGGAATTCTTGAATTGAAGGAGTTCTACCGTGTTCAGAAATAGCCCCTTCAATTTGAGCAGCTGAACCGGCAACTCCAAAAACGAAATCTTTAGGGAATTTTAATGAATCATCAAATTTGAAAGAATCTGGTGGTGGTCTAACTAAACTTTCAGTTGGAACTGGAGTTGGTTCAACAGTATCAGTATATAAAGCGGTATCAGTGAAGTTTTGAATACCAGCAGTAGCCCACATTTCAAACCAAGCTGATTGACCATATTGATCTTCGGAATCAGTATAAGTGTTGGTCATATTTGGTTTCCACATACCATAAGTAGTGGTTGGGACAGCATCATGTAAGGTTGATAATTTATCATAACCAGCAGCATAGTTACCAGAAGCAGCACCAGAGCTAACACTAGTAGCGTAGGTTGGTTCAGGATTAGGAGCATATTCAAAGCTTGAATAAACCCAAGTTTCAACAACTGGTTGAGCCAAACTTTTTGCAACCAAAAGTAAAATTGATAATTTCAACATTTTCTGAAGAACTTAAAGATTATTCAGGGTATTTATACCTGGGGGAATGGATATGGAGATTCTGGGGTTATATGGGGAATAATACCGGAAAATTTTCACTAATTCATAATCATTCCGCTAACTTTCATGCATATCCGAAACGTTATACCATTTTATTGTTCAGTATTGGTTGCTAACCTAACTTAGGATTAACCGGAGACTTAATTCCGCTAACCATTAACTATTCTAGTGGTAACATTTGCTGTTGCCCCTCATTATTGAACGGTGAACAATAGCGTTACCCCAGTCAGGGTTTGCTGCACTGTCCGCATAAATGACAGACAATATGTAGTTTCGGAATAATCCACAGACTTCCAGCCAATGAGATGTTCCTGTTAAAGATGAAATATAGATCTTCCCTGTTTGTGGTGGTGTTATAATCCGTTTTGGGTTGATTAATTAGGAGTACAGACGTTAAGACCATCATTTGTTGGAATTTTTCCTTCATGTGGAACTCGGCTTAACATGCCATAAATAACTCTGTGGAGAAAAATTTTTCCTGAATTAAGGTACTGATTGGATGGCTTTGGGTAACGATCATTTGGCTTTTGGTACTGGCTTTAATTATAGGGGCTGTCAAATAGTGTGATTTTGACGGGATTGACAGCACCAAGATTTTTCAGTCTCGGAATAACCGTTTCAGATTGACTTTGAAACAAAGAAACCAATAAAGAGGTGGGGTTTTTACGGCCCGTTTAATTCGTACCAATGAATGGTAGGTATTTGAACTCGGTTAATAGTTCTCGAGTCAAGGTAAACTATAGTCGATAATCCGAGAAGTTAATCCATTTTGCAGAGAGTTGAAATTTGGACGTGGGACATTATGACATGGTGACATTGGGACATTGGGACATTGAGGGGATATGCGTAAGAGGTTAAAGGTAGTTAAAGGTGTTAAGTCAAGAGGGAGGTCATGTGACATTCACGTGAACATCACATGATACGATTCCAGTTGAAACATGTTTTTTCTACGTGTAGATGCCATATAGCAGGTCCTTGTACCCAAATCACTCCAACTTCACTCAAATAGTCCTAAATTCATTCTTCCACTCGCACTCGCACTCCCACACCTCCAAATCGCACTCGATCTCAAATTTTCCACGTAAACACCTCGTCGATGAATTTCGAAGACGCCGAAGATCTTAATGGTATTAGATTCAGTTGGAACACTTTCCCTTCAACTAAAGTTGAAGCCAACAAGATAGTTGTTCCAATTGGATGTTTATATACTCCATTGATGAAAAGAAATAATTATGAATTACCTATTGCCAATTATGATCCAATCATGTGTCAAAATCAACATTGTAGAGCTATTTTAAATCCTTATTGTTCTATTGATCCAAGTGGTGCTTGGTCTTGTCCTTTATGTGGATCTAGAAACCCTTTACCTCCACATTATCAAGGAATTAGTCAAGAAAACTTACCTATTGAATTAGAAGCTACTAGTTCAACTATTGAATATATTAGTGCTAAATCTAATGGTGGACCACCAATTTTCTTGTTCTTAATTGATTTATGTCAAGATGAAGATAATTTAAAGGCCTTGAAAGATTCTTTAATCGTTTCATTGAATTTATTACCTTCAAATGCCTTAATTGGTTTAATTACTTATGGAACTATGGTTCAAGTCCATGATTTAGGTAGTGAATCTATCAACAAGTCTTATATCTTTAGAGGTGATAAGATTTATTCTGAAAAACAAATCGTTGATATGTTAAACAAACCAATTTTGAATAATTTGAATCAACAAAATGGATTCCAACCAAATCAACAAGGATTCAACTCTTTACAAAGATTCTTCTTACCTTTAGAAGAAGTTGAATTCCAATTAACTTCTATTTTAGAAAACTTATCAAGAGATCCATGGACTGTTGCTAATGGTGATAGACCTTTAAGATGTACTGGATCAGCTTTAAATATCTCAGCTAACTTATTAGGTTCAACCTTCCCTAACTTTGGGGCTAGAATTATGTTATTTGCTAGTGGTCCTTGTACTTTAGAACCAGGGATGATTGTAGGTAACAAATTGAAAGAACCAATTAGATCTCATTCTGATATTGATAAAGATAATGCTAAACACTTCAAGAAAGCTACTAAATTCTACAAGACCATCACCGATAAAGTACTTAAAAACGGTCATACTGTTGATATTTTCGTTGGATGTTTAGATCAAATTGGGGTGTTGGAAATGAAAGAATTATCAAATTTAACTGGTGGTACCTTATTATTATCCGATGCTTTTACTACCTCAATTTTCAAACAATCTCTTTTAAGATTATTCAATAAAGATGATGAAGGATACCTTGCAATGGGTTTCAATGGTACTTTTGATATTAAAACCTCAAAAGAATTGAAAGTTAGTGGATTAATTGGACATGCGTCATCATTAAATGTTAAATCACCCAATGTTTCAGAAACTGAAGTTGGAATGGGTGGTTCATCTCAATATAAATTCTGTTCATTATCACCACAACATTCATATGCAGTGTTTTTCGATATTGCTAATAATCCTTCATTACCACCAAATGCTCAAAGTTTCATTCAATTCATTACTTATTATCAACATGGTTCAGGAACTTTTAGAATTAGAGTTACTACAGTTTCTAACTTATTAACCAGTGATGAAAGACAATTAACTCAATCTTTTGATCAAGAAGCTGCAGCTGTTTTAATGGCTAGAGTTACTTTACATAAATCTGAACAAGATGATGGTGCTGATGTTTTAAGATGGGTTGATAGAATGTTAATCAGATTATGTCAAAAATTCGCTGATTATAGAAAAGATAGTGATGAGTCCTTTAGATTAAGTCCAGAGTTCTCCTTATACCCTCAATTCATTTATTATTTAAGAAGATCTCAATTCTTACAAGTTTTCAATAATTCTCCTGATGAAACTGCTTTCTATAGACATGTATTGTTAACTGAAGATACTAACAACTCCTTGATTATGATCCAACCAACTTTAACTTCATTCCAATTGGATTCTGAACCTCAAGCTGTTTTATTAGATTCAGTTTCTATTAAAGATGATGCTATTTTGTTATTAGATACTTTCTTCCACATTTTAATCTTCCATGGTAAGACTATTAGTGAATGGAGAAAAGCTGGGTACCAAAATGAACCAGATTATGCCAATTTCAAACAATTATTGGAAGAACCAAAACAAGAAGCTGCAGAGTTGTTAGTTGATAGATTCCCATTACCAAGATTCATTGATACTGAAGAAGGTGGATCTCAAGCTAGGTTCTTATACTCCAAGTTGAATCCTTCAACCACTTATAACAGTCAAGACTTAATCAGTAATGGAGCTGTGGTTTTAACTGATGATGTCTCCTTACAAGTTTTCATGGGACATTTACAAAAGTTAGTTGTTTCCGGATCATCTTAGATCTTCACAGTTCTCTTATATAGATAATCATGTGACTTAAACTTTTCACTCCATCTGATTTTCTCTAAGTCCTGAAAGTGCGTCAAAATGTTTAGTCCGAGGTTTACCCCAGTTTTGAAGCTATCGCGTGAAAAATATAAAAGTCTCAGGGAATCATCAACTTTTATAGTTTTCCCATATTTTTGAAAATGTCAACCTTAGATTCAAATTTCGTTAAAGATAGTAGTTGGAAACCTGATTTATTTAAAGGTAAAGTTGTATTTGTAACTGGTGGAGCAGGTACTATTTGTAGAGTTCAAACTGAAGCATTAGTGTTATTAGGAGCCAATGCAGCAATTATTGGTAGAAATGAAGCTAAAACCGTTAAAGCAGCTGAAGAAATGTCTCAATTAAGATCAGATGCTAAAGTTGTTGGTATTGGTAATGTTGATGTAAGAGATGTTAAATCATTAGTTAAAGCAGTTGAACAAACTGTTGAAAAATTAGGTAGAATTGATTTTGTCATTGCAGGAGCTGCTGGTAATTTCCTTAGTGATTTTAATCATTTATCAGCTAATGCTTTTAAATCTGTTATTTCAATTGATTTATTAGGTTCATTTAATACTATCAAAGCATGTTTTGAACAATTAAGAAAGAATAAAGGGGCTATAATTTTTGTTTCTGCTACTTTACATTATTATGGTGTTCCATTACAATCTCATGTTGGTGCAGCAAAAGCTGGGATTGATGCATTATCAAATGCTTTAGCTGTTGAATTAGGTCCTTTAGGTATAAGATCTAATTGTATCGCTCCAGGGGCAATTGAAGGTACTGAAGGTATGGATAGATTAGCACCTCCTGAACATAGAAAAATGATTGTTGAAAAAACTCCTTTACAAAGATATGGTAATACAAGAGATATTGCTGAAGCTACAGTATATCTATTCTCACCAGCTTCTCGTTTTGTTACTGGTACAATTCAAGTTGTTGATGGAGGTTTATGGCATTTAGGTAGTATGATGGGTGATTTCTATCCAAATGTTCTTATTAATGCTGGTGAAGATGAACCAAAATTATGATTCTCTAAATATACATTCACGTTAAATGTCTCTCTACGTCATGGTTAACCAAATCTGGCAGTGCGAAATTTCAAGTTTCAAGATGTTCCCAGGTCAAGGTCATAATCTGTATGGAGGTCAAAGACCTTCCAATGGCCAACAATATAATAACTATGGACCCCCACAAGGTGCACCTAATAACTATGGTCCTCCACAGGGTCCTCCTAGTAATTATGGTCCTCCTCAAGGTGCTCCAAACAATTATCAAGGTAATTATCAAGGTAATTATCAATCGAATAATAGAGGCCCACAAATGCCTTCTTTCACTCCTCAAAGATTCGATAGTCGTATGGATGCTTCATTCCAATACTCCAATTGTACTGGTAGAAGAAAAGCTTTGTTAGTGGGGATCAATTACATCGGTACCTCCAATGAATTGAGAGGTTGTATTAATGATGTTAAGAATATGAGTATGTTCTTGAATGAAAGATATGGTTATGCTTGGGATGATATGGTTATCTTGACTGATGATCAAAGACAATACAATAAAATTCCTACACGAGAAAATATCTTGAGAGCCATGCAATGGTTAGTTCAAGATGCTAGACCTAATGATTCATTGTTTTTCCATTATTCAGGTCATGGTGGTCAAACTAAAGATACTAATGGTGATGAAGAAAGTGGTATGGATGATGTGATATATCCTTTGGATTTCCAACAAAACGGTCATATTACTGATGATATTATGCATGATATCATGGTAAGACCTTTACCTCAAGGTTGTAGATTAACTGCTCTTTATGATTCTTGTCATTCAGGTACTGCTTTAGATTTACCTTATGTTTATTCAACTAAAGGGGTTGTTAAGGAACCAAATATTTATAAAGATGTTGGTGGAGATGCTTTAGGAGCTGTTCTTAGTTATGGTCGTGGTAATATGGGAGGTGTTCTTTCAGCTGTGGGATCTATCGCGAAAACTGTTATGAATTCTGGTAGAGTTGATACTGATGCTGTTAGACAAATGAAAGCTTCACCGGCTGATGTTGTTAGTATTTCTGGTAGTAAAGATGATCAAACTTCAGCTGATGCTAGTTTTAATGGTAAAGCAAGTGGTGCTATGAGTTATGCTTTCATTTCCATTTTATCTCAAAGTCCTGAACAATCCTATATCTCCTTGTTGAACAATATGAGAAACTTTTTAAGTGGTAAGTATACACAGAAACCACAATTAAGTTGTTCCCATCCTACCGATATGAATTTGAAATTTATTATGTAGAAAAACATGTTTATTACCTAAATAGTTGTATGTAACTCTGAATCTTTATTATGGATCTTTTTAATGACTTTAACCAACGGTGTTTTGATGTAACCGAAACCTTTATAGTAGAATAACACAGAATTGATCACTCCAATGATAAAAGGTGTAATAATGATTAAAGCATACACCGCAAGTATCATGAGAAAAATGGCTGCAAATAAGTAGAATACCACATTATTGAAAGCCTCTTGTTTTTCATCCATTTGGAGGTGTGAAGAAGGAAGTTCTGGGACTTCATCGACTGGTTCTTCGACTGACACTTGAGTGGCTGGGACTTTAGTAGCTGGGAATTCTCCTGGTGTTGAGTAAGACATGGTTGGAAATATTTCAGTGTGAGTTGCTATTCTACCCCAGTCACTCGAAATCTTATTTACGAGCTCTACCATGTGATGGAAGGTTTTACTATTTTCTTAACTCCAACACAGATACCTTCATGTTTGTTCAACACATGTCAAATATCATGAAATTTGGGTTGGTCTATAACCTCCTGGTCAATAGGTAGCAAAAATCTCAAATCGCGTATGACAGAGACAGATACTGTAGTGAATTTGAAGACTATTTCAAGAATCTTTCATGAACTTCTGTTCAAGAATAACACTAGGATTAGTGAAAAGGCTTTACAATTGTCCGGTCAATACATACGGCTTTTTATTAACGAAGCTATAATCAGATCCAATGAACAAAGACTTGAAGAGGTGAAAGAACAAGGTCAAGTTGATGGGATAGATAATGTTAAGAAGGATATAGGTGAAGATGAAGAAGAAGTTCCTGATATGACCATGGATGAAGACTTCGAAGAACCTTTGACTCAGATGCCTGCAATTGAAGAGGATGATAATTTAGATGCTAGACATTTATCAAAGGTAGCTGGTGTTTTGCTTTTGGATTTTTGAGCTTCACAATGAAGTGTGTTTATGTGTTCAATACCGATGTTTCAGGTCCATTGTCACGATACTGTGACTAAAGGTGAGCGATATGAAGGGAAGTCAAAGTTCAACTAATTTCCATTTATTTACGTGTTTTTAAGCTTTTTAAGTCACTCTAAGAGGTTTTATATCATGTTTGAGATCCATAAATTTCTCCTACTACTCAAAGTCACAGAAAACAGACGCCACTTGTCTGGATCAATTTGGCACATTTAGTTTATCCTTCAAAACCAGCAAAAAAATGTGACAGAATTCCCCCAAAAAAAGTTACCACATAAATCTAATACGATAATAATGACACCCTTATGTTCCCTCCCTCTAAAACCTCTTCAACCCTCCTCAATTCTCGAAATCACTCATCTGTTTTAAAAATAAATGCAATGATGCTCACTATTTTGATTTTCTCACAGTGTCATCTATTAACTATGGCAGATAAATTTGGTAGACACAAGTCCACTCGATGGGTTAGAGCATCTGTTCCTTCGTATGGTGATGAATGGAATGATGACTATGACTATGGAAGTGGATCGGGATCAGACGAAGAACCACAACCTGGGAATTCTCATGATGACAAAGTTGTGGCTGAAAGATTCATCTTACCAGAGGATAAGGTAATTGCCGAAGAACAAGTCGACACCTCACCAGAGAAGAAGAATGAACCATTAGTTTTATCAATTGATAAGCTAAATGAAGATTCTGATAATGATTCTGATGACACGGAGTCCTTAAAGTCCAGACCTATTGACGATGATGAAGGAGCCATTAAACAAACAATTTTGGTTCATAAGACCAAGGATGATTTCCAACCTCCTTCTGCTACCTACAGTAATCGTAGTGTTAGTATGAACTCACAACCAGAGACTCCTATGTCAGAGAGAAGCTTCCAATCAGATGCTGATTCCATACAAAATGAACCTACTAATATCAGAGTTGCAAGCTTACACAAGAAGAATGAACTGTTTGGATATAACGATATCATTGCCGAGTATCCTTCAGATAAAGAGGAAGTGATGGAATCTCCGGTTGAAAAACCGCTTGAAAAGCCCATTCAACTTGAGGAACCTGATCAAATTGATGATCAACTTGAGGAACCTCTTGAAGATGAAGACCATCAGGAAGACCATCAAGATGAATTTGATTATGAAGAAAAACCAGATTTGGTGTTATCCATTGACCACAAAAACTTCAATGAATCTTCAGATTCTGAAGATGATCCAATTCCTTATTATGAGAAACCTATTCATGAAACATACTCCGACAAGGACTTCGATAAAGATTCAGACAAAGATTCAAAAGAAGGTAAGGATGAATACTTAGATTCCTTCATTAACGATTTACAAAACAGTTCTATTCATGATAATGTGTTACCACCACTTGAAAGTCATGATGTCTCCTTACCTGACTTTGAGAACAATTATGATTACTACGACTATGTTGATGATGAAGATGATCAGAATGTTACACCAATAGCTCCTCTTTCAACAGTGGATGAAAAGGCATACCATGAAAGTTTCGTCAACCAATTGAGTGGTCATAAACCATCAATAAGGAAACCTCCAACATCTATGAGTGATACCAGTAGTACCAGCCGTAAGACTTCCGTTAGAAAACCTCCTTTGATAGTGGAACCTTCTCTTGATTCCCCTAGTTATAGTTCATTTGGTGATGCTGTAGATGCTTATATGAGTGATAAGGAGAAGGAAGAACCAGAATCAGGACATCAAGAAGGACAAGAGCCAGAACACCCAGAGGAACAAGAATCAGTTCAGGAACCCAAACATCTTTCCCAAGAGTTCCAACCGGAAGATTTACACCCAGTAGCTTCTTCGGGATCTTTATCAACAGGTAAATATTCATTTGATCAGAAAGGTGACTTTGCTGAACCTCCAAACTTCGAGAAAGATTTAAGACGTGAAGAATTGATAAGAAGAGACTCTACAATGAGTACAAACACTTTCAATATGGGGACTTGGAAACCTAATACCACCAATTTCAGAGACCAATTCATCAATGATAATGATAATGAATCAAATTTCAATCTCGTATTGGACAATGATAATAAAGGATATCAGAACTTTACTAAGATGAGAAATGTCTCCAATGCTTCTGATGCCATGTCTTTTATGAGTAATGCTTCAGTACCAGAAACCGTGGATATCGCATTACCCAGTATTAATGAAGATCCTGATGATAATGATGAGACTTTCTCCAGTAGTCATGAAAGTAGTGGATTAGGTATTGGAACTATTTCTACCGATTCCATCTTAAAAGACAATAATTATGATAACAGATTTCATGAAACTATTGAATCTAAAGAAAGCTTACCTAAGCAGAAATATTCAAGTTTGTTAGGAGATACTGATGATTCAGCAGCTGATAAATCTACTTTATATGAAGATGCTAGTACAGGAGATATCTCATCATCCATTGCTCCTAGTGTAGCTATTCATAGAAGAGTAATTAGTGAAACTCCTTCAGTATCTACTCAAAGTACTAGAAAGACATTCCCTCCTCAAGCATATCCTGTTTCTAACTGGAAGACCATCATGAAACCTTCTCAATCCATTGATAGAATAAATCTTTTGAAAGAAGCCCTTCAGAAAGAAATCGATCATGACACTGGTTTACAAACTTGGTTAAGCGAGACGTTAAAGAAATCAGATAACTCATCTAACATGCATATTGGTAAGATAGCATCTCAAGCTTATCAGAATGCAGCTCATAATGATTTAAGAAGACATACTTCGATAAGAAGTAGAGTTTCAAGTGTTAGAGATAAAGTTGAACATGGAGGATTACATGCTTCCAATTTGGGTAAGAAATTCTTTAATCGTAGTAAGAAGTTAATGAGATCAAGTTAGTATGTTTTTATATAAGGAGAATTTTAGTGAGGTTTCGCGGTAACTCTCCCATGAACTTTTCTCACCACGGCTCTTTAAATCCTCCCCACATTTCTGCTGGCTTTCGCACTTTTGCAACCTTTATCTTATGATAAAACATTCTATACAAAGGTACCTTCTTCCTATAGTCACCATCATAGTGAACCATACACCTTCGTTCATATGGGTTATTATAGAATTTATCTTGGATATCTTCTTTTTCTGGGTGAAAAAAATCTATCAGATATACTATAGTAAAGACCCACTTAAGGAATATGTCAAACACCTAAAGAATGTTAAAACTTATAATGAATGGAAGAAGGTGGTGATAGAGATAGATAAATTAACTAATTTGGATCTTTGGCGACAGAATTTCATCTCCAAACATTATGATTATGTTTTGATAGACGAGAGAACGAAATTATTAAGAAAGGCAAGGATAAACCAAGATTCTTCATTGATTATGTCATTATTAAGAGGAGGACTAATCAGAAATTTTGGTGGAATATCTCAGAAGAAGTTGTATATGAAGTCATATATGGGTACCAAGTTCAAGATCGAGGAATATATAGGAGAAGTGTTGAACTGTCTTAATTATTTGAATGATTCTATTATTATGAACAATGAATCTAATAATGCAGATTATGTGATGAATAGTAAACAGTTGACATTAGACTTCTTCCATGATGCTAGACAAAGTTTCGGTAGTACGGCATTGATCTTACAAGGGGGGTCCCTTTTTGGATTGTGTCATTTAGGAGTAGTTAAAGCTCTTTATTTTAAAGGTTTATTACCCAGGATCATCGGAGGAAGTGCTGTGGGGGCCGCAGTTGCATCTTTGGTTTGTGCCTTGAATGATGATGAATTAATACCTATACTTATTTCCATAGCTGATGTTATGGGGAATATCGATAGATTGAATCATGATGTAGATGAACGGTACGGGAATGTCATTGAAAATGTGGTTAAGAAGGGTTATTCCCAAGATATCTTGTTATTCTTGAAGTTCGTTAGAGATACTATTGGGGACTTAACATTTGAAGAAGCTTATTTGAAAACTGAGAAGGTATTGAATATCGCTATTCATCCTACTGATCCTTCAGTCCCGTCATTGCTTAACTATATCACATCTCCTAATGTTATCATTTGGACAGCCATATATGCATCTATTGGAACTGGTGTCCTTTCAGATAATGTTCAATTATATGTCAAAGATTTCAATAACAATATTGTCCTACAAAATGAACCCCTTAATGTGAAATTCTTGAAACCTCAAGATGTTAGTTACAGTCAACATTACTTTAAAAGTCAATCCAAAGACCATTATTCTGATTCCAGCTTTAATTTCAAAGCTAAGTCTGCTTACGTAAGATTGACTGAATTATTTAATGTTAACCATTTCATAACATGTCTTGCTCGTCCGTACCTAGCACCATTCATTTCCAATGATTTGAAGCATTTTAATGAGTATGGAAGAACCAGATATCATAAGTTGAAACCTCGTAAAGCTATTTTCCAAGCTCAGAACGATTTTGAAGATGATGAAAATGGCGATGACTATTTATATAAAAGTCAGACCAGTGAAGTTTACTATAAGGATGGTGGTTTTGCTATAATAAAACACCTTAAGAACATCATGGGGATGGAGATACAGCATCGTCTTGAATTATTGGATAAATTAGGACTTTTATCTGATACTCTCAAAAGATTCTTTATTGACGAAAAACCATCATTCCCCCAAGCCTTATCTAGTATTAGGGAGATAACTATAGTACCAGAGTTGCGATATTTCTTACAGGATTTTGGAAGAGTATTTGATGTTCATAAAACTATGGAGAATATCCCATATTGGATTTTAGTAGGTGAGAGGTCAGTATGGCCGTTGTTCCCATTATTATGGACAAGATGTTCCATTGAATTTGCATTAGATGATCTATATAATATCCATAGAAAGAAGCGATAAAGTGGTGATTATCTGAAATATATCTTAATATTAGATTCCTTTGAGACATTATAAGTATAACTCTTTTCATTAATAGCGATTGAAGTCTCTTTGAAAGGCAATGAACCTTTTGATACTGTTAAGATCCCCGTTATATCATCAGCTCTTCCGGTGGTTAAAGGTTCGAAATGAATGTTGATATTGGTTTTATGGTGTAATTTGATCAAGAAGTCGGTGGTTTCAAAAGAAGGATCATTTATATCTTGGTTTCCAACATCAACTACTTGAGGATGATCATGTGACGTTATAATATAAAGGTTTCGGCATAATCTATTAAGTTTCAAGATCAAATTATTCAATTTAATGGATGAAATATTGGTGGAAGTAAGGAGAATCTCAGGACTTTCTAAGATAATGATCTTTTTATCACTTTTGGAGGTACTGATCTGTTTATGTATCGATTCAAAGAGCCTATCGATATCAGCAATGGAATTATCAGGATCGGTGATGATTTTAGTGAACAAATCTGTGAAACAATCAATGAATTTGAACTTACTCTCTCTTGTCAAATCCAAACCGTTCTTTTTCAAGTTTCTGACGTAATAATCTTCATTATTAAGGAAAGATATCATATAAAGTTCACTTCTATTGATAGTCTTCTTATTTAAATCTTTATTTATCAAAGCAGATGTTCCCTGTAATGAACTTTCAATCAAAGAATTGACAAACCAAGTGGGTTGTGTTCCTTCAACATGAGAAATTAATGTGAGATATGAATTGGGTGAACTCAAAACATGATCACTTATTATAGAATTATCTTTAAATATACTTAAATCTTGTTGTTGTGTAGATGTCATCTTATTAACTATGATTGAGGTGAATGCGCGAGCGGCTTTTTGGCGGCATCTCACCTATTTTAGGTAATCTGCTCCAGGACTGTTTCCAGTGCGAGCATAGGGCATCAGCCCTGAAATTTACTATGAAAAGTTTGACTTTTCTCGCACGACTTTTGATGAGAGCAGGAAACCTCACAAGTGAAGAAAAAAAATTTTCAAATCTTCAAGTAGATTAATTAAATAAATCATGTCTCAAGGAACTAAATTTCGTATGAGTGTATGTAAATATAATGATATAGAAGTATTTGGATGAATAGATGTTGAATGAACAAGAGTAGAGATCACAAGTCAAGATATTGGATGAAATAGATGAAGTGTTTCGAAGTATGAATTTTTCATAGTATTGATGATGATACCTAAAATAGTACCTACCACAAAGTTTTATAGTGTTTCAATATCATTGTGACTTTGATATGACACAAAGAAATTCACTGTATACCACAAATAAGTCAAATAACCAATCAACATCCAAATTCAAAAATTTTTCAGATGAGCAAAATACTAACAAATTTTTAGTTGGGTTTACCAGTCGGTGCCGTTATGAATTGTGCTGATAACTCAGGTGCTAGAAACTTATATATCTTATCCGTTAAAGGATTCGGTGCCAGATTAAACAGATTACCAGCTGCTTCCCCAGGTGATATGGTTATGGCTACTGTTAAAAAAGGTAAACCAGAATTAAGAAAGAAAGTTATGCCAGCTGTAGTAATCAGACAATCAAGACCATGGAGAAGAAAAGATGGTGTTTACTTATACTTCGAAGATAATGCCGGTGTTATTGTCAATCCAAAAGGTGAAATGAAAGGTTCAGCTATCACTGGTCCAGTTGCCAAAGAATGTGCTGATTTATGGCCAAGAATTGCTTCCAACTCAGGTGTTGTCGCTTAGATTTGGGACTTAAAATTGATGTACATTTAGCATTACCAATATATAATCGAATAATATTTTGTCTCTTGCCTCTATAGATTAGAGAAAAGTTGGAGTAAAATGATATTGTTACATTAGTTATACAATCGAAAGGGCATCTCAAGGGTGTTCATCGTGAATCTCTAATTTCTCTAACTGTTCACTTGGTTCTTCAGCTACAGTTTCTGAAGTTTCTACAGTAGTTTCTGGAACTAAGTCATCGGGTTTTTCTACAGTCTGAGCAGTGTCAGTTTGAGCTTGAGGTACTTGTGGAACTTGTGGCATTTGAGGAACATGCTGTACTTGAGCTTGTGGTGCTGGTGGTACTTGAGTAGCCTGTGGTACTGGTGGTACCTGTGCAACTTGAGAAATCTCTGAAACTTCAGAAGGCTGTGGATGTTGTTCATCAGTAGGGTATGGTAAATTACCACCAAATGAATAATCATGAGAATGACTTGGTTGCATTTGATTCACGAAAAAATACCCTTGTTGAGGATTTGGAGATGATGAAGTGAATTGAGGTTGAGGTTGTGGTTGTGGACTGGTAGGGAAATATTGAGGTTGAGGGCCACCTTGGTTTTGTTGTGGTTGAATAGTAAAATATTGTTGTTGATTTGGATCATAAAATTGTTGAACTTGTCCATTACTTACGTAATATCCTTGTTGGAAATTTGGGATCATATTTGGAGGTAAAACCATTGAAATAGGTTGAGTTTGATTTGGTTGTGATTGTTGTGGAGGTAACGATTGTGGTAAAATATAAGGTTGAGGTTGAGGTGTTGGTTGATGAATATTATTAGCAACCATATGATTATATTGAGAAGTGGATTGACTTTTTGGAGTATCTAAAGGTTTGGTCATATCATTAGATTCAATAGGTGTTATAATAGTACCATCACTATTAATTAAATGGTTTAATCTTGGACTGGCAGGATTTTTACTGGAAAATGTTGAAGATAGTCTCTTTTGGCCAACAGATTTCTTACTTTGATTGGTGTCATAAGTTCTTAAAGTGTTAGCATTGTTAGTTTTAGCAGTACCAGTTGATAAAATACTTGAAGTTCTTGAAATCTTACTAACTAAGTTAGGATTTAAATGAGTTTCTAATTTCAACTTTTTATTAACATGTCTTGATCTTGCTGAAGGATTAGGTAATGAAGTCAAAGTTTTGATATCATCATACCAATCTTTCATACTTTCATAAGTATCAGCTCTAAATACCCAATTTTGATTTCTATGCATTAACCCATTACTCAGTTTTGAAGTTAAAATGAATTTATAAGTTCCATTGTTCTTACCATCATCTTTAGACCTTTCACTAACTTGACAACTATCTAAAGGTATGGATAAGATAGGGATTTGATCTTTTTTACGATCATTAGTCTTGAATTCATGGATAAAGTTACATGTCAAAACATACCAACCACGAGAATAATTCTTTAAGAATTTTGATCTTCTCTCCAAGTAACCTTCTCTAACAGCTAAATTCAAAGGAGTGTTATAATTGTTGATAACCAAATCAGTGAATTTCCTTGAACCAAAATTTAAATCAACAAAAGTTCCATTTTTAACGTTAGAAGAAGAATTATTTAAAGCTGAAACTGCAATATTTGGTGATGGGATATTCTTAGCAATGAAAGAATCCCATTCAAATGTTGGTTCTTTAGATAAGAATCCATTATTCAAATTTGGTAATAAGAAATTAGGAATAGTTGAATGTTCATCATTCAAAAGGTTCAAAAAGGTGGTTAAATAATTTTGAACTTCAATGACAATGATACTTTCTAACTTCCCACCACTTTGTTGTAAGTTTTCATAAGCTTGGAATAAATAATTCTCTTCTTGTAATTGTTTCTTTATTTGACGATCTAACTTGATTTTGATGAGATATGGGTCAAATTTCACCACATCATTAGAATCATTAAAATGATGGTTCCCATGTTCTAACTTATTGGATAATTCAACAGATTGATAGTATTGAGATAATAAATTCTTAGTTTCAACCAATTCTTTATTCAAATTATTCTTAAAATCATTTTGAAGATTTTTGATTTCTTTAATTTTGATCAAAAGATCTTTTCTTAACTCTTCTAACTTTGGAATGATTATATTATTCAATTCTTTTAAGGTTTTGGAGGAGTTATTAACGTTCTGTTGATGAAATTTAGTTAAAATTGTAGGTAAATCTTGAATACTTCCATTACCAATAGGTAAAAAGAATCTATTAATCTCATCTACATCAACTTCTTTATAATTATTATTACTAGAATGATCTCTATGACTATGACCATTACTTGAACCGTGATTAACAGCTATAGATTTAGCTGATATTCCAACAGCTTGTTGTAATCTTATTTGTTGACGAACAATTTCTTCTTGAACACTGGCATATTCTCTCATATAACTTACAATATCTTTAATAATAGCTCTCCAAGCTTGAAATCTTGTAGCTAAAATCTCTGTTGGGTAATCATCAGGTGATGTGAATTGATAAGGTAAAGCAACTGATAAAGGATTACTATGATCTTTTACCGCCATTTTTCTCGAGGTTTATGAATTTGAATATATTTAGTGATTAGATGTTGATATTATTAGACTTTTCCAGTGTTTGAAAAGACTTTCCCAAGGTTTAAAAGCACAACTGGTTATTTTAAGGGTCTCAATTTAAAGTATTCAATTAATCACAGGACCTTTTGTTGATAATCCGCTTTAAATTATTCAATGGTTTGATGGGTGTATAAAGATGGTAATCAACAATTAAAAACCGATATAAAAATAATTTCAACTATCCAATCCTATTGTTTTGTTGGAAATCTTCCCTGAAATTTTTCAATTTACACTCCTGACCACTGCGACTGGGGACAGTGCGGAAACCATAATCATAGATTTTACAAGCGGCAGGAATTCGGCTAACTTTGGGGATAGAGTTTAAAGGTCAGATATTTTGCCGTCAGTTATTGTTGTTATAGTTAGATATGGAAGTGGTGGATTTATCTGATGAAAGTGATGGAGAAGTTCAGTTACTTGAAATACGTAATCAGACTAATGATCTTATAAATGAAACAAGTCATAAAATAACTAAAAAATTAGGTGACATAGAATGTCCTATATGTTTTGATGAAATAACAAACGCCACTACAACTTCTTGTGGTCATATTTTTTGTTTAGAATGTTTACAACAAAGTATATCTTCATCAACAGCTAGGGGGCAAACTAGAAGAAGGGGCGTTGGGTTATGTCCTTTATGTAGGAAACATGTTCAGTTTAAGAATAGTTTGGTGTTAAGAATGAAAATCAATAAGAAAGTTCAACCTCCAAGCCTGGATATGAATCCGGAAATGACTGAGATGACCCCTGAGATTCAGCCACCTGAGGAAAAAAGTGATGTAGCATAGAATGTAAATAGAAATAAAAGGGGCAGAGTTTGTGAGATTTCTTTAGGAGGCTTTCTCTTTAGTGGGTTTTCTCTATAGTAGGATTTTTATGGGAGAGGTTGTAGAGTTGTGGAAGATATTTGAAGTTGAAATGTGGATTTCGCAATTGGTTGCAAAAAATATGATTTTTTTAGTTGAAAGTTTATGAGTTAGAAATGTATGTATATTATCATTTGACATGAATACTTGGCATAAAACGGTTAATTAAAAGCTAATCCGAACTCATTTACTTGAAAATTGACGGATTTATCTCTAACTCCTTAGTCTTAGCTCCTACACTCCCAAAAAAGTCCCAGCACCTATTTATAACCCATAATGGTCCATCTACCATCTTAAAAACTCCCTAACATTACCCAAACATTTCCGAAAATACCCCGTCATACCTCCTATTAACTCTCACGCATTTTCGCACTGACCATTTATCCTTATGAGTTACACTGCTGTTCCTACACAACCTCCACCTTATGGAGAAAACCCCGAAGCTAGAACTGAAGGAGACAATGTTCCTGATGATTTCAAGTATTCTGTAGATGTAGCATCTTGTGAATTACCCGTTCGTCAAATGTTCATTCGTAAAGTATATTCATTATTAACCGCTCAAATCTTACTTACTGTATTAGTAGGATTTGTTATTCGTTCTAATGAATCTATTAAGAATTGGTGTTTGACAAACTTTTGGTTATTCATAGTATCTATTGTAGGATCCTTTGGATTCTTAATTGCCACTCATCTTAAAGCTAGAAGTTATCCTATCAATTTAGTATTGTTAGGAGCTTTTACTTTATGTGAAAGTTATGGAATTGGATTATCTTGTTCATTGGTTGAATCAGAAATCGTCCTTCAAGCATTAATGTTAACTTTGGTTGTATTCATTGGATTGACACTTTTTGCTTTCCAAAGTAAATACGATTTTAGAAGTTGGCAAAGTGCTGCATCTTTAGGTCTTTGGTTCTTAATTGGTTGGGGATTCTTATTGATTTTCTTCCCTGCATCTCCTTTTGCTAACTTAATTTATAGTGGGATTGGTGCTATTATCTTCAGTATTTATATCTTAATCGATACTCAAGAGATCATGAAATCTTGTCATTTAGATGATGAAATCCCTGCTACTTTAAAGTTATACTTGGACATTATTAACTTATTCTTATTCATCTTAAGAATACTTAATAACAGAAATGAAAATTAGAGTATTTATGGACCATTAACCTATGTATGTATGTATTGTAAGGAGTTTTATAAGTATAAACCTTCAAGATTTTCTTCAACTTTATTTTTCAAAACTCTTTCTTTGGCTTGTTTAAAATCTTCAGCAGTTACTTGCATTCTTCTTTCTCTTAAAGCTAATAACCCAGCTTCTGTACACATAGCTTTAATATCAGCTCCTGATAAATCATCTTTGGATGTAACTAATTCTTCTAAATTAACATCATCTGATAAACTCATTTTGGATGTGTGAATGGTTAAAATCTTCTTTTTGGTATTAGAATCGGGATTTTCAAATAAAATCTTTCTATCAATTCTACCTGGTCTAATTAAAGCAGGATCTAATGATTCTATTTTATTAGTAGCCATAATAACTTTAATATCTCCTCTATCATCGAAACCATCTAATTGATTTAATAATTCCAACATAGTTCTTTGAATTTCTCTTTCACCTCCTGATGATGATTCATATCTTTTACTACCTATAGCATCAATTTCATCAATAAAGACAATTGATGGTGCATGTTCAGCTGCAACTTGGAAAATTTGTCTACATAATCTTGGACCATCACCAAGATATTTTTGAATTAATTCTGATCCTACTATTCTTAAAAATGTTGCACTTGTTTGATTAGCAACTGCTTTAGCTAATAATGTTTTACCAGTACCTGGAGCTCCATATAAAATGACCCCTTTTGGAGGTTTAATTCCCATTTCTTCATATAGTTCTGGATGTGTCAAAGGTAATTCTACAGCTTCTTTAATTTCTTGAATTTGGGATTCTAATCCTCCAATATCAGCATATGATTCTGTTGGTGATTTATCTAATTTCATTACTGATACCATTGGATCGGCATCGTCTTGTAAAACTCCAACCACAGCTACAGTTTTATGGTGTAATAACACAGTACATCCTGGTTCTAATAATCCTTTATCAACGAATGACATAATAGATACATAATATTCTGATCCAGCAGTACTTGAAACGATGGCATGATCATCATCAATGATCTCTTCCAAACTTCCAACGGACATAGGGTAACCTCTTAATTCATCCAAATTTTCTCTTTCTTCGATCTGTTTGGCTTCTGTTGGTTGGAAAGCTTCTTGATTAGTGACGAATTCTTCTTCTAATAACAAGTGATCTTTAATTCTTTCCAACTTCAATAATTTCAATCTACACCTTGTACTGGGGTAAACATTGGGTAATTTGATGGCGGTATCAGGACCTTTTCTTCTTTTCTTTCCGAATTTTGACTCTACTGGTGGTTCATATTTTGGTTTTTCTTTCTTCTTATCATCTTTCTTTTTTCCGAACCCATCGCCTCCTGGCATTCCTGAAGGAGCTTGACCCTATTGGTGGTTAGTATTTGATTGGAGAGTGTGGCGTTGGACCTGGGGATCCAATTGACGGGAAGTAGATGATTGTTACATACCATTTGTGCTGATAGTTTGATCGCCACCCAATGTTTCGCACTTTTATTGAGAGTTAGTCACGTGACGAGCTTACAGTATATTTACTACACTTGATTGTACTTGTGCCTTTCCTGTGCCTTTCTTGTGGATCCTCTTATGAGTTCAGGGTTACAACTTAACTTCCTTACCGGAATGTAAAGAAAGTTTTTCCATGATCTTCTTAATATCAGCACCAATAACTCCATCTAATGGACCACCATCTTTATATAAAATAAGTGTTGGCATAGCAGAAATTCCATTGATTTTAGCAATTTCAGTTTGTTGATCAACATCTACTCTAGCAAAGGAGATTTCTGGAACTTTTTCTGATAATTTATTAATAATTGGTTCAATAGCTTTACAAGGACCACACCAAGTTGCATAGAAATCAATGAATGTTAAACCTTCACTGGCAATCAATTTTCTGTATTGATCAACACTTTCTATTTCTTGAACTTGTTTGAGTCTTGAACTTTGACTAAAAGATCTGGAAAAGTTAAAAGATCTGGCAGTGATTCTTGGATTGAACATGATTAGAAATGAGATTTTCTCACAGTGGGGATTTTGGGGTTAAGGAGTTTTGGAGTGATTGGGGTGGTGTTGGGACTGTTGGAAAGATGTTGGATGTGGTAGTTATAGGGTGAGTTGGTAAGAGGATAGGATGAAAACTGGTGGAGATAATTGAGATTGAAGATAGATTTTGCAGCTACTGGGAGGTCTGTATATTGAGCTAAAAACGGTGAATTTTGATCCAAGGAAGAGACTGTATCATCCTTGAAACACAAACAACTCATCCCCCGTCTTCAATGCCCAAATACCAAACAAACTCCCCAAAACCATCACCCCCAAATTCCCATAGTTAAGAGTCGTGCAATCAACCTCATCTCAAAATCGCATCGGAAAAAAACTTATTCACACATTATGGGTTCTAAAGTAAGATCTAAAAGATCATTGGAAACTGTAAGTGACAGTAACAAGAAGGCCAGAATCGCTCAAATTGATAGTGAAGATGAAGCCAGTGCCAGTGAAGCCAGTCAAAATGAAAGTGAAATGTCAGAAGATGAATTAGATGAAAGCGAAGATGAATTAGACCAAAGTGAAGATGAATTAGATCAAAGTGAAGAAGAAGACCAAAGTGAAGACAAAGAAAACTCAGTCGACCCTAACAAAAAGTCATCCAAAGAACAACACGCTGAACAACGTAAATTGTTAGCTGAACGTAAGTTAAAGAGAAAATCTGGAGTTCAAGTTCAAGAAATTAAGAGTTTATGGGAAAGATTAAGAGTTAATAAACCTCCTCCACCAAAGCAAGTAAGAGAAAAATTAACTAATGAAATATGGGAATTATCCAATGGAGTTATTTTGGATTTAGTTATGAAACATGATGCTTCAAGAGTTGTTCAAACTTTAGTTAAATATGCATCTAAAGAAAGAAGAGAAATTATCGTTAAATCCTTAAAAGGAAACTTCTACCAATTAGCTACTTCATCTTATGGGAAATATTTATTAATCAAATTATTACATTATGGATCTAAAGAATCTAGAAGACTAATTGTTGATGAGTTACATGGTAAATTAAGAAAGTTAATGAGACATAAAGAAGGTGCATATGTTGTTGAAGATTTATTTGTTTTATATTCTACTGGTGAACAAAGACAACAAATGATTAGAGAATTCTGGGGAGCTGAATATGCTGTTTTTAAAGATAGTGGTAAAGATAAAACTGTTTTAGATATTATTGGAGAATCAGCTGAAAAGAAACAATTAATTTTAGCTAATTTAAATGGTACTATTACTGCATCAGTTGAAAAAGGATCAACTGGATTTCAAATTTTACATGCAGCTATGAAAGAATATATTACTATTTTATCATCAGATTTAGAAGAATTTGATAAACAAATCAGAGAATTCGAAGAATTATTAGGTGAACAATTTGCTGAATTAGTTCATACATCTGAAGGTAGTGAAGTTGCTTGTTGTTTAATTGCTATGGCTAATGCTAAAGAAAGGAAAATTATAATGAAAACCTTAAAGCAACATAATAAAGATTTAATTAAGAACGAATATGGTAATTTGGTATTAATCACCCTTTTCATGACCGTTGATGATACTGTGTCATTACATAAAAATTTCGATAATGATTTATTCACACCAGAATTGTTACCAGAACTTATCCAAGGAAAATTCAGTAGAAGACCATTATTATATTTATTAAAAGGTTTAGATGGGAAATATTTCAATCCTCTTGTCAAAAAGGAATTAACTAGATATGAAACTTTAGCTTATCAAAAGACTTCAAAGAAACCGCCAAATCAAAGAAGAGATGAATTATTATCAAAAACTTTACCAAAGATTTATAAAAGTACTCTTGAAAGTTTTAAAAATGATGATAGTTCAATTGATAAAATCTTATCATCAAATATTGCTACTCAATCATTAACGGAATTAATTTTAACTCCTACGGAATTAGATTCCGTAAATGACGATTTGAGACCAAAATTAATTGATGAAATTTTTGCGGCTGTTATTAAAGGTGATGTTTTAGAAGATTTCCATTTATTAAATAAAGTGCCATTTATTTCAAGATCTATTAAATCTTTAATTCATGGCAATGAATTTCAATTTAATCAAGAGAAGAAAAAATTGATTAAAGTTGAAGGATCAGAAATTCCTGGGGTTGGTAAAGAATTTGCTTTAAGAGTTATGGATGAAATCTTAAGCAATGATAAATTACAAGATTGGTGTAGTGGACAAGGATCTTTTATAATTGTAGCTATTTATGAAGTTTTAGAAGCTTCAGGTGATAAAAAATTAAAAGAATTAACTGGTGCTATTAAGAAAATAAAGAAACAATTATCAGAAGATGAAGATAATAAAGGGGCTAAGATTTTATTAAATATCATTAATTAGGTGTAAATGATTACAATTCCATGGCTGTATCGAGATCATCGTCAAACTCTTCAAACTCTTCCTCTCCTCCATCTTCATCAAATGCTTGTTCTTGATCAAATTCAAATTCACTATCATTTTCTGAGTCCGATCTTTTTTCTTGGAATTCTTCATCTTCACTTTGTTCTGGTTCACTCTCTGGTTCACTGAATTCATCTTCAATCTCTTCATACTCTACTAATATAGCATCTTCATCAATATCTCCATCTTCTCCATACTTCTTAAACCATTGTAATTTTTCTCCACACCTAAGACATCCGTCATACCCATCGAATGAGTCTGCGGCATTAAACATAAATGCAGTACACACATAACAATATATATGACCACAGTTGGTAATATGGGGGTTGGTAATATTGGTAGAAACTGACCCTACTTTCTTTTCTCCTGCTAATAACGCTCTTTCCTTATTATAGAAACAAACTGCACATTGTGATACTGGTAAGTTAGATAACGGTGCTTGTTGTGTTTGGTCCTTCTTATATGGCAGTAAAAGTTTCTGAGACATCTTTCGTAACTTCTTTAATTGTAATAAAGGTAAGATAAATACTAAAAATTCCGTCATGACATTCCAAACCAATTGACGATTCTGGAACTCAAAGTTGACGTTATCACCATTAAACTTAAGTAAATCTGATACTATAGGCGTTAAAGAAATCCCTAAAACCCTATGAAGTAATGATGGATACCTCCCACTAATCAAGAATAATAGGAAATTGATGAGATTTAATATCTTTAGACTATTATTGACTTTTGTAAGGATAAAATCTTTGTGACGGAGAATAAATTGTTTAATAGAATTTATGATGGTGAAGTTAGATGATTCAGATTGGTCATGGGAATATAAATATGATTGGAATTTGGAGAACAAATAATCACCAATGATGAATCCCAATAATAATGATCTTTTGGTGAATCCGATTTTCTTTCCGTTCCTAAAATTGACTAACTTCAAGTTTTGAAGTGATAGACCATAGGAAGATCCATTTTTCCAGGTAGTTAAACGGAATATTATCACATTAAGTATTAAGTCCCATAACTCAGGATGACTATCATAAGTCCACCATTGATTGGTGTGGAGGTTAAATATTGATGTGAGGTTTTGTTTGAGTAAGGATAATAATTCTGAATCTAGGATGTATGCATCAAGTTGACTTACCCTGGGTGAAGGATAGGATATGGGTATCATTATCAGATGCGAAATCTGGAGAAAGAGTGAGAAATAAGTGAGGGACCTGGTCACATGATTTGGCTGCGAAGGAGTAGTTAAGGAAGGAGTTGCTTATTTGAAGAAGTGGTACTATGAAGGTGTTGGGTATAGAGAGATGGCATGAGAAGCCCTCATAAGAACCCTTACGAAAACCTTTCCTGAGAACCTCGCAAATAAAAAGTTTTTGTACACACAATAAGTTTTAAAATGGATTATCCTCCTGGTCTAGAAGAAATAGAAGAGTTTGGTAAACACATAAAGATGGGCTGGGCTGAGATCGATGATGTTGGTAATACATTAATTTTGTTTCCAGAAAAACCAGAAAAGAAAAACACTGATTACAATTACTTGGAAATGTACTTGGATGAAACTGATTATGAAGTTCTCCAGTTATCAGGAGAACTACTCACTACAGTTTTAAAGCTAAACAGAAATGCCATTGATAGAAATCTTTCCCATTTGAAACTTCCACAGTCAGTATCTCACGTGGTCTTGAAAGTGTACGACTTCCCTAGATTAGACTATTACTTTGATTATAACAGAGTGTGGAAAGAGAATACAAGAGAACAGTTCAATAAAGATGTGGGTAAGAAGTTCTACATCGAAAAAACATGTTACAAGCGGATAATAAAGTTCAATAAGCTGATTACGATAACTAGCGAGTTGGGTGAAACTCCCATAAGGGCTCCAGTAATGTACGAGCATGGAGAAGTCACTGGTTTCATTAATGATAAGATGAGCTTCTTTGGATGGTACTTAGTACTCGAATACATAGAAAAGGATGAAGTTCAAACTTTTGACTTGGGAGAAGCTGAACATCAAATCGATCTCTTAACAAAATTAGGTATTCTTCACAACAGTATGCATGAAAGAAATATCATAGTATCTAATGGGAAGTTTAGGATCATCGATTTTTCCAGTTCTAAATTGAATGACTTTAGATTTGCTTCCGATAAGGTTGATTTGAGAAGAAACTGGGATAGAATGAATTTGAGGGCTTCAGAGACTCAAAACAAAGAGCTGAATCCATTGGATTTGAGTTTGGGTATAGAATGAATTGTTTTATTTAGGTAATCAATCAATACCCAGCTCTTTTTTCTTTTGATCGAAGTAACATCGATATTGCTTAGTAGATAGATGCGTCTAACGAGCTAACCAAATGGCTGCAAAAAAAAACTGCGAAACTTCCTTTTAGTGGATTAATTGTACAATGGAAGAAACTAGACACCAATTAAAAGAACAGGTCTTGAAAGCTAAGAATTTTACTATCAGAGAAGGAATGTTTGTTCCCCCTCCGGGTGAAAAGTCTGTTAAAATCTCAGCGGAAGATAGAGTGTGTATCAAGGAAGTTATGAAAGAGATGGATTACGAGGTCTCTTACAGGTTTTTATTTTCCATACCTTATGATGTGGAAATGACTCAGAACCATTCAGCTACAACCGGGAGCTCAAGTCAGAGAACTACAACAATACCAAAGGGTTCCATGAGTAAATTGGACGCTCGTTTGAAAAAAGTTATTCCAAGATGGACAACGAAGATAGATGGTAGCTGGTTCGACGAGAAGTTTCGTCAATTGGACGAGAAGCTTCAAAGTATTTGGCCCAAATTGTGTGAATACCTCAAGAACCACAATTTGAATGCTGCTTCTGAGGAACTTAAAGAAATGGGAGTTTCAATCGATAACTTACCTGGAACTATAAATATTAAAAATGGCTGCCTCGAGGGTGTGGTGGTCGGTGTGTTCCAGCGAACTGTATATTCCATTTTGGCCAATTATTTAGCTGTATTGGATCTCGCAGGAGGACCGGTAAATACTAAGTTAGACTTAGATGGCATCGTTTATGGAGAAGATTTGACCTTTGCATTTACTGATTTAAAAGGAGAAAACATTCATCTCTTTATCCAATTCAAGAGTCATGGATTAGCGAAGTATTTGAATATTTATGGCATAGGATATGGAGAGGAGATGAATTCAATTATGAAGGAGGCTCTGAAAAATATGATTGTAACTGAAACCGATTGTTGCATTATTTCCGATCTTGAGGTATGGATCTTGGTGCAGCTTGACTTTGAAGCTGGTAGAAATAGCAACATACCTCCTAAAGAGGATAAAGAACCCGTCGCAAATATTCCCTTCAAGTATCATATTTTCCATCCGAATGATGCCATTCATACCATCCAAGCAATTATATGTTCAGTAGCTTACGATCAAAAGCTTCGAGCCAATGATCCAATTCAAAAGGCACGCGTTGAGAGGTTAAGGAATTTGATGGTTCTAGAGGATTCCGTAATACCAAGTGATGAAAAACCTGGAAGTAATATAGACCACACAGGTCCCGGCTCATCCATAGACCCATCCGGCAATTTTGGTTCAGAACATGGTACTAATCATAGTACTGATAAGCACAAGAAGGAGCGTAAGTCCAAGAAGGACTATAAGCGACGGAGATTTTTCTTTAATGAAGGAGAACTTGAAGTCCTTCAACCAGGAGGTGACTATATGACTAACGTAGTGAAAGTGAACAGAACTGCCATAGATAGATGTTTATCACATTTAAACCTCCCCCCATCAGTATCTTATGTAATCATAAAGGTTTACGACTGTTATCACACCAAGCGATTCATTAGGAGCAACGGTTTGCATATCACCTGTACAGATCATCAGGGGTCTATGAGCGAAAAGTTCAAGACGGAAATTGAGTGTTATAATCGAACCCGTCGTTACAATGTAGCCAGGGAGTCGGCAAATCATATTAGAGTTCCTAAGTTGTATGAATACGGAGAAGCAGAGATCATTGATGGTAGAGAAGTGCTCTCGTATGGTTGGCATCTAATCATAGAATATATTGAAAAGGACCAGGATCAAAGGTTTGATTATAAGGATGCAAAACGTCAAGTAAAGCTTTTAGGAAGTTTAGGTATTCAACATGGTGATATCCATCAAAGAAACATAGCTGTTACTAAAGGGAAGTTCACTCTCATTGATTTTTCCGAAGCTGAATTGGATAATATTAATCTTAGTTGGGATTTAACAAGATTGAAGTATGTTTGGGAGGAGAATCGTGAAAAGGCTCGTAAAGAAGCTGAACAAGCTGGTGAAATCTCCAAGGATTTGGATAAGGGAAATCTTTTAGCTATCGAGTAGGTTTCTAAGTATTTGTGTAGTATTAAATAAATGCTGTTTTTAAAGTTCTAACTATGATTATGTAATCAATGGCTGCGAAAAGTTAAAGTTGATGGTGGAAATGGTTAGGTAAAGTGAATTCTAAAATTGGTAGGGACTGTGGTGATATTGTTGGCCCTCACTCACTATTACAATGGTACTAGTTTCAATACTTTATCTTTGTTCCTCGGAACGTTCAACTTTTGACATTAGGGCTATTGTCCGCTATTGTTTCGAAAGAAGGTTAAGCTCGTCAATCGGTATTCGAGAACTAAGGAATCTATGCAAAATCTACTGGCTGCTCAAAGAAGTTGTTGAGCGGCGTAGTGGTGCAAGTTCAAGCAAGTTGAGAATTCTACGAGACAGATCAAAAGGCTGCGAAAAATTTAGCGGTTTGCAATGAAAGTATCTAAACGGCGGTTAAAAAAACTTATCTTGAAAGCTAAGGAATTGACTATCAGAAAGAGGCCCTTTGTTCCAAATGAGATCGGAAAGGTCATTAGACTTCTGAAGGCAGAATTGGAACGTCTTCAAAAGGTTATGAGAAGGATGCATTTTGAATCCTCTTTCAGGATTTTCTTTTCACTACCATATCTGTTAAAAGTCAAGAATAAAACAAAACCAATTTTATCAGACCAAAATGAAAGTGAAGCCAGTCCACCCCCAGATCCAAAATCTGATATAGCTCCAAAGGGGTCGGCAAGCAAAGCTGACTTATTCTTGAAAGATGTAGTTCCAGTATGGACAGGGAAGATCTCAAATAGTTGGTTTGATTCAAAGTTCAGTCAATTAGACAAGGCGCTCTCAAAAGTCTGGATAAAGTTCGGCGAATATCTTAGAAACGATAGTGACGATCCAGAGAGTGATACAGAAGCACTTGCAGCCCTTAACAATTGTAAATATAACCTTCCCGGAGTATTCAACATTGTAAAGGACTGTAAAGAGAGCGATCTAGTCGATTTGTTCAATGAGCAAGTGAATTCTGTATTGAAGACGTATTTTACTGTGTTGGAATTCGAGAAAAAATCCGACACTGTAGAGTTCAATCTACATGGTTCTTTTCACAAAGTTCGCCCTGACTTTGGTTTTTTTGACATTGAAGAAAATCTCTTTTTCTTCATGGAGATGAAACGGAACGGTTTGAGTAAATATTTGGATAAAGATGTTATAAAACATGGAGAGGAGATGAATTCAATAATGGAGCAAGTCCTGAAGTACATGGTAGCTACTAGAACTGACTGTTGCATAATCTCCGATCTTGAGGTTTCGATTTTGGTACAACTTGACTTTGGAGAAGAAAAAACCTCGAGTTTTCAAAACAGCAAAGTTGCCATCATACCCTTTAAATATCACATTTTTCGCCCAAATGATCCTATTTATACCTTCCAAGCAATCATATGCTCCGTAGCCTATGACCAAAAACTTAGAGTCAATGATCCAATTCAAAAGGCAAATGTTGAGAGGTTGGAAGCTTTGATGGTCCATAAATGTTCCCAAATTCGGTTAACAAGATCTGCTGGAAGTAGCTCAGGAAGTAACAGTCAAACCAATTATTCCAATAGTCTGGGCTTATACCTGAACTCACCCGTCCAATTACCTCCTATTGGAGAACAGGATTCTGATGCAGAAGATATGAGCGATGGTTATAATCCTAGTAACGAAAAGGAGAGCTGGAGACAGTATAAAGAGATGGATTTTGATTTAAAGGACGGAGAATTTGAGGTTCTTCAACGAGGAGGTTACTATTTGACTACAGTATTGAAATTAAATAGAGCTGCTATAGATAGAAATCTATCATATTTGAAGATTCCCTCATCAGTTTCATATGTGATATTGAAGGTCTTTGATTTGAACACGGGTGATCTTTACATTGAATACAATGAATTACGTATGAGTTATGAAAAAATCATGGAGCTATTGGAAGATAAGTTTGTAGTGGAGAAAGCATGTTATGACCTTACAAATGCCTATAATGAAGCTCGAGGTGCTGAGAAGTACCTTAGAGTTCCAAAAATGTACCAACCAGGAGGAGGTTATATTCGGAACGGAGAGAAAATGATCTCTTTTGGTTGGTTTTTGGTATTAGAGTACATAGAAAAGGATCAGGATCAAAGATTTAGTTTAGAGGAAGCAAGTAGTCAGGTAAAGGTTCTAGGAAGCTTGGGTATCCAGCACAATGATATTCATTGGAGAAACATAGCTGTTTCAAAAGGGAAGTTCAATCTCATTGATTTCTCTGAAGCAAAATTGAATGTTTTTGATCTGCAGGAGGATTTAGGAAATTTAAAAAGGGTTTGGGTAGAAAACCTGAAGCTTCAAGATACTGAAAATGGCTCCAAAAATTTTAGAAAGGGCCAAAGTAAAGGAGAACCTGAACAAGTGGAGGATATCAAGTCTTTAGGGGACTCGGATAAGGAAAATCATCCAACTTGCTGAATCTTTGAATTGGATAAAGTATATTTACGAGTTGCCTCTTTGGGAAGTCTCTAGTAAGAAGCCTACTCAGAACAAAGCAGCCATATAGAGAAAAAACATCAATTATCGTTTATTCTAAAAGATTTATCACCTCTGAAGCTAATTCGTCTACCAAAAGTGAAGATTTACGAGATTCTAATGTCATAAGGATATCTCCAACTCCATTAAATACCTTCAAATCCATAGCCATCTTGTTTGTATTCACAACCAAAGCTTTAATGATCTTTAACAAAGTCAATTGAACTACTGGATTCTTAAGGTTAATGGTCAATTTGACTATCAAGTTTTCGATGATTATCTCTTTAACAAACATTTTACCCATGGAAGGATGTAGGTTAATCAACTTCAAGTAGTTCTCTAGAGCCAGCTCTAGATTGGATACTTTATTTAACATGAACCCTGAAGTGAAACAGTCAATAGCTTTTGGAGTTATTAAGTTAAGCTTGTCGTGCTTGTACCAATGTAAGATTGAATCTAAGGAATTAGCTTGCCAGTAAGGGTCGACTAATAAGTTAAGGTAGACATCTAAGATATCAAATTTGATAAGGTTTGAACGAACATAATTATCACAATAAACCATTTCACAGATTATAGGGAGGATAAATTGTCGGAAAGGTAAGTTGATCTTAGACAAGTCTCTTAAGTAAGGTAAGATTCCAAGTTTGACTAACTCTATCTCTTTAGAATGATTTAAGTAACAATAGTTATAAAGTATAGCACTGATGATATTGATAAACTCTTTATAATGGCTAGTTGATGGGGTGTATTGTTTTATGAGTAACAGTAAGAATTCCAAGATTTCTGCTGCTTGAAGATGTTTCAATACTTCCAGGATATGAGACATGGATTTAAGGAACTTTAGCATAGTTAATTGGTGAGCCATGGGTAAAGAAGGGAAAGATTTCAATAATAATTTGAATAGATCTCCACTGGAGATATTGATTCTTACTTTGACTTCTGATTGACCAAAAGATTTGACTATGAAGATAATTTTATCAATGGTTGCTTCATATTTCTTATCTGCCTTGGTAAGACTGTTTAAAAGCACTGTGAACCAGAAAAATACTCCATAATGAGATAATTTCCTACAAATATCTGATTTGGACGTGGTTAAGTTCTTAGAAAGTATGGAATAGACTAGATCTACTGAAGTGATAGCAAATTGGGGGTTGGTATCGAAGTCTTCTTCGGCAAATTTCGATAAAACCCTTAATCCTCCACAAGAAATGAACATAATAAGACCCTTGTCACTCTTTAAGAAGAGTCTGGTGAATCTTACTACTTGAAGTTTAATAGACTCATCGAACTTGTTATTCTTGAACTTTGTCATGATAGGAATTCCTCCTAACAAGCAGAAGTTTTCAAACTGATTCAAGTTCTTCTCAAATATACAATTTAAGGTTGTAAGGGAATAGTACCATAATTTCGATAAGTTAGGGGCATTAGAAAGGTTATTCTCGTTGGAGTTTTCTAATAATTCAAAGATGGATACTGTCCCGTGATCTCTAATCAATACATCATGCAGAATAGGATATTTCTTTACCAAATGGGCGATTTTTCCGATGATTTTAATCAACGAGTTAAGCACCTCTTCATTACCATCATATGTCAAGTCAACTCTCTTGGAGAATTTGGTGATGAGGAACTCCATTTTACTTTGGATCTCAAGTTCATTGGTATCGAAGTTATCGATTTCTATGTTAGAGAAAGGATCCATATCTTCTACTAGTTCATTTGTTTCCACCTTGGATTGGCCCATTTCTTCGTTAAAATCGGTTATTTCGTCATTAAAGTCATCAGGTTCCAGGAACTTCTTTAACTTCTCTGTTTTGGTTAATGAACTTATAGCTATTATAGGGGTAACATCATTGAAATCATTCTCCCAATTCTCTTCCATCTTTTCACTATACTCATTGATAGACTTGATACTTGTAGGTGTAGGTTCTTCAGAAACAGGGTGATGAATGGTTCTGGGCTTAGTCAAATCTTGTGTCAACCATTTATGTTTAAGTAGGAGTTTGGCCAGTTTACGTAAACTAGGTTGTTTCTGGAAACATTCCAATAAGAAATCTTTAGCCATCAAGGAAATATTCTTTGGTAATGGAGGATAATCATCTGTTCCTATAGCATGTAAGGTAGCCATGGGGTTTAGTTCATGGTAAGGAGGATTGGTAGTGAATAATTCTATGGTTGTAGCACCTAAAGACCAAATATCTGATGCTGTACATAAACCTTCACCTCCTAGCACTGTTTCAGGAGCCATCCAATTAGGTGTTCCCACCACGGATTGATGTTGATTAGTTACTTTAGTAGCAACTCCAAAATCAGCCAATTTGATTTCTCCCGTTTCAGTCATCAATACATTGGCAGCCTTAACATCTCTATGAACCACCCCTTGTTCATGTAAATAGTTAAGTCCTTTCAATATCGATTTGACATATCTGATGATATCAGCTTCAGGTAATCCACATTTCATTCTTTTGTATAACTGCCTCAACGACCCACCGGAACAATATTCCAAGAAAACATTCAAAGAAGTGGAATTTTTCACAAACCCATGATACTTGACGATATTTGGATGTTTCAAAATCTTCAATAAATCGATTTCTCCCATTAATTCCTGAACATCTTGGTCTTTTTCCAATAAAATCTGTTTGATGGCCACTACTTGTTGAGTTTTCAAGTTAATTCCTCGGTAAACGGTAGCAAAGGCACCTCTTCCTACCATTTCTTCGAATTGGAAGTTCTCCAATGCATTTTTCAGTCTGGTTCCTGGTCTTTTCTCTACTCTTTGGGCTGGGGTTAAAGATACTTTAACTGAGGTCGTTCGTTGGTTTCTGTGTCTGGGAGTTGATTCTGTGGGTGTTACCACCGTGATATTTTCTTTAACACTTCTGGTTTTCGGTAGTATGATCTTGTTAGGAGTATTGAAACCTTTCATTCTGGTTGGTGGTCTTAATGGTAAGTTCTCATCGTTCTTACTTTCCATCTCTTGGTGTTCAGCAATGGGGTAAATCTGGTTATAATGACTGGCTATGCTTCCATTGGCCTTGATATCCTCCAAATGCTTGATATCCTGAAGTTTATCTTGAATTTGTTTCACAAATGGAGATTCTTCTACTCCAGACTTATATACTGAGATACCTGAAATATGGGAGAATTTGGAGTAAGAAAGGTCCAAATCTTCAGTATCTTCGATATCAAAGTTCAGATCCTTCTCTGTGTCTCGATATCTCCCTAGTGTCTTCTCTTTAACACTATCTACACTCATTTCATTACCACAGATGTTTGTTTACAGATCGCGAATTTGGCTGCAACAGTTCCGCGCAGACCAATGGGACATGCAATGGGGGCTACAAGGTGAGAGACTCGAAGAAGGCAAACTGTACGTACATTCAAATAAAGCTGGAGTGTAACGGCTAGTTCAAACAGGGACAGGGTCAGACAATTTGGTCACTAACTTACCGTTCTTTTTCTCACCATTGAATAACTTATTGAACACTACTGGAATTTGATTAACTGCATCAGATTCTCTTGTTAAGTCAACTAACTCGGTTTGAGAGCTATCAACTTTAATGTATCCTCGTTTAATGTACCACCACATCCATAAAGTGGCCTTAAAGAAATCTTTAAAGTAATCCAGAAGAACGAATCCTTGAACATGTAATCTTCTCATGGTGATACAACCCCAGTTCTGGACTCCAGAGTCTGTGGTATTATAACTTGATACTGATCCACAAGCTATAATAGTTCCATGTCTTCTGACCAAAAGCATCATATCGTCCAAAATCTTACCACCAACTCCGTCGAAGAATACATCACATTCTTCACCATCTAAAGCTTTGGTCATATTATGTACAAAATCACCATCTTTATAATCCACACATTCATCAGCGCCTAAGGATTTTACATAGTCACACTTGGCTTTACCACCAGCAATACCAATGACTTTTTTAGCACCTATGATTTTCTTAGCTATTTGGATAGTCATGGATCCTGTAGCTCCCGAGGCTCCAGAAACCACAAGAACATCGGATTTTTTCAACTTTGCTACTTCAAATAATCCAAAATATGCAGCTAATCCAGTACCTCCTACAGTATCAAGATAGTCAGTAAAGGAAAATCCAAGAGAGTTCATAATCTTTGAACCCATCATTGATGAAAGAACAACAGTATCACCCCATTTACTCATAGTGGGCACTAAATCTCCTGGTGTGTAATTGGCATTATTGGACTTCAATACTTGTACCACAGAGTAACATTGCATTGGTTCACCAGCTTTAATAGGAGGAATATAGACCGCTGCTTCTGGAATATCTTTCTGGATCCAAACCCTTTGTACAGGATCATTGGAAATGTATAAGTTCTTTACCAAAACTTCACCTGGAGCCAAGTCCACTGGTTGTTTAATGATCTCAAAAGTTGAATCAGGTGATCCAAGGTCAGTATTCATAGGTCCATCAGGACTATTCTTAACGAAGATAGTTGAAGTATGTGTTGGGATAGTCATTTTATCACTAATGCTTCAAAATAAAGAGATTTGACTGCTCTTTTATAGTTGAAATACACGGTTCCGTTACTTACGGTACATGATTGTATATCCTCCATATTGGAGTTCCAAAGCTTCCATTTCAAGCATTAAACCACCATAATAGTGAACTTTTACGAGATTTGAGTGTATCGGCCGATACTGATTTTCGGAAATCGACTAATGGGGTAAGTGTCAGAAATCCACGGAACTTTGTGGTTTTTTTTTCTTCCGCTCTTCAGAGACAAGCTTTGGAAACAGCCTCTAGAAACAGGCTTCAGAGGCACTAGACTGAAGACTAAAACGAATATCTACATTAAATTAAAAACATTTTCTTAAGAATCAGCTAACTTGGTGAGTAATTTACCACCTTTCTTTTGTCCTGTGAATAATCTGTTCCAGATAACTGGGATTTTTTCAACAGCTTGATTATCTCTTGTTAAATCAACCAAATCGATCAATTTAGGATTGATTTTTCCTCTTTTAACCCACCAGGAAATCCATAAAACAGCTTTAACAGCACCCTTGATATAATCATCAAGAACGAACCCTCTGATATGTAAACTTCTAGAAGTAATTAAATCCCAATTGTAGATATTGGTCTTTTCAGGGTCGTTGTAACCAGAAACTGAACCTCCAGCAATGATAGTACCATTCTTTTTGGTTAATAAGAACATTTGTTCTAAGATTTCTCCACCAATACCATCGAAGTAAACATCACATTCACCATCTTTTCCTAAAGCTTTCTTCATTTTTTCAGCAAAGTTAGGGTCCTTATAATCTACACAAGCATCAGCACCAAGGGATTTGACGACAAAATCACATTTAGATTTACCACCAGCAATACCAATAACTTTTCTGGCACCAATGACTTTTTTAGCAAGTTGAACAATAACTGAACCAGTGGCCCCAGCAGCTCCTCCAACAACTAAAACGTGTTCTTTCTTTAACTTATAAGCATTGAAGATGGAGAAATAAGCATATAACCCAGTGCCACCAATAGTATCAACATATGAAGTTAATGGTAAACCAAGAGCTCCAATAACACCGGTTTCAACATGTTTACTTGGAATAATAGCATAATCACCCCAATGGGAAGTACAAGCAATCAAATCACCTACCTTAACCTTAGGATCTTTAGATTTCAAAACTTTAGCTACAGCATGACAGATCATTGGAGTACCTTCTTTAACATGATCTTCTTCAAATGCACCTGTAGAAATGTCTTTTCTTATATAGATTCTTTGATCAGCATCATTGGCAAGGTAAAGATTCTTAACTAAAAGTTCATCAGCTTTCAATTCTCTAATAGTTTCTTTAATCATTTTGAAGGTAGAATCAGGTAAACCAAAATCGGTTTTAACTTCTCCTTCTGGACTCTTGTTGAGATAAATAGTTGTCATATAAGATGGAATTGAACTCATTTTTGATATTACTGATTAAATTAGGTTTTTATTAGATTGAATAATGATTATTCTGGCCATTAAGTTAGATTTTATAGGTTTTCAGGTTTATACGTCAAAATCACTTTGACAGTTTAAACATCGTATTCCATTGCTTATATAATCGAAGTTAAGGTATGGTGGCTTATAATTAATCTGTTTATCAGCTTCCATTTGGTGTTAACTATGGTAATAGAACATCAACTTTGGTGCTTACGTAATCGAAGATAAAGTTTTCCGAAGAACAAATCCGTTTCCGTCTGCACGATTTCTTAAATATAGTAAAACCGAGATATTTATAGCAGTAACGATGACTTGGGGAGTTAACAAGGGAGATAAGATTAGTAATCCTACGGAATAGTTCCTGAAACATGTATAGGATGATTAATACGTTGTCTAAAATGAGTATTGGGATATGAGCCATGACCAAATTGACATATTTCGACTAAGTGGGAACACGGAATCCATGGAGACGGGAGATAGTTGGCTTAAAGGGAAAGCCTAGATTGATAAGGGTTCAGCCTTTAACCATGCGGAAGCGGAGATGATAATTTCATATAATTTAAGACTTTTTTCGAGAGTTCTTTGAACTTAGTGTGTATTGATTTATTGTGGGTCAGCTAATTTGGTTACTAACTTACCATTCTTCTTTTGTCCATTGAATAATTTATTTAATACCACAGGGAGTTTTTCCAAAGAATTTTTATCATCAGATAAATCATCAATCTCCAAATTACTAGGATCATATTTGATATATCCCCTTTTAAGCCACCAGGTCAACCATAATACTGCACTCATGGCCTTATGAAGATAATCTATAACAATAAAGCCCTTGACATTCAATCTTCTGGTAGTTATTAATCCCCAAGTACGAATAGCTAATTTATCTTGATCATTATAACCAGATACTGAACCACAAGCAATGATGGTACCATGTTTCTTAGTTAAAAGCATCATTTGTTCCAAGATTTCACCCCCAACACCATCAAAAAACACATCACATTCTTTATCTTCACCTAAAGCTTTCTTCATATCACCAGCGAAATCTTTAGAACGATAATCAACACATTCATCAGCACCTAAAGATTTAACGAAATTACATTTAGCTTCACCTCCAGCAATACCAATAACTTTTCTAGCACCAATAACTTTCTTAGCAAGTTGTACAACCATTGAACCAGTTGCTCCTGCAGCTCCTGAAACCACCAATACATCAGATTTTTTCAATTTATGAACTTCGAACATACTGAAGTAAGCAGTCAATCCAGTACCTCCTACAATATCAACATAAGCGGATAATGGATAACCTAAGAATTTGTAAATCTTAGCATTGGAATAACTTGAAGGAATAATAACATTATCACCCCAATAAGTTAAAGATGATAAAAGATCACCTTGCTTGAACTTAGGATCATTGGATTTCAACACTTGAACGACAGCATAAGCTTTCATAGGATCACCTGCTCTAATTGGTTCCACATATAAAGCTTCTTCTGGAATATCTTTTGCAATCCAAACTCTTTGTGTGGGGTCGTTCGATAAGTACAAATTTCTGACTAAAAGCTCACCTTGCTTTAATTCACGAAGTGGTTCAACTTTCATTTCAAAGGTTGATTCTGGTGTACCGAATTTGGTAACCATTTCAGCATCAGGACTGTTTTTAACATGGATAGTTGTTGTGTTAGGAGGAATAGTTAAGCTCATATTAAAGTAGTTATCCTAATAGCAATGTCATCGGACTTTATATCACATTAATGCTCGATTATGTAATCGAAGAAAACATTTTTCCTTGCGCTTACAAAATCTCGAAGCATGAGATTTTGGCAGTTGAACAATAGAAAGGGTTGTTTATGAACCAGATAAGTATGACGATGGATATTCAAGAGGAGAGGGAGGAGAGGCTCGGTTAAAAGAAGTTTGCCACTACCGAAAAGAACAGTATGGAAAGGAAGAGTATTGAAACGGAAATGTGGGAAAGGAAGTGTGGAAAATAGGGTGGAGAAGGAAGAGTGTGGGCAAGAGTATAAAAAAGAGTAAGGAGTAAACGTAAATGTACATTAGTCAGTTTAATGGGTTGGATCAGCTAATTTAGTTAATAATTTACCAGCTTTCTTTTCACCATTGAATAATTTGTTATAGATGGTTGGTAATTTTTTAAGAGGTTCTGATTCTTTTGTAAGATCTTCTAAGTGAAGGGTTTGATCAACTCTGATTTTACCAGCTTTAACACCACCAACAATAGCTTGGATAGCTTTTTGAGCTTCACCTAAGTAATCAGTGACAAGGAAACCTTTAACAGTTAATCTTCTGGTAATAATATGACCCCAGTTTTTAACCCATAATTTAGAGCTATCATTATAACCAGCAATGGCACCACATGCAACAACAACACCGGATTTTCTCTTGATGAATGAGAACATTTGATCTAAAATTTCTCCACCAACACCATCAAAGTAAACATCACATTCTTCATCTTCACCTAAAGCTTTTTTCATATCACCGGAGAAATCTGATGATCTGTAATCAACACATTCATCAGCACCAATGGATTTAACGAAATCACATTTTTCTTTACCACCAGCAACACCAATGATCTTCTTGGCACCAATGAGATGTTTGGCGATTTGAACAACCATGGCACCAGTGGCACCAGCAGCTCCTGAAACAACTAAAACATCTTCTTTCTTTAATTGAGCAACTTCATATAATCCAAAATAAGCAGTTAATCCAGTACCACCAACCCAATCAACATAAGCAGTTAATGGTAATGGAACTGATTTATCAACTTTAATGGATAAAAATGAAGCTGGCACAACAACATTATCACCCCAGTAAGTAGTACCCATGTAAATATCACCAACTTTGTGACCTTCGGATTTAGATTCTAAGACTTCAACTAATCCATAAGATCTCATGATATCATTGACACCAATTGGTTCTACATACATAGCTTCTCTATTAGGGTTTTTAGTAATCCAACCTCTTTGAGTAGGATCATTGGATAAGTATAAATTCTTAACTAAAAGTTGACCATCTTGTAATTCCCCAATTTCTTTTTCAACTACTTTGAAAGTTGATTCTGGTTGATCAAAAGTGGCATTAATTTCGTAAGTTGGAGGTTCGTTAACGGCAACTAAGTTGCTTTTAGTAGGTAAACTCATTATGTTGGAAGAAAAAATCTAAACGTGGAAAATAACTGGGGGATTAAACAATTTATATCCGTGATCAGTGAGGCAGATTTCCATCGCAACTTCCAGAAATTCACATTTTACAGCCGATCTAACGCACATTTGCCATTAACGGTTATTTTTTACTATGGGCCTTTCATGTACGGTGAAAACAATTGATTACTAATATGGAGGTACGCTTCTAAAATTAAGAGGTAAATGATTCCCTCCGATGAGATTGACTGCAGATAAATTAAGGTTCCGGTGAAACTTTTGGGGTTTTTCCGTCTCTTTGCAGGTTTTACTAGCCTTTCTAACGGTATAGTTGATTCTGATTACATAAATTACTATTTGCTCGAGAATCTCTGTAGTTCTTACATTTTCCATGAGAAATCATTTTATTGCCGATCTTTGAGATGATCTGATTAAGCGCATTTTGCGTGAAATTTTTCGTCCAATGCATTATTTTTGCAGACGATGCAGAAAGTTTGACATTCAATAACAGGCTTATACATTAACTCTATTTTACATTTTTATTCATTAGCTTTAAAACTTTCACGATTCCAACTTAATAAGTTAACATCTCCAGTCTTTCTTGGTTTAATAAGGTTAATTATTAATAAAGCAATAGCTAAAAGTAAACAACATCCTCCACCTGCAATCCAACTGTAACCTAAGAAATAGTTCTTACCTCCCATAACTGATCTTTGTGAGATATAGATATATTTACCTCCTTTAAATGGTAAAACAGGGAAATGTAATCCAACATCAATTTGATAAGTACCAGCAGGTAATTCATCATCATCATTACGTAAAGCTAACTTGTTAAAAGTTGGTAATCCAGCTGGATGCATCCAATTTTGGAATTCTTCCCAAGTTTCAACATTTGGCATATTATCTTTTGTATAACCATTTGGATATTTCTTATACCAATTTGGTGGAGGAACAACTTCATCAGGAGAATATTTGGTCTTTTTGAATCTATTAGCATCACTCTTCCAAGCAATACCTTTATTGGTCATTTTATAATCATCTGAAGTACCATTAACACCTGTTAAAGTACTGGAAAATGTATCATTGAATAAACTGTTGGCAATCAAACCACATGGATAAATGATTTTCCCATCTTCATTGAATGACATTGGTTGACAGTTTTGTCCTGCATTATTCTTAACAGTATCTTTACTAGCACGATTACCAATGATTTGTTCTTCACTATATGAAATAACATATCTACGATGATTAGCATGGAATTTTTCAAGTCTATAAAATAAATAAATTGGAGCTTTTAATCCTTCAGCTAAATTAAATTGAATTTGACAAACATTTCTTTCATCTTCGAATTCTTGATCTTCATCAGTAGTTAATTTCCATTGAGGTTTGGCCCAATCTTTATTCTTTAAATTGTATTGTAAATATTCATCAGGAATCTCGGTAAAAGTATTTTTATTGGCTAATAATTCACAATGGCTATAATCTATGGCGAAGTCTTCAATTCTATGAGATGCTAACCACATACCAACACCTAATGGTATGAAGATAACGGCAATTGCCAATAATAATGGAATGACCATCTTGGCTGTGAATACTGGATTATAAGCTTTTAATCTTTGTTGTCTGAAAGCATTATTACCAGGTTTTCTGGATTTTTCCGGAGGTTGTTCGATAACATCATCTTCATCCGAATCACTTGAATAAGCATCATCTATATTGGCCATAGGAGGTTCTTGTTCTCCGGGATGTGATGGTTGGGTCCCGGTAGCAAATCCGCTACTGGTACCTTGATTTAATCCTGAGTTAGTATCAGAATATTTACTACTAGCTGACATTGTATAAAGTGGAAAAAAATACCTCTAATTATTCAACCTTCAAAATACTATTAAAACGTCTCTTTGAACTGTTGAACTTGATCAATGGGAACGGTAAGTATGAATGTTTTAGTGTGAAGCTTTCAATGGGGAATTTTTCACTGGAATAATTTGAAAAACTATGAAATTAGTTTAAGTCTTTATGGCCCGTTGTTCCCTGAAGTTTGAGAAGGAGTGGTTCGCGTAGTGTCTCGATGTCGTCTTAGATGCTAAATGTCGCATTTTGGCTGCAAACAACTATCAGGGTAGTAGGGGATTGGTGAAGATTGTGAAGGGTGACTTGGATTGGGTGGTTATTTTATGTTGATTACAGTGTTTCTAGGGTGATGATTATTTTAACTCTATCAAAATTCCGATATTCGGCTTTTTCCAAATTCCTCCTTTCTTACTGGAAATAGTGTCTTCAAACTTCTCCAGTATCAAAACGTACCTTCTTCTAATCCAATAAACCTTTCCCCTTCTCCATACCATCTCTCTCCACTCCAAAATCCAACCCTTCATATCTTTTCTTCTCTCCGGGTAACACCCAGAAATCGTGTACAATTCTCATTGAGCGAAAAATTTTTTTAACCATATAATGTCTGATTCAGCTGAAAACAATATTGAAATCTGGAAGATTAAGAAGTTAATCAAAGCCTTAGAATTGGCCAGAGGTAACGGTACCTCCATGATTTCATTGATCATGCCACCAAAATCACAAATTTCCTTAACTCAAAAGTTATTGACTGAAGAATACGGTACAGCTTCTAACATTAAATCTCGTGTTAACAGATTATCTGTTTTATCTGCTATTACTTCAACCCAACAAAAGTTGAAATTATATAATTCTGTTCCAAAGAATGGTTTAGTTATCTATTGTGGGGATGTTATCACTGAAGATGGTAAAGAAAAGAAATTGAATATTGATTTTGAACCTTTCAAACCTATTAATACTTCCTTATATTTATGTGATAATAAATTCCACGTTGAAGCTTTAAGTGAATTATTGGAAGATGATGATAGATTTGGTTTTATTATCATGGATGGTAATGGAGCATTATTTGGGGCCGTTACTGGTAATACTAGAGAAGTTTTACATAAATTCACCGTTGATTTACCTAAAAAGCATGGTAGAGGGGGTCAATCTGCTGTTCGTTTCAGTAGATTAAGAGAAGAAAAAAGACATAATTATGTTAGAAAAGTTGCTGAAGTTGCTGTTCAAAATTTCATTACTGCTGATAAAGTTAATGTTAAAGGTTTAATCTTAGCTGGTTCAGCTGATTTTAAAACTGAATTATCTAAATCTGATTTATTCGATTTAAGATTACAACAAAAAGTTATTAAAATCGTTGATATTTCTTATGGTGGAGAAAATGGTTTCAATCAAGCTATTGAATTATCAGCTGAAACTTTAGCTAATGTTAAATTCGTTCAAGAAAAGAAATTATTGAACGATTATTTCGATGAAATTTCTCAAGATACTGGTAAATTCTGTTATGGTATTGAAGATACTTTAAAAGCTTTAGATTTAGGAGCTTGTGAAATTGTCATTGTTTATGAAAATTTGAATATCATCCGTTATACTTTTAAGAATTCTGAAGGTGAAGAAGTTGTTGTTCATGCTAATCCAGAATTACCTGATAAATCTTATATGTTAGATAAAGCTACTGGTACCGAAATGGAAACTGTTAAAGAAGAAGTATTCTTAGAATGGTTAGCTGAAAATTATAAGAGTTTTGGTGCTAATTTAGAATTCGTTACTGATAGATCTTCTGAAGGGGCTCAATTCGTTCAAGGTTTTGGTGGTATTGGTGCCATGTTAAGATATAAAGTTAATTTCGATGCTTTAGTTGATGAATCCGATGAAGATGAATATTATGATGACGATAGTGATGATGATTTTATTTAGATAAAAAGGTTTATATAGATACATAAGATATAACTTTTTTTGTATATTAATACATTTCTTATTTTGTTCGTGCTCTTATTTTCTGGATTGCTTACCTTTAGCTTTACCCTTAGTTGGCTTGGTGACTTTGGCTTCGGTTTTAATAGGTTTGGATTTGATAGGTTTGGTCTTAGCCTTTCCTTTCAATTCTTGTAATGCATTGACGTTCTCGTGTCCCAAGATATCTTTATGAGTGTTACCAGTGACCATAATATGTGCAAGATTTTCTAATCCACTGGTTAAGTATGATCTTCTGGATAATTTTCTAATTGGTTGTGCCAATAATTGTTTTAATTCGTATCTAAGAGTCTTAGATTGATCTTTAGTCAACATGGCATTCTGTTTTCTAAGTCTTTGTTTCTTTATGATATCATCTTCAAAATCTTCCAAATCTGACATGTTTTCGATTCCTAAATCTTCGGCTGCTTGTTTCATCCAGTTATCTTCTTTCTTGGTAGAAGTGTTGGATAAAGTAGCATCAGCCAATCTTGATGACAATTCAACTCTTGGCTTAATTTGGTTTACAAGATCCATTTCAATGGGTAATAATTTCACATCATTGTACATGTTCAATTTGGATTTGGTAGGATCTTTCAGGGAACTAGCTACAAGTTTTCTTAATTTTCTTAAAGGTCCTGAAGCTTCTTGAGGTGAACAGAACATTACTGAAACCCCTTCTTTTCCTGCTCTGGCAGTTCTACCTGATCTATGAATGTATACATCAGCTGATCTAGGTAAATGATAATGAGCTACATGATCAATCTTAGGAATATCTAACCCTCTAGCAGCAACGTCTGATGCTACCAATACTGATACTTGATTTTTTTCACTAGCTTCTTTAAATCTTTCTAAAGATCTTAATCTTTGTTTTTGAATCATTGATGAATGAATGGCGAATGCTGGGATATTTAAATTGTTTAAGAACGGTACGATCTTTTTAACTGAATCAATGGAATTGGCAAATACTAAAGTAGTTCCTTTATAAAGTAATAAGAAGTAGTATAAATATAAATCTCTTTCTGTAGGTCCACATTCAACCAAAGCTTCAGTGATTTGTCCTGAAACAATTTCTTTAGGATTAGCATCAATAACTAAAGGTTTCTTATCTTTGAAGTTTAATTTTTCATTCAAAAGTTGTAAGATTTCATCATTATCAGCCAATTGGGAATTGTTCGATTTGATATTCTTATTGGCTAATTTACCGAATAATTCTCTGGCAAAAGTAGCACTGAAAACTAAGGTTTGCCATTTCCAAGTAGCTAATCCTTTAGGTCTATGCTTCTTAAATAATGATAAAATTCTTTCAAATTCATCAAAATGTCCATCTTGTAATAATCTATCAGCTTCATCTAAAACTACAATATCTGTTGATGCTAATCTGGTAAGTAAAGTTTCAGATTTCTCGATCAATTCCAAACAACGACCTGGAGTTGCAACTATGATACTTGGTCCATAATTCAAAATTCTTTCTTGTCTTTGTATAGATAATCCTCCTGTTATACTGACAATACTATGGTTATGGATTGGATAATATTTGGAGATTTTATTCAAGTGGTCCACCACTTGATGGGCTAATTCTCTGGTAGGAACGAATACTATACCTGTTGGGGGATTCACGATCTTATTCTTTTGATTTTGTTGGTAAGTTTCCAAATTGCTAACATACTTTTCTAAGATTGGGATACTATAAGCTAAGGTTTTACCTGAACCAGTGGTAGCTTTACCAATGATATCTCTTCCTTCAATAGCCAACGGTATGGATTCTTTTTGAATAGGTGTAGGGGTGGTCATGTTCAATCCTTTTAATCCTGTTAATGTGTAACTATTGAGTTTAAGACTATCCCATTGAGGTAAATGTACATTGTCATCAGGTAATTTGATATCAATGAAGGCGTTTGCTTTCAACTCTTCTTCAGATTCTTCTTTGTCTTCGTCTTTTTCTTCTTCCTCGTCTTGATCATCTTGATCTAAAACATTTTCAGTATCTACTGGTCCTTCTTCGGCATCATCGAATCCTGTGAACTCTTCTTCTTCTTCAATCTCAATATCTTCCTCCTTCTTTTCGTCCTCTTTTAATTTACTTTGATCTCTGACTTTAAATTGTGCTTGGCCATCGATAATCTCGACATCAACACCCTCAATCTCTTCTAATCCGAAGAAACCTTCATAACTCTCTAAATTATCAGGTATTTCAACAGGTTTCCAATTCAAGACATCAGCTTTAACAACTTTAGATCCTTGTAAAAGTTGTTTCTTTAAAGACATGGGTTTGTTTGATTTTGGTTTGAAGTTTTTCTTACCTTTGAATGATTTTTTACCGTTGAATGGCTTCTTTCCATTGGGTTTCTTGCCTTTAAAAGGCTTCTTGTTCTGTGTCTTCTCCATACTCATCTCAAAATTTTTCGCGATGTTGCAGCATTTAGCTGCAAAAAGTGATTAGGAGTTTGGTGAGAATCAGGTGGACACTAACATTTTAAAGAGCTGGAGATGTAAGATGTGGATATATTCGGCATTATTCTGATACGATATCAGTTGAGTGTATAGGAGTTGCAAACTCACAAAGATCAATTTCCTCTCTCTCCATCTCTTCCAAAATCTCATCACCCTGATTTACTCTTCTACACTGATATTTCGACTCAAGGGTTGTTCTATAACTCCCTTCCTTTGGTTATATCCACCTCTAGCTGTATCCACCTTCTAAATCACCTCATATCCCCTTGAAAACACTCATCTCTGATCCTTATCAGATTTAGCCGCAGCGGAATATGGAAAATCTGGCCGATAACCTTCAGATCCTTAAGAACTCCCAACCTCTTACACCCTATATCACCAGCTGAACCGGATCACACAACCGTATCTTTGCCACATATGAATGCTCTCAATTACCTACCAACCCTTTAAACTCAATTACATAATCCAAATCAAACCATATCTACCGCGCCTTTGCCTTATCGGCTTTGATAACCATGAACAAAAGTCAAGTTATAACTTCGTTGGCCATCAGCAACGTCTTCTTGGTATCATTGTTATATCTCAGTAACTACTGGCACCTCCATTGGCCAGGTAAGACCATTCCTCGTGGTCAAATTAATTTCGAAAACGAGTACGTAAATCCATTTCAAATCTATGAAGATTATCCCATAGATTTGGTGAATGCTTCAGCTATTTTCAATACTGTCCACGGAGCTTTGAAACAAAAGGATGCAAATTTGAATCCCGTAGGTGTTTCTTTCATCCCAGCTTATATTCCTCCAAATACCAGATTCTATCATTCAACTGGTCTGCCTGAAATTCCTGAACTGTTTGAATGGATTGCAATGGAATATGAATTCAGTTATGCTTTTGCTCAATTCCAAAAACCTCCAAACGGAACACATCCTCCATTTCCTAAGAAACCTCCTCCAGGAGCTCCCCCTCCTTTTGCTAAAAAGCCTCCTCCATCTGATACAAGTGATAAACTTAAATTTCTTCCTTTCTTTGATAATGCTTATTTGTATAGTTTTAGAACCACCAGAGCCCTTGACAAAGTCATTTTGTTGGACGGTGCATCAGCTGCTAAGTACTCTCCATTAATGGACCAACAAATGATTCTTAGTAGACAGGAAAATACTAGTGCACCTGTCAATGAAAGAATAGCAGCTGAGAAGATATGTAATTGGGGTCAAAGTTTCGGTTTACAAGGTATCATCAGATTAGAAATTGGATTTGAAATCATCATATGTGATTTCCAAAGAGATCTTGAATTAATTTCCAATGTCACTTTGGATACAGTTATTGATACTTTATCTCTACCTTCAGGTAGTGATGAGTCCGCTCCCTTGATTAACAAATTCTCCGCTCAAGATTCATTTGAAAACCTTAGGATGTCTTCTTATGTCAATAATGGTGACAGAAGGATCAAGCTTGATCTTTCTAAGATGGTCACACCTTTAAATAAAACCTACATAGACCCAAATCCGTTTGCAAGAAACATCAGCTACATAGATAATGACTTAAAGGAAGACATAATCAGTGAATTGGAAACTTTCTATACCACCACCAAAGTTGATCCTTATGAAACCACTGATTGGCAAGTAGTTACTGGCTTAATAGAGAACAAATTTGGTCCTTTGTTTGATTCCATAAACAAGACATTCACTTATTTCAATGGATCTCATAGCTCGTTACAAGTCTTGGGAGAGAACTTATTGACCTTAACCTTTAATTTCCAAAGAAGATACAATGATATGCGTCATTATGATGATAGACAAGAATACGCATTCAATAGTAGTATCTTAGACTATGTTCATCATACCTATCCCTTACAACATAATGATATTCTCATCTATTCATCCATCTTTAAAGTCCAGTATGAGATATCTACCATGATGTTTGATATTTATAATTTGGGAAGAGACATCGTCGATAATGTCTCGGACATTGATGTTCTCAAACAAAGAGTTACCACAAAGCAAAAGAAGTTGATAGATTTCTTAAACGTTTTAAGATGGTCGATATTCGTTGATTGTACTGAAAAATGTGGGCTTAACTCTGTGTGTTACGTTCCAACCTGGGGACCAAGTCCTTTCGGATGGGGACAAAGAAATGAGAAGTTCTTTGATAACATTGATGGAGTTTACTCTATCTCTAAGAACTTACAGTGTGTAGATTTTGACGATATCTTATCTCTTCGTCATAGATGGTGAATATATTTACGAGAATTTCGTAAGCTCGTGGTAAAGTTCGCGATTTACACCAAAAATCTGGGGAACCATGAACAAATTGACAGAAAAAGAGATTCAGGAATTGCCTTTGAACGTACAATATTCCTTGATAGATGATAACACCTTAGGTGAAATATGCATCGATAAAATATGTGAGAAAGTTTATATTGGAGATGTTCCGTATTGTTGGGAAACTTCCACCAATTCAAACCCTCAAATACCTAAAGGTCAATGGTACAAGGTTTTTAAAACATATACCCAATTTAAGGAGTTTGTGGATTCACATATAAATTACCATCCACAAAAGATTTATTTCCAGAAAGCCAAAGATTTCAATGAGTTCAAAATTCAAGATAAACCGCTTTTAAAGAAGTTCAAGACTATCGAGGTCAATGATTCAGTGGATGCAGATGATTTGAATGTGACATTGATGAAGGTAGAAGAATTGATGGGTCCATTACCAAAGACATTGAAGAGTTTAGAAGTAGCTTCATATTATAACCAACCATTACCCTCAGATCTCGAACATTTGACAGGGATGCTTCCTCCAAATTACCAGGATCTCAAGAACTTACAAACTTTGAATTTGATAGCTTACGAGGGTCATGACTTGAGAACTTTGAAGAATTTGAAATCTTTAGAATTGACCATTCTTGCTGATTTTAAAGACTTTAGTTTATTTCCTTCTAACCTACAAAGTCTCAAGTTAGTGTGTGACAGATGTGACTTATCTAATATTGAAGTTCTCAAGAACTTAGAAAACCTAACAATACTGTGTTTTACTCTCTCTGGAGTAGCTAAGTTCCCTTTTAGTCTAAAAACAATCGGCCTACTTAATTCCGAATCTTTGGATACTTATGAATTATTTGAAACTAAAGGTTGGAAGTTTCCTGATAGTTTAAAAACTTTACATTGTGATTTTGAGATACCAGGACTTTACAAACTTATTCCAAATGTTAAACAATTTGTAACTGCCAATTATTTGGAAGATTGCTACAAATTGAATTCGAAAGAATTAGAAATCAACCCTGGTTTCGAGTTCGTTCAATTAGATAGTCCTAAGTTCAATCCAGGAATAAAGAAGTTGGTTTTTGCGGGGAATGTTGAGTATAATACTTTGGACTTGAGTAATCATGAGTTGGACCTTTTAGCTATTGATAGTAATTCTGTGGTGCATGATTTTGTACCTCCTAAATCTGTAAAACAATTGGATTGTTTGATAAACACCAATGGCTCAATAGATATACTGAATGTAGAGAGACTTAGATGTTCACCAGCATCAGTTGCCCATTATAAGAGTGTCGAATCTGTTGATACATTGGAATCAGCGGTTTTGATTCAATATGAAATCACAGAATCAATGAAGTTTCCTCCAAATCTCACAAGACTTTCGTTATTCGAATGTTTATGGGATATCATGCCTGAATTTAATGACAAATTACAGATATTATATATCAGTTGCATAATTCCTTCTTATGAACCAGGAAGATTCCCCAAATCTTTGATTCTGTTGAACTTGAGGTTCCTCATCGAAGATCCTGAGAAAGCAGCCACATCATCTCTTATAATAGAGGAAGACTTTAGTGATTATAAACATTTGGAAGTTTTGTGCATTGAAGGAGATGTTGAAATAAAGAAGTTAAAGCTTCCTAAGAATTTAAAGGTTTTAAACCTCGAAAGAGCTAAAAAGTGGGATCATAAAAACCTTGAAAATGCTCCTGAATCGCTGGTCTTCGACGACTTTCCATTTCCATATGCTAGTTTAGATTTCTAATATATTTTTATGTATCTATGTATCACGATGTAAATGAACAGCACTTGCTTGATTAGTAGAGAAAACCAAAGTTTCAGCCATAACAGTCTTTTGTTTTCTGGTAATAGCGAAAACAATGAATTCAGCAATATCTTCAGCATATAATGGTTCAGTACCAGCATAAACTTGTTTAGCTTTTTCTAAATCACCTTTGAATCTAACATTGGAAAATTCAGTTTCAACATTACCAGGATCAATTTCAATGACTCTAATCTTAGTGGAGATCAATTCTTTTCTTAAAACATGAGAAAATGATTTAACACTGGCTTTAGTAGGACAATAAATACCACCACCTGGATATGGATCTCTACCAGCAATTGAACCAAGATTAATGATATCACCGGAGTTTTTAGCTTTCATGATTGGTAAAACAGCTTGAGTTAAACTGATTAATCCCAAAACATTGGTTTGGAACATAGTAACCATATCTGATTCTAAAATAGTTCCAACTGGATCTCTTCCTAAAGCTAAACCAGCATTGTTAATTAAAACGTCAATATCAGCAAAGTCCTTTGGAAGACCTTCAATGAAAGGTTTGATGGTTTCTAATTTGGAAACATCCAATTCAATTGGTAAAACTTCAATATCAGAATATTGAGCTTTTAAATCAGTGGACAATTTATCTAACTTTTCTTTTCTTCTGGCAGTTAAAATTAATTTGATTTTTCCATTGGTGGTGGCAGCTATTTCTCTGGCAGTAGCTTCACCAATACCAGCAGAGGCACCAGTGATCAATACAACCTTGTTAGCAAGTCTTTCAGCAGCTTTAGATCCGTAGGACATGTTGAAAAATTCTTATCGCGAACCGAATCCCTTATCTGCGAAACTTTGAGTCAGAAGCCGGTGAAGAAGGATAGTTCTGTGGTTTGCTTGAGACGCTACATTGGTCTATTGCGTGGTACGTACATTTGCTCTGATTTGGTGTGTCTCTTCTGGGAGAACAATTGAATTTGGAGTGGGTGGCAACTTAGTATAGGAGCCGCAGAATAGACACATTGAACGGATGAATGCATTGATCCCGTACTTCGGCGGAAAGTAAAGAAATTCGGATGGACGACAATAAATGGTGTAAATTCTTACTAGGTATGATACTCTTAGATCCACAATTTTCACACTAACACATCCATGGTTCCACAGATTTTCCTCCTACTGAATTTTCCCCAACTCTTCACCACTCAATTAATTTGGTTCTTACATTGGAAAACAAACGTATGTAGCAGTAGCAGCATCTGATCTTCTACTAAGCTCCAGTCAGGTTCCATATTGGACATAAGTGTGACTTGAAAGCCAAGCATAACGCGGACGGAGTATAAAGGTACCGCATTTTTGTAGGTGGACTTCCAAAAAGCATATTGAGCGGCGAGAACATGGCTTAGCTTAGATCAATGTTACACACTTCCCAGTACCAACCGTTCACTATCCGTATGTTAATCAAGAAACAAGTCAAAAACTCTCTTCTCTAGATGAGAAATAGGTCCAAAGAACTAACGGTTCAAGAAAACCTGGGACGGGCTGCTTTTGTAATTCCGATGAAGCGCTCACTATTTGCGCCGCCTCCGTACTCAGTATAAAAACACTTACCAAGGACTTTGGAATGTAGCTAAGTTAATTATGAAGTCTTATTTAGTCACAGGTGCTAACAGAGGAATTGGTCTTGGTTTGGTCAAAGAAATTTTACAAACTGAAACCAATCGAGTTTTCGCTACCGTAAGAAATCTCGATAGTGTAGCTGATTTGAAAGCTATTGGATCAAATAGACTTCAAATTGTACAATGTGATATTTCCTCTGAAGATTCCATTGACTCTTGTTTTGAAGAAATCTCCAAACTCACAGGATCAATCGATGTTGCTATTTTGAGTGCTGCTATCATGGAAGGTGATGGTATTGGTCCATTACAATTGACAGAATCTAAAGAAACATGGGAGAATTTCAAGAAACAATCACATGAAGCTTATGAAACTAACTCCTTGAAACAAATTTACTTTGCAAATAAGGTTATTCCATTAATTGAAAAGTCTCAAGAGAAAAAATTAATTTTTGTTTCAACAGGTCTTGCTTCTTATGATTTCACTCGTAGAGCTAAAATTCCAACCAATGCAGCCTATAGTATGTCCAAAGCAGCACTTACCTTGGTGGCTATAAAATATTCTGTTCAATTGAAAGATAAAGGGATCGCTGTCTTAGCTATCTGTCCAGGAATGGTTAATTCCAGAAATCTTACTCCAGAACAAATTGCTTATATTTTTGGACCTGTCATTGAACAGGCAAGAAGAATCAATCCTGATTTCGTCGGAGTTCTTTCATGTGAAGATGCTTGTAAGAAATTCCTTAAAGCTGTTGATTTCTATGGTCTCTATCATAGTGGAGAATTTATCAGTAGTAATGGTTCAACTACCGATTTTTAAGTGGATTAAGAGTAATTTTGAAATATGAAACCTTGTTCTATCTTGCTAGTCTTTGTACAGCTCTCTTTCAATGTAGTATATCGAATATATATGCCCCAGAACTGTCTTTGATGTAAAGAGTTTGTGTGACAAGCGCGGAGCGTGAGAACTCACTAAAATTTTTGAAACAAAAAAGAGCTGAAGAGATGGTTTTGAAGGTATAGAGACACTCATTCAGAGAGAATTTCGAAGAATAAAATAGGTGATGAAGGAGTCTGCTGCTAGTTCTCTGCGCATGTCACTTGCTAAACAATAGTCTGATCCGTCAATAAGAAGAAAAGAGGACAAAGAACGGAGAAGAAACAGCCTTGATCGATAATTCTCCTTCTATGGAAATGGAACAGAACATGTTGATGATGGAACTGGAAGATGATTCTGAATTAGAATAATCTGGATAATCAGAACCATTACCAGAATCGGATCCGGGAGTAGCCTCAGGATAACCTGATGTGTAGGTAATATGGTCAAGATGTGGATTTTCCACCTTCACATATACCACATAATTATTACCACTATTGAAGTATGTGGTTGGAGTAACAGGAGGTATCATTGAAGACTCTTCAAATGTCCCCCAAGGAAAAGTAACAAAAGTGTTGGTTTTAAAGTGGTGGCTGCACTAGATGTGTTTGCCCTAGATGTGTTTCCCAAGGAGGGGCAGTCAAAGGAGCTTTGATAACAATAAATGGTAATCTTTATGGAAAAATAGTGAATGTTAATAATTTTGGATTAAGAATCTATGGTTATTTTTATGCAAAAATGTCGGGTTATTACACGTTTATAAATAATGCTGATGATGATGCATATGGTATTTATCTTGCTAGGGGTGATAATTTGATTGTTGTGGTCAACTTCCAGTTATTACTGGTTCAACTACACCTTTTGTATTTATTAATACTGTTGATAGATACGCAATTTACTTGGGTGCAGGTTATGTGCCTTTGAAGATTGTATATGTGAATTACAGAGGAAATAGTGCTTTCAAATTCACTGTGGTACAACCTGATGGTTCAATAGTTACTACAGATAACCTTCCAGGAGTTACACCAAGACCAGATTCTGTTTGTGTTATTGCAAGTACCACAGTCACTTCAACCTGGGGTGAGACTTTTGGTAAAACCTATACTGCTCCAATCACTAAAGCTGGTAGAGCCACAGAGACTGTGGTCGTTGAAGTTCCATCATTTTCCGTCCTCACTTCTGGTTCAGTATCAACTAAATATACTACTACCCTCACTACTGGTCCAGAAACAGTCACTGAAGTAGTTACAGTTGTCCCAACTCCAAGTACTACAATCAGCACTGTTACTTCTGGTTCAGACTCAACTACCTATACTACTGTCTATACTACTGATTTCAAAACAGTCACTGAAGTGGTTACTGTTGTCCCAACTCCAAATATCCCAACTACCGTCATTCCAAGTATTTCTGCAACTACCTATTTGACTACCATCACTACAGGTGATGTACCATCAACTGAATTAATTGCTGTCAGTGCTATATCAACTACAGAAACTGGAACTACTACCATTGTAGGTACTAATGCAGATACCTACTTGACTACTATCACTTCTGGTTCCCTTACTACAACTGAATATGTCGTAGTGGCTCCAGCTTTAAATCTTCCAACTAGTACCATCACTTCTGGTACAGTATCAACTGAATATACTACCAATATCACTACTGGTTCAGAACCATTTGCTGAAGTGATTACAGTTGCTCCAACTTCAGAACTTTCAACTAGTACTTCTTGTTCAGAATCTTCTGGTTCAGAAACTTCTAGTTCCGAATCTACTGGTTCAGAAACTTCTAGTTCAGAATCAGCTACAATTGTTACTTCTGATTCAGTATCGACTGAATACACTACTACCTACACTGCCGGATCAGTTACAGTTACCCAAGTAATTACAGTTGTACCCACTCCTGAACTTTGAACTAGCAGTACCACTTCTGGTTCAGTATCTTCTGCTTCAGTATCTTCTGGTTCAGTACCAGCTACCATTATTACTTCTGGTTCAGTATCAACTGAATTCACTACTACATACACTGACGGATCAGTTACAGTCACTGAAGTGATAACAGTTGCTCCAACTCCAGAACTTTCAAGTACCGTCACTTCTAGTTTAGTATCTTCTGGTTCAGAATCAACTGGATCCACTTCCTTAATTACTTCGGGTTCAGTTTCGGATATTTCATCTGGTGACATAAGTACTGTTTCGACTGCTTCTACTGATTCCACTGCTTCTAATGGTTTTAATGGTTCTAATGGTTCCACTGCTTCTACAGGTTCTACTGGTTCTACTGGCTCAGTCTCAGGTATTCCAACCAGTGCCACCACTACTGGATCTACTGGATCAACTGTTTCTACTGGTTCTGCTGGTTCTACTGGTTCTGCTGGTTCTACTGGTTCTGCTGGTTCTACTGGTTCTGCTGGTTCTACTGGTTCTGCTGGTTCTACTGGTTCTGCTGGTTCTACTGGTTCTGCTGGTTCTACTGGTTCTACTGGCTCAGCTTCAGGTATTCCAACTAGTGCCAGCACTAGTGTTATCAATACTGGTTCAACTGATTCTACTGCTGCTACTGATTCTGCTGGTTCGACTGGTTCTATTGGCGCAATTTCAGGTATTCCAACTAGTGCCATCACTACTAGTTCTACTGGTTCTGTTGGTTCTACTGCTTCTGCCGGTTCTACTGCTTCTGCCGGTTCTACTGATTCTGCTGGTTCAACTGGTTCAACTGGTTCTAATGGTTCTACTGCCTCAGTTTCAGGTATTTCAAGTGGTGCCTTGACTACTGGTTCTACTGGTTCTACTGATTCCATTACAGTCGGTGAAGGAACCACTTCACCATATTCGGGTATCTTAACCACAACCATTCCAGGTACTTCTCCGACTACCTACTTGACAACCATTACCACTGGTTCTGTTCCATCAGCTCAATATGTTGTTGTCGCTATCTCCGTACCAGATATTCCAACTACCACCATCCCAGGTATTTTCCCAACTTCTTACTTAACCACCATTTTCTCGGGATCAGTACCTTTTACTGGATATGTTGTTGTTACCCCCACTTCATGGTTTAACACTCCTTCGAGTATTCTTTCCGGACCAGTCACTGATACTACTGTGGTCACCTCAGTGTATGCTCCACCTTCAAGTTCTATCACCACCACGGAAACTAGTACCACCGTTGTCACTCTTCCATGTGATGTTTGTGAAGGTGGTGTCTCCATTTCAACAATGACTTCCGTCACCACAAAGACCTTACCATGTGAACAAGGCACTGGTGTTAAAACTGATGGAGAAAATCCTCAAGTAACTCCTGGTTCTGCTTCTGGTTCTGCTTCAGGTTCAAACGGTTCACCAGGTTCTGAAAACTCTGGTACAACTTCTCCAGTTGCTTATGCTCCTGTCAGCACTCATGAAGTGTTAGAAGGTGGTGCCTCTTCTAAAGCTGTTACTTCTTTATTACTTGTTCTTTCATGTTTCTTATGGCTTGCTTAAATCCCAACCTTTTATTTTCTTGGGCCCTCATAGTTTCTTCCATTTATGTTTTTGGCCCTTCTTGTTTTCTTGCTTTTATGTTTCTTCTACCCATTTCTATTTTTCGTACTTTGTAAGTTTCTATGTATAAGATGTTTAATACTCTCATCAATCCACTATCGCGATAATTTTGAAAGTTCGACTTCACGCGAATTTCAATGAGTCGGAGAAACATTGAGCGAGACTATGGCAGATGATTTTCTGAGATGATAGATATGGATTCTGATCATGAACACAAAGTTTGGATTTTGTCTACAGTTATGACTCTCCATTTTTCTTTAAGTGCTATTCAATCAACTTAATTCCTTTAAATTTCAAAAGAGTCTATTCATAATCACTATTTATTACTGAATGTATGAGTACTTTCATCAGAGGTTTTGTTCTCGCTTCAAAGGAGTTACTAAAAGTGTTGTATTCCAAATACTCTACACACATCAATGTTGATACCAACAGTTCAAAAATGTAGGGAGAATGGGGCGCGCAGCGTATCAATTTTCGTTCCAACTTCCTACCGCGCGAATTTCCTACTGCGACCAAAATCCCACCGACGGGGAGACGCGTGGCGAGCACTGAGAATGATGGGGAAGAAAGGTAAACCTAGGCTTTAGAAGTCTGAAAAAATATAGTAAGTGCTTCTGATATCGAACTTCATTTACTGAATTGAATGAAACTATAAGAATATCAAAAAAGCAGCACTAAAGGGGGTCAAGAAAAAATTATACTACCACGTTGCAGTGAATATCTATTAAATATTTTAATATCTACAAATATATGATACTTTTTGACTCATGTGACATACATATTTCTTAAATATTCCAGTTAATTCTTTGTGAAATGATTTTAATGAAAGATTCCAGTACTATTGAGAACTTACTTTATAATAACCACACTTAGAAAACACTAAATAAGAATTGGAACAACTTGTCCATATCATTTCAAGTTCCTCTTTATTCCTAAAACAAAAAACTGAATATCATTTTTTTTGACAAATAATTAAATTTAATTCTGTGGGTTATTTGATAGTTGGTTGAAAGTTACAAAAGCTGCGAAAAATAGAAGAAAAATAAATTGCAAAAAAATTTAGTGCGATCATAGTGATAATTACCATACACTATAATGAGTGATAACATAAGATATTAGAACAAGTAAATATGCTAGGGTCATCAAAAAGGTGGTATATAAACATCAAACAAAACAAATACATTAAAAACTAGGACATATTAATGATAAATCGTATATTGCTAGTAGAAGACATGCGATTACTGATGTATTTTATAGATTAATCGATCAAAAGTCAAGTATAATCATTCAGTTGGAACGAAGTGATTTAATAGATTAAATCATAACTTTTATATTTCATGTTTATTTAAATATTTTACTACCATTCTTCAGATTACTTGCTCGCAATTTGAGAATTAAGAACACTACATCAAGACATAAAAGACCTGGTATAGAAAGTGATTTGAATGTATATCTCTATTCTTTACAACAGAGACTATTAGAATTAATATTTATTACCAAAAAAATTAATACAATAAAATTATTATAAGTACTAGTAATATCACGATTAACAGTATACTTCTATCAAACAGATTTAAAAAAAAACATCAATCTAAAAGCAATCATCAGAAAACATATTTTCACAAACAACAATCATATTTGTGTACAACATAAAGTATTACACATAAAAAAGTATACAATTAGAGATCTCACTATATAAGTTAAGTCTGTGGCTTCTCAATTTTGCAACCACAGAAAAGGTTACCCGCTGCTGGTTACATAATCGCGCCACAGAAAAGTAGAATTCGGACAAAGAAAACCGAGCTGCGGAATATTGAGTCCGGGTTACATTGAACACGGAATATTTCCGCGATTACATAATCTGTGTCTGAAGTCCATTCCAAAATGCGGTACGGGTGTGAAAATAGGTACTTAGTTATATATATTTAACAGAGCAAGATATAAGAGATTAGAACAACTTAATATATATAACTAGACATAAATAAGTATATAAAGAGAGTATAAAGTGTGTAACAGTAGTGGAGAGTGAGATAAATGAGATTATGTATTGGTGTAATGGTGTGGGTTTTTTTTTTAAAGTTTATCATGTATTAACTATTAACTATATAGTTACATACTTTAGGGAATTAAAACCCTGAAATAACAGTGCGCGTTTTCTTGCCAAAAAGTTTGCAGCCAAATGAGCCGCGCCAGTTTAGTCCAAGTTCGCAATAGGAAACCGATTTGGAGGAGTACGAGACATTTGTCGCATAATCTGAGTAATGTTGGAAAGATATTCATCAATCCAGTTAGGGTGGGGACTGACACCTTGAAGTTGCATTCTAACTTGATACTGAAATGCTTCAAAAGTATACTTAAGGTAAAGGTTAAACAGTTCATCGAGGTATTTGGTCGACGCATACATTTCATTCCACTCTGGACGTGGTCTGGCCGTCAAGATTTGCCAGATATGAAGGGAAATTCTACATTCCAGATAGATGTGTTTGGGCAGATTATCATGTTCCGAGCAAAGAAAACACCACGAGTCCGGTTCCCAACCCGTGTTTAGATTAGGTCGTCGTGGAGGCTTGGAGGTTCTTTTCATTATTAAGTCTGCCGCATGGAAGTTAAGGTTTCCGTAGTTGAATAATTTAATATAATCAAAGTCTACGGGGGATTTCTTTTCAGTAACATAAAATGTGTGCCAGAAGGATGCTAATTTATCTGGGGTGATGAGATCTTTAAATGAAGTTGAAGCCAAGATCTTTTGTTGTCTGTGTCTGGTATTATGGAGTGCTTTTTCAAGTGACCGATGTTTAAATTGGGACTCATGGAATGGGCCTCGTGCATACTTGAGTCTGGGTTGTGGAACAAAGGTATAGTTGAGTATGTCATCAAAAGTGAGGTAATCCAGTTCCAATTCTCGTGGCATCCTATTACCGGGGGGTTGAAGGTTGAACCAAGCTTCCACCCAGGCTCTCTCCCTGACATAGCCAAGGATTTTCAATGACTTAATCAAATCTTTTTGAGTTTTTAATTGGTAAACACATCTGACTTTACCGGGCTTGAGGAATTTCCACCAAGGGTATATTTCAGCTGGTCTTGTTTAGTCCCAAGGGCGTCCAAGCATGTGATTGACGGCTAATTGTAGTTTGAACTTGAAGTAACGGGAGTGCTCATCAGTGAACTGACAGGCCAACCATACTTGCTTTGCTCTCCGTCCATAGAGCTGTTCTTGAAGGTCGAGCATTCCTAAACCACCATGGATTTGAAGGATTCTACGACGTACTTGGCTGATTCGGTAGCCTTTGAAGAATGATACCAGAAGATCCAATTGTTTGATTTCCGCTGGTGTCATTGGCAGATGAAGATCACAGTGATATATTTTGGTAAAATAGTAAGTCTGGATTGCTTTCACCATGTAGGCGAGGGGGGATCCATCCAAGTTGTGGTGTCTTCTCATGTATCTAATCTCCCCAATAACCCTTTGCCAGTCATGGGATTTTGTATGTACCCCTAAGTATTTGAAACCTTGTTCAATCAGTTTGTATGTGTATCTCAAAGGAGAATCTAAGTTACTGGTTCCGTAGAACACAGACTTGGATTCTGATACCTTACTTCCGGACATGTAGCAGAAAGATTCAAGTTCATCTCTAAGTGTGTGGTGGTCGTTCATAGAGCCGAGACCCACTACTAAATCATCAGCATAAGCACCCAATTAATAAGCACTCCAATCCATTCTCAAGATGTATTACTCTGGTGCAGTTGTTCGATTTGTCCAAGGGAACATTGAATTCCACTGGTGGTGTATTAAAACTCATAATAATATTCTGCTCATAATTTTTTTTCGCAGCCAAAAAATTACTTATTTGGGACGTTTCAATGGAAAAAAAAATATTATCACTTGAGGATGTTGAGGTTTGAACTAGCGTACAAAGGCAAACTCATGGATATTAGGAACTGTTTCTTAGATAAACAACCATTTTAGGAACAAAAAAAGAAAATTCCAATACCGGTAGTCGAACCCGGGTTTGCTGCGTGAAAGGCAACCGTGCTAGCCGTTACACTATATCGGACTAGTTATAATAAAAGTCTTCACATTGTTTGGAATAGTAATTTTTCCAAATTCGACGTCCTTTAAAAATAGTTTAGAACATTATTTCCTTGGTTTTCTAAGGTTCAGTGTATTTTTATAGACAAATTTAGTCTATCAGTCGATTCTGTTACCCTTTGAAATCAATCTAAGAAGAAATTACATGATTACGAACTTCCCTGGTTCAAAAACGAGGTTTCCTCGGTCAGTCTTTGCTTTAATTAGCACAGAAGCATCAAATATTCAAGTTTTGATGAAGGTTCCTTCCTTCATGAGTTCTAGTTGCACAATATCATCTTTCCTTTGATGGAATTCCAAAGACTTTTGCTTTCACCACGAACTAAACAATAGACTACAGCTGTATTTGTTCGGAGATTATTCTCCACTCGTGTAATCCTACGACCGAAGGTTGAGTTATCACCGAACGATGTCCAGTATGGCCGAAACCGTGGTCCGAGCTAACTCCGCAAAGACCGAGGTGGGGCGGACAAGAAGCCGCACACAAACTTTTTTCACTCGAAAAACTTGAAAATGAATGAATTTTGACAGTCAATAGTGGATGGGATCCTATGAATATCTGATTATAGCATATTAATCATTCACTGCATCGAAATAAGTACATTACAAAGAATTTTACCACGATTTTTAATGCTTCACGGATATTGACATATGTCAGCCACATCATAGATTTTCGTCAGACCTGTATACGGTAGAACCTAAATAAAGAACATCGGATTTAGTAATCATATAAAAACTCATTGAATTCTTAAATCTTAATTATCAGAAATGTCAGAGAACAATTCAAGTGTAGAGAAAAAAGATGAAGGTAATAAGTTCGTTGAAGCTGATGCTGGAGATGGAACTAAAAGAGAAGATCAATATTTACATGGTATTAAGTTAATATTTTGTGTGATATCATTATTTTTAAATATGTTCCTTGTGGGTTTAGATCAAACTATTGTTTCAACAGTTCTTACCGATGTTTCAAATGAATTTCACAGTTTTGATAAAGCTTCTTGGGCAGCTACTGGGTTTTTGTTACCTATGACTGTGTTAACAGCTATCTGGGGTAAATTGTCTATTGCCTTTGGTAGAAAATATCTTTTATTAGCAGCCACTTTAGTTTTTGAAGCAGGTTCCTTAATGTGTGCTTTATCTCATAATATGAATACCTTTATCGGTGGTAGAGTTATTGCTGGTATTGGTGGTGGATGTATTCAAAGTTTATGTTTTATTATTGTTGCTGAAATTGTTGATATGAATCTTAGACCTTTAATTATGTCATTCTTTGCATTCATTATGGGTGTTGCCATCGTTTTAGGACCTTTAATTGGTGGTGCTTTCACCAGTGGTGTTACTTGGAGATGGTGTTTTTATATCAATTTACCAATTGGAGGTATTGCTATGGCATCTTTTTTCTTTTCTTTCAACCCTCCAATGCCAAAACTTAATCTCAGACAAAAATTAGGTATGATTGATTATACTGGTTTGTTCTTTTTATCAGCCGGTTTAACTTTATTCTTATTGGGTTTAACTTTTGGAAGTGATAAAGATTATACATGGGATTCTGCTGCATCAATTGCTTGTTTAGTTGTTGGAGTTGTTTGTAGTATTAGTTTCTGTATTTGGAACTTTATGTTCAGTAAATTTCCTTTAATTCCAGGTGAAATTGTTAAAATCCCACAAGTTTCTGCTGCAACTTTATCAGGATTTGGTATGTTTGGTTTCTTCCTTACTATTATTTTATACTTATCCATTTATTTCCAAAACATTGTGGGAAGAAATGCTTTACATTCTGGTCTTAGTCTTTTACCTTATATTCTTGCTACTTCCCTTTTTGCTATTGCTTCAGGTATTCTTACCAAAGTTACTACTTTTGTTAAACCATTTATTGTTTTAGGTGGAATTTTTGGAGCTGTTGGTCTTGGTTTGATTTGTTTGTTGGATGTTGACTCAAGTAATGCAAACCGTATTGGATTATTAATTCTTTCAGGTGCTGGTACTGGGATTTTAATGCCAAGTCAAATGATTGCAGCTCAATTAAAAGCTCCTAAAACTGGAGGAGGTGTTATTTTAACTACATCATTCCTTATGTTTGGTAGAAATTTAGGTTCAACTATTGCCACTATTTTAGGTGATGTTGTTTTCAATGCTACTTTGAAATCTAAATTACCAGGTGCTATTTTAAGTTTGCAAGATTCAAATCCTGATTTATATAATCAATTATCTTCATTAAAACCTGAAGATATTTCATCTTCAACTGCTATCTTGTATTCCATGTCTGATGAAGCTAGACATTTTGTTAGGGAACAAATGATGATTTCCATTAGAAATGTTTATTACATGTGTACTGGGTTTGCATGTTTGGCTTTCTTAGCTGGTTTATTCACAACTAATCAAAAATTACCTAAAGCCCATGAAATAGCAAGTGCTCATGGTAAAGATGAAGAAACTGGAAAGGAAAAAGAAATTGAAAAGGAAGGGGTTGAAGTTGAAGATAACGATTCTATGAGCAAAGAGAATATTTTTTTCAAAGCTGTGGATAATTGAGTGTATATAAATTTAATGTATTAGAATTTACTAGAAAGAAAATTGTAATTTCGGTGACCTTTGCATATAGTTCATGAGCCTTGCGAGTCAGTTCTGAAACTTAAAAATCAGATGATTTCAAGATTTTCATTTCAACTATCAGCTCTGGAAAATCCTGTACTGAATTGTAAAACATTTCCGGCGATAATGCATCTATGCTCCTGTCATCTACATCGAGTTAAAAACTAATTGGATTTGCTGTTGCTGGGATCCCAAGTATCAGCTCGCTAATATTTAGGAAATCTCATCTTGAGGGATATTTATATTCATATATTGATTATGGATTCACAAAAAACTATTTTCAAGGAGACAAAGACTTCGATGTGCTCAACTTTAAGATGATTTTCTTTGAAGCTCCAAGGAACTAGAATCAATAGGTTTGTGGATGCTCAAGAATCTACATTCACCTCTGTTTTCACTACTGACAGTGAGGTCACCAGTGAGGTATTCCTTGTTACCACAATACCAATATCCACCACCACCATTACTGGTACCCAGGAATCTACCTATACTACTGACTATACCACAGATGGTTACACAACAAGCAAAGTTATAGTTGTCACTACCGAGCCACCATTATTCACTACTACTATTTCAGGTACCCAAGAATCCACTTACACATCTGTATTTACTACAGATGGAAGTGCTACCAGTGAAGTTGTGATTGTCACTACCGAACCACCATTTTCAACCACTACCATTCCTGGTACTCAAGGTTCTACCTATACAACTGTATTCACCACTGATGGTAGTACTACCACTGAAGTTATCATAGTGACTACAGAGACTCCATTATCCACTACTACTATTTCAGGTACTCAAGGATCTACCTACACCTCTGTACTTACTACAGATGGTAGTACTACTACTGAAGTTGTTGTTGTTACTACTGAACCTCCGTTATCGACTATTACCATCCCAGGTGATCATGAATCCACTTACACATCTGTCTTCACCACCGATGGTAGTACTACCACTGAAGTTATCATAGTGACTACAGAGACTCCATTATCCACTACTACTATTTCAGGTACTCAAGGATCTACCTACACCTCTGTACTTACTACAGATGGTAGTACTACTACTGAAGTTGTTGTTGTTACTACTGAACCTCCGTTATCGACTATTACCATCCCAGGTGATCATGAATCTACCTACACTACTGTTTATACTACAGATGGATATATCACTAGCGAGGTTGTTGTCATCACCACTGGACCTCCGTTATCCACTACTACCATCCCAGGTGACCATGATACAACTTATACCAAGGTTTACA